>JANEHU010004883.1:0-87627 GCA_027563435.1 Nasonovia ribisnigri
TAAGGAAATCGAAAATATTACGCAAAATTGCGACAATTGTATTAACGTTAGGCAAAACCCACCAAAATCTATTATATCTCCTTGGAAGTGGCCAGAAAAACCGTGGACTAGAGTGCATTGCGATTTTCTCGGACCATTTCAAAATAAATATTTTTTTGTCATAGTTGACGCAACCACAAAATGGTTAGAAGTATTTCAAGTAAATTCCATGACAGCAGAAATTGTCATTCAAAAATTTTCAGAAACTATAGCACGATTTGGCATTCCAAAAACAATTACATCAGACGGCGCAAAATGTTTCACAGGTTTTGAATTTCAAGCATATTGCAAAAATCTAGGTATTAGACATATGACAGGTGCACCATTTCACCCAGAATCGAACGGCTGTGCTGAATCGGCAGTCAAAACAGTAAAAAATTTCTTTAAAAAATGCTCGTCTGCACAATCCCAATTAAATAAATTTCTCTTGATGTATCGTAATAATCCGCATTCAACAACACGAGAAACGCCAGCTCAGCTAATGTTAGGTCGATCAACACGTTTACAATTTGACGCGTTAATGCCAAATACAAGCGAAGTAGTTATTGAGCGACAAATATCACAAATAAACAATGGTGGTAATAGGGCAGTATCTTTTAATATAGGCGATAACGTATTAGCTAGAGATTATAGGAATACTAACAATAAATGGCAAAAGGGTAAAATTATCAAATGCATTAGTTACAACATGTATGACATAGAACTTGATGACGGGACTATTTGGAAAAGACATAATGATCAACTACTCATCGATAAATCGTCAACACATTCAAATAATTCTATTTCTCTTACACCGGCTAGACAAACAAATGAAAATTCTAAAAATACTGAAACAGTAGGTGAAAATCAAAATCCCGATCCGGTCGATCCCGTAATAGTAAATAAAACACCCAGACCAATTAGATCTAGAAAACCACCTCAGCGATATTCTCCAAGTGATTATGCATAGTGCAATAATTGCAATAATTAATTATTAATTATATCAATTAATATAAATAATAAATAAATAATAATAATAACTACCTACTAAAACTACTAACCTAGTAATTAAGCACTATACAAAATTACAAAATACTGTATATTTTTTTTTTATTATTATTTATTTTTTTTAAAGGAAAGAGATGTTGCATATTCAGCATTTATAATTTATATTGTATACTAAACGTTTATATTAATAATAATAATCATAAGTATCATATTACGATCGGTGGGGATTGTCCATCGGTCATTAGCAAGTAGACAATATTAATGTACGTCATTACGATTTATATGTTTGACAATAAAAGACTATAATTCACGTTTGTGTTATTATTCATATTAATGATACACAACAGAAACGATATAAATATATGGCTGCAATACGATTGCGCGCGGTCCTTATCAGCCGTACCTTTTTAGGCGTACGATTGCGAGTGCTAAATTATTTTTGCTTCTAAGCAACGTTGTCAAATATACATAATTTTTTCGTTCAGGTCTATTTACTAATTTTTCGGGGGGGGGGTTTGAATTCGACCCCCCCGATACAGCCTTGGTCTTGGCGAACACATCACGGTACTCGTTTATGAGCGTCATCAAACCGCCGCGTTCGGCTTCAGTGACACCCGGGTCAATCTTGACGTCGGTATGCAGTAGGGGAGTCATCGTGGGCTTGTCCGCACTGACTAGGGCTGCATATACATCTGTACTTACCTCCGACACATTTTCGGACAGCGCTGTGGGGTTAATTTTGTTGAGTGTCTCGATGACCAACTCATCCTGGCGCTTGTAATAGCTAATGTGTGGTAGGTTTAGCCACGATCGGCCTACGATCACGTCCACGGGAATAAAATCATCACTAACGACAAGTACTGGGTGATCAGCAGCGCTCGCATCGTCGACCGCTATGTCTGCTGTGGTCTCCCCTAAGGTCACCGCACCGGGAGAGTTCATGTCTCCGACCGTGAACAATGGACGGGAGACCTTGCGGATTTCCGACGTGGAACGTTGGGCGAGGCTGATCCGCACTAAAACGTCTGACGATCCCGTGTCGATCAGGCAGGTGGCGCGTATGTCGTTCAACAGTACATTCTTAATGAAACAGTTCACTTTCGGGTAACTTAGTGTCGGTTCGACGCGATACGTTTCGGCGGGAGGCGCGACCTTGCGCGGGTTCACGGTGCACTGACCTCGCGAATGCGTCGTCGACTGACAACCAGAACAGGGCTTCCGTGGTCTGGGACAGTCTCGTGATATATGTCCGGTACCACCACAGTTGAAGCATCGTACTGTGGACGTTTTCGGTAACTCGGACGATGTTGTAGGACCAACGCTTGACGTTGCCGAAGTCGACGGCGTCTTATCGGCGGTACGATGGGTATTCGTGTTTCACTGATCGTACTTTGTGGTCTTGGCGGCGGACACTACGTGTGTCCGAGATGTCGTCGGGAACCGCGTCCGTCGCAGTTCATATAAACGTTGCCATTCTTGCAGGTCGGCTAGTAATGTTGAAGTAGAACGGTAGTCCCTGCTCATGGCATACACTGCCAGTTCTTGAGATCGGATACCCATGATGATGTGGTCCCGCGTTTCAGTAAAAGGGAGCTGCAAAGCCTGGCACAGACGGAGCTTGTCGTAAAAATAATCAGCTATATGCTCCGTCTCACCTTGCAGGCGTTCGCTGAGCGTCTTCCATCGGTCCGTCATACGTAGTGTACGGACGAAAGCGGAACGGAACTTCACTTTAAAAGCAGACCAGTCAACGAATACCTCCGTAAGGTACCAGCTGCGGGCCGCGTTAGACATGTTTGACTTTACGAATTGCAGTCGGTATGGTACCGGCCAATTATTAATTCCAGCCAGAGCGTCAACGGTGCTCAACCAGTCTTCGGCTACGCAGCTGGATTCGTGACCAGTGAATTCAGGAACAGTCCTGTTCAGATCCGGCAACATTCGGTAGTCGCTGTACGTGTGCGACACGGAGTTTCCGGTTGGTGGGGCTGCGTCGTTCCAACATTTCCCGCATTTCTCTCCAACAACTCTAACCGCAACTTCAGTGATTCGGCCAGATCGAAAAGTTCGTTGTAGGTCGAGGCTTATATATTTTGAGTATTCGAAGGCGAGGTTTCGTTGCCCATTTCGAACAGTCAGTGTCGAAACGGCGACAACTTTACAAAACAAACAATGTTATCACGCGAAGCACGTAATAAACAAATTTTCGTGATATCACAGTATCGCGGCGACAGCTAATGATAACAAACGAGCCAACGTACGCACTCGCACGATCGGCGTCGGATTCGCGGACGGGCGCACTCGCACTCGCACTCGCACGATCGGCGTCGGAGTCGCGGACGGGGCGACGGGCGCACTCGCACGATCGGCGTCGCGAACGTCACGTGATGGGTTTTCCCGAAGTTGCGCACGGAAATACGACGTGACAAACCGAAACCTCGTGACAAACGGGACACGATTTCGGGATTTCGATTGTCGACGCACTCGGATTCACGCGTGTGGGAGGCCTCCGGGCTTATCCCATTTCTGAAATGTTAGCAATTATGATTTACTAAAAGAATCGGTAGCAGTTAAATGCTCGGGTCAGGATTTCTGGTTATTACCTTGGTATTAAAAACTGTTAGAATAAAATATGATATTCGGCGTTTATTTATTGATACACTCACAACGAAATAACTAAACGTGTTTTAAACTATAATACAGACGGTTAACATACTAAAGAAACGGTATAAAACTTGGGGGTCGTTCAACAGTCGCCGGGGACGCGGGACAAGACGGTGTCACCGGTCGCTGCGAATAAACATTACTGTCTCGCTCACGAACAACTGTCGTCCGTGCCGGTTTGGGTACGAGGCGCAGTGTGGCCACTCCTGGGCACACAGTGCCTCGGCCCTTACAATAATCAGACATATAAAGAAAATTAAATAGTCGCTAACAAAACGTATTGTGTCGGGAAACAGTAAAATATATAAGTTAAATCCGTTCATAGACGACGATGGAATCGTGCGTGTGAGTGGTAGATTAACCAATGCGACGATTATTGTTACTGATCAACGATTTCCAATTACAATATACCCAGTGAGACAAACTTCTCAACATTAGTTATGTTACGCGAACACGAAGTGCGTGCAGGGCTGCATGCTACACTTGCCACTGTGCGATTGAAATATTGGCCACTCAATGGTCGAAGGTGCGTACGAAAAAATATACACCAATGCGTAAAATGTTTCAAGGCACGACCAAAAAATGTATCACCTTTAATGGGTAGTTTACCAAAATTTAGAGTCGACCGGCCAAGTAGATGTTTTGAAAACTGTGGGGTAGATTATGCAGGTCCGTTTCTGTTAAAATGCAGCAATCGACGGAATGCCGCAGCTCAAAAGGCATATAATATACTCGTATGCGTGTTTGTGCGTTTCACAAAGTGCATTTAGAGCTCGTATGTGATTTACGCACGGATGTATTTATCGCAGCTCTAAAGCGATTCATATCTCGTCATGGCCTTTGTAAAAATATATATTCTGATAACGCCACATATTTCGTAAATGTGAACAATAAAATACATGAATTAAAACAGTTGATGTCGGTAGACGATCACCAAAATCACATTCATCAATTTATGACTAATAACGAAATAGTATGTCATTTTATTCCTTTACGGTCACCATATTTCGGCGGTCTGTGAGAGACAGCGGTTTACAGCATAAAAAAAACATTTAAATCACAGTGCATCATCCGTAAAATTAACATATGATTAATTCTACACATTATTGGTGCAGATTGAGACATGTTTGAACTCAAGACCACTTACCACATTATCTAATAATCCTTTTGACTTGTCCATCCTTACTCTTGGCCACCTTTTAATAGGAGACTCAGTACTCACTATCGTCATTGCCAGAACCCAAAATGTGTAATTTAGCTAGTAACTTGTTGTCACGGTGGCAGATAGTCAGTGGCGCAACCAGTATTCGTTTTCGGGGGGGGGGGGGGTGGTTGTAGATAGTAGATTTGGAAAAAAGACTTATATTTGTAGATAAAGCCCGTTGGGAAATAATTTAGGCTCATTAAATATTTAAATAATATACTTTACTCAAAATTCATAAATTAGAGTCTAATTATATAATAGTTTACAGTTTAAGATTAATTCGTTGTGTAGAGTGCTTTGCCATTTCATCTAGTACCAAATCTGGTTTAACTTCAATATCTTCTCGAATCTTTTTTTGCTCAGTATGAACGTATCTCGCACATATTGTCAACTGTTCTTTGTTTGATATATCAGTTGTTTCGTCAGCTAGTACAGTGAACCCTTTAGATTTATTTATATCTTTTACAACTTGTTACACACCATAAGAATCTCATTTTGGATTTTCCAACTAACATATTGTGCATGTTTAGTACTATTTTGTAGATGATCTTCAAGATCTTTGTCGCCAGAATCTATTCTAAACCTTAATAATTGTCTAAAATTTCCGTCATTATTATCATTAGTAATAACTAATAGCTAATTCAGTACTTGTGTCATTTTGATCAATAAGTGGTTTATTTTCCCGATGACCTCTAAGTGCGATTCCCTGTCTACCACAAAATAGAACAGTTTTAATTATTGGTAGAATGCATTTCCTAGTTTTTTCTATTTTTTTTTTCAATGCATTATTTATTTTTAATTCCACAGAGTCAACTTTATTGTTTTTCACAGCAAGAAAATTGTCATATTTGTATTGGCATGTCTTATGGTAATTTGTATTGGCATGCATTTGAAATTGGCCTTTAGCACCAATTGCTTTTTTCCAGTTATCAAATTTACTTGTCACTAAATTTCCCAAAGTCCCAAAGTCATCAAATTGTGATATCATGAGTGATACCACAAAAAAAGTTTTATCAGTATTATACAATCGAATCGACTATCGAGAAACGTAGTTGCAGGGAAATTCATGTTATATCATTATTATCTATAATATAATATTATTATATATTATCTAAAATCATGAACCATATAAGAAGTTAGTAAGTTCATGTCTGCAACCATGATACGAAGTACGAACGTAATATAAACCTTATACCGAGTATATGAGGTCTTCGTCTATGGATATTTCATATCAATCAGCTGTTTCACGTGTGCAAGATCAACAATTTTTTTTCTACGATTTTAAAAACATCAAACAAATTTCGGGGGGGTGGTGGTCACGACACCTTAGTTGCGCCACTGCAGATAGTACAACATATTACCCATCAAATTTGGAGACGTTGGAGCGTGGAATACCTTAGCCAACTACAGGAACGTTCCAAATGGAACAAACCTAATAGTTCTACATTAAAAATTGGTTTAATGGTTTTGATAAAAGAACCAAATTTGTCTCCATTGAAATGGCACTTGGGCCACATGAGCGAAACATTTCCGGGTAGTGACGGCGTGGTGCGAGTCGCAATAGTCAATACGGCAAGTGGGCCAAGGAAGAGAGTGGTGAGACTGTTATGTCCATTGCCATTTGCCAATACAAGACAATAACGAATCAGATTCAAAATTATTAAAAAAAATGTATAGTATATTATGTAATTTAAATTTAACTATTTAATACCTATTTTTGTTGATATTTCAATATTTGTAACCATAATATGTTAGCATTATGTATTATTTATATTATTTTCAGTGTAATATACAGTTCACTAAATATTTTTATTTATCTGCCTTGTTCAAATTATATCATTAAGATTTAAGTCGGAACAAACATTGGTCCTAACTATTAACAAGCAGACAAAATCAGGGACAAATTTCTAAGCAAAGAGTTACATGTGCCAAGCGAACCGTTTTCCATGAAAAGTGTAATAGTTTTTGAAGGACCCATACAAGTTCAAACAGGATTAGGAAAGATTGTGCTAGTGACAGCTCAACAGCTGTCATTGTATGTATGGCAAAGAAAGATATTCATTTAGAACTAAAAAGTTATCTAACCAGTGAAACTATGTCAGGCCTCGTCCTTCTATCCGTGTATAAATAATTGAACATTTAATAAACACTTTTAACGACGTGATTTGGACCGGTATTGTCACCGGCGAGACGTTGAGCGAGAAGTGATGACTCCGCGACTAGGTCCCATTACCCGACCCAACGATATAATCATTATTTTTATCAATAATATTAATACCTAATCGTATATTAAACATAGGGGCCACCTTGAAGAACAGCCTTCAAAATATAATAAAATAATATATGTCACGTTCACCAAATAGAACAAAAAATAAGTTAAACAATTAAGTGGAATATAATACAAAAATTTAGCCCATAACTAAAAGGGATACTGAAAATAATATAAATAGTATATGATAAAAATTCATTACCTAACTATATAATATAAAATATCGATTGATCAATATTCCAATACTTCATTGAATAACATGTTATATGTCATATGACGTGTTTTGATCGTTAGTATCCGTTATGCTCTAAAATATTTTACTATTTTGGTAGTACGCCTACCTATATAAATATGAATAAGGTATACCAGAACATACAACGATGCCATCTTCTTTGGAAGGTGACCAAAACTGACCCCTTAATCAGAAATCCCCCAGCCTCAAAGTACTCACAACAAGAAAACGACCAATTGAAAAATAGTTTTCTTCGTATTCCAGAAGAGATAAGCCTAAGAATAACTTAAACCCTATTTTTCCAAACTTAAAGTTAATTATTGATAACCACCCGCATAGATTAAATAATATGTTGAGTTCGTAATTGTCAGGACAAGGTTTATATGAAACAAAATTTTAGGAAAATCTACTGGAAAAGTCAAACGGAACACCACGATAAGACAAATCAAGACTAAGTAACAGGCGAACATAACACTCACAAAACAAAAGACACACCCATAAAGATACACAAAGATACTGTTGAAGAAAATCGAAGCAGTTTTACTGCCCTAAAAGGTGACAGACACAAAAAAAAAAATAAAAAAAAACCACATCGTTGTAAAATCAATACATTCATCGCTCTGCTCAGAATCTAAAATATATATTTTGTTAAATGTGTTAGCTATTTATTTATTTATTTATACGCACAATGTCCAATTTACAATATAGAATAGCAATAACAATAATATTATAATAATATTTGACAATTAACACATTTTAAATAATTAAATATAAGTAGGTAGTATACAATTAATACAAGGAATAAAATAATAATAAAAATTATAGTGATTACATACGTATAAAACCTAAAAAAGCGGGAAACAGAGTGGGTTTTGCGGTACAAAATAATATTAAAGAAAATTAAATAACAATCATAGAGTTTGTTAATTAAATGATTATTTAAATAGTGTATTAGAAACTTGAATATTTCCGCAAGACATCAAAATATTTAAGGGATCATTTAACATGTACTTCTGAGAGAAATGTATTAAATTAATTTGTCATTCATAATACAATACAATATTAATTGTAACCTTGTATAATTTTTAAGCTTTTTGACCCAATGGGAAAAATTTTATCGACATTTTTAGAAAAAAATTAAAAATGTCTTTAAACCTCAAAGTTTACATAGCCCAAAGAGAATCAAAATATTTTCAAGATTGCATTATGTATGGAAACTGATAAAATAAACATTTGGTAAAAATGGCAAGTAGGTACTTACGGTTAATCGTTTGGAATTACAACAAAATAAAATCGTTCCATAAGAAATCGTCGGGTGAACATTCAATGTCGAAAAAATTTAAACTTCAAACAGTTAACTTTACGGTAGACTTTTTTTGTTAAAGGTAGAAAATCTTATAGGAAATCTCACTTCCGCACAGCTAATGGCTTGAAAATGACCAATTTCTATAAATACAATTTTTTTCCTTATACATTTTAAAACTATAGTTGGAAATAAATTAATATTAACTATTATTATTAAACAATTAAAGAAACCAGTGATCCTTCGTATCAAGACCCTATTTTTCTATCTTGTAAATATTGTTAAAGTTTATGTTACACTTATCTATTGATATCTTGAATCACTATTGTCACAAGACGAATGGCGTTAATTTATAAATAAATAATAATTACACCAGCCGGATACCTGGAGGCTGCGCATAGGTACACATTATATAGCCAAGTGCCGCAATAATCATGACAGCTTGAAGCGGACCCGATGGTTGAATACTGATTGATCGTGGTCCGGTCGTAGTGTATGTTTGGGTTGAGGACTTGACCACTTGAGGTGGTAAGAAGCACAATACAAACACTTTCTGTATGTCACTAAGTTATGGTATTATTATATTATTATTTACAAGTTAGGTACAACTAAATAATACACTGGAGCCGCTCGGGCGATGAGTTTTACGTCGGACGATGTGTGTATATATATATACGATGCTATATGTCCGACGGGTCCACGGGTCGATGAACGATTCTCAACCGGCCTTTTCCGCCGACCGTACGTTTTACACAACATGGTCCCCCGTCGCACCTTATGCCGTTACCGGTGCCGGTGGAGAGTCGACCTGGTCGCGCTGTATGCGTCCCGTAGTGGTGGTTGGAGATAAGGTATAGACGCTTGTACGCAGAGGCGGAACTAAGGGGGGAGGGGGAAGCCGGGATTGATCCCCGGGCGTAAAATTTTAGTGGGCTTCATTTTTTTGTGGGTCTTTAGAAGTTAAAAAAATATTTTTTTTGCACATAATTTGTTTATGATATGGGGTGACGTTCGAAGGAATGAAAAACAAAAAATAAAATATAGATGGCGTAAAATAGTTAATCTTCATTCTATCATTATAGAGCGCGTAGCTGCGTGATCGGCTTTTGCCTGTCGACAGTTTGCCTGTACATATTATAGATTATAGACTATAGAGACAGAGTACAGGACTAATAATACAAATTAAAATATATAAACGTATATTATCAATAGTAAATATAAATATAATAAATATGAACGTTATCGTCGAGGCAAGGCGACGACGCTGACAAAAATATAAACAAAATTAATTACTACAGTGATAAATAATATTATTCTTTATTTCTATGTCATTTGTCATTTGGGGCCTTGGGGGGAGCACGGCCAACCCTCTCGCTAGGACACTGAGTAGCCAGTTGGTGTAGACATCATTCTAATTAACGGTAAGATTATGAATAGATTTGTATAAGTATGTCAAGTATACTGGTATACTGGTGTATTATAGGTACTATAATTATTAAGATTCTGAGTGAAACTAGGCATTTATTGAAGCATTTGAAGGTGTGTTTTTGTTAAAATTTCTGATAATTTGTTTAAGTTAAAAAAAAGATTTTCTTTTATAAATTGTTTACCTTAATTACATTTTTTATTGTCCTAAATTGTGAACCTTTATCAGAATAAAATATTTTATATTGCACCATAGTCCATAAAGATATATTGTAATTGAGGTGCATGGACATTTTACTGTTAAGTATACCTAATACTCTTGACCTTGGTTTTATTTGGTAGGTTTGTAATTAATTTAACATAGTATAATATTTTATAATATATTATACTAATGAGTTTACTTATTAAATAATTAGTTGTTGCATTTAATAAGTATGATATATTCAACTATTCAAGGTAATCGTTGGTCATGTTAGTTCTAAGTTTGCCATATTCACTCCATCCACACTGCTTAACTAAAACACAAATGTAATAACTAGACGACTAGTGGACAATAGTATTTTTCCATTCAATTTTGGATAACTTAAAAAAAAGGAAAAAAAAATTAAAACGGAAATTATTTTTTGTGGTTTAAGCTGTTAATTGGTGCTACGCGCCTCAATTTATAATGTATTGTAGTACGGAATGTATCTACATGTCTACATATTACATTAATTCGATAATTTAGTTAATTATTCAATATGTTATAATTTTTAATTATATTCCAGCAGTCGACATAATATTAATTTAAGTAATTTAACAATTTATAATTCTTATAATTTTTAAATTTTTTTAAGTGTGTAAAGAAAGTATTGAAAATAACTATCATACATTTTTAAATAGCAGATTTGTATATAAAAGTTTTAATAAAAAAGTTCTTTCGTTGAATTAAACAAGTTTATTATTAATAATTGTAATAGTTAGAAAAGAAAGAGACTCTCTTTAATGTACTTTAATAGTAGTGTAAAAATCAGAACAACTCTTATTTAATTAAATTATTGTAACATTAGTAATAACATTCTATGATCAGTCTTGTAAAGGATACTTTTAAACAAAATTCAAGTACAGATACAGATACTTTTATAAAGTATTTATAGATACTTTCAAATACTTTATCTTTTTTTTTTTTACAATAATATGTTTTACCTTTTTACCTTGACCTTATGTTCTTATAGATAAATGTAATCATTAGAGTAAGAATGCAGCATTTTTTTGGTATTTGGTGTATGTAGTATGTACTATGTAACATCAAATACCATAACTTAGGCCTCTAAAAATATTACAATATACCAACCAACAAAAATTGCTATAACAGTTTCCAAAAAATAAATGAAATGAGAATATTGTTATTTATGTATACTAGTGTATACATAATACTATAATAGTATAATACATTTAGGTAAGAATATTCTCATTATACAAAAAATACGTATACCCGCTTAGAATTATACCGCGAAAAATAATGATATGATATCAAAATGTATAGAAAAGTACAGTGCATCCAACAAAAGAAAATTTTTTTCTCTAATTTCGACGAGGTATTGCATTTAATCTATTCTGTGGTATTGCTGTGTAGCCGCTGATATACAATTAACGTGGTGATAAAGGTTTGTCTATTGTCTATTATAATTTTATTGGGAGCTCGAGCACCCATATACTTTGCGCCTATGTATTCACCATACTCTGCGCCTAAAACTAAAAGAGGGTACATTTCCGGGGAATAGAGTATAGTTTATATGTACCTATTGGCTACTTTACATCTATTTTGTGTGTGTACTAAATACTAATTACTTCCGTTATAATAAATTGTTTATTAACGTAAATTTAGTACTTATATTAATAAAGAAAATGATTTTAAAATTTTTAACCAGTCAATAGTTACACCAGAGCATTTACTTTAAGCTTTTGGCACTGGTCTATACTGTATAGACGTTGAGATATATGAATAGCTCAATAATAAGATGACCCAAGACTCAAGAGCATACTTTTTTCTCAATATGACTACTTCAAAAGTTAATTTAAGAAGACTCCAGTCGATGAAAAAAAAGAAACTTTTAGACCAAAAAGCCAGACAAAACTGGAAGGATTTTGTTTGGCAGATTATAATTAATTAACAAGTTTGCTAGTTTTCCATATTCCAATTATTGTTAGTGTCATAGTGCGTATTAAAGTGTTAATATAATTACAAAAATATAAGTTTTATTCATGGACATCACAGCTGAAAAAAATAGATATTCAAAATCACTTAAATGGAATGATGGTAACCTAGTAAATATAGTAATAAATGAAAATCAGTTTTAAAAATTGAAATCCGTCAAATCAAATTCTTTTTTTTTAGTCTAAAAACCTTTTTTTTTTCATTGGCCGCAGCCCCATTATTAAGATTTATTTTATGATACGAAATTTAAATAAATTAAAATTAACGAAATTTACATTTAGATTCATCAAATCTACATTAGTTTTGACTTTTGACAATACCGTCTGGAGCCCCATTAGTACAATTTAGAAGGTATCATCTATTTACATATAATAGGTAGGTACAGTTTAAAATGGTTACATTTCATAATATGCGAGTTTTCATACCACGCTCTAAAGCTTAAAATGTCTTACCCTCATATAGGAGTGTATACACTCTTAATTAATGATTATTCAAAATTAAATTTGGCTAGCTCTGTTTAGTGCTTACCTAAGGTGAAGTATGATAACATACATCCTTTTAAGACCTTATGGCTTCTATAGGTAGGTATGTATTTCTTAAGAAATTACATCATGGTAGTTTGACTCCATGACAATTATACTTCAGTAGTTCAGTCTTTAAAAGTAAAACATAAAACGATTGCAAGAGAAGTGTAACACTTTTATTACATTCACAACAAACAAAAAATGGCTCACGATTTCCGTATAACAGTAATTTACCTCTCCGCCAGAAGCCGGACTCATCTTCTACAGACTGCATTGTTCAACAATAAAATATGTTGGTTTAGCAGTTTGCTTTTTGGCTAACTATTTTAATGTCTTACAAGCTAAAATATAAATATATAGTATAAAAATACTAATAGCCACCTATAGTATACAATACACTTTAAGAGAATGGTCAGCGTACCATTTGTTTTCCCTCTCTGACCCACGCTCGACATGGGCAAACCGTGTTTACGCAGAATCATTTTTTCTATGTTTGTAAGTAATCTTGGAGTAAAATCACTCATTACAAAAAAGGTAGAGGATAATATTTTTGAGAGAATAACATATCGATATTATATTTTATTGTTATTTTTCTTTGTACTACTTTCAAAATAAGCAAAAAATTTTTGCACATTTAAATTGTTTAGACAATATTTAGACAAATCGATGTCATTAACTCAAAAATATTAATCTCTATCTTTTTTGTAATGGTGATTTTACTCTAAGCTTACTTAAAAACATAGAAGAAATGATTCTGTGTAAATCAGTTTTGTTTATCTTGTGCGTGGGGGGGGGGGGGGCTAGAGAGAAAACAAGTAGTAAGCTGACATCATCTTAAAGATCATTAACATAATATTCGAATTTGTTGGTTAATTTAACATATTATGTATTATGGGTATTAGAACTCATTTCCACTCTTTTGTCAAAAGCTTGTACAATGTTAATTCATTAATCATTATATTATATAAGTTAACAGTAAATGGTATTTTTATGCCAGATTGCATGTACAATAACTAAATATTTATTCAATCTATAGTGAGCTAATGGTCTCTTTAACATGATTTAGTGGCCTATGATTGGTCCATTATATTAATATTTCATGCAACCAGCATTAGTATTTTAAATGAAGTATCAATTAGTGCTGTTATAGAATTATTGAATGATGTATAAAATATGATAAACAGCAAAACATTTACCATTATAAAGAATAAATATATAATTTATTATTTATATGTACTTACCTTATCATAGAAGGGTGGGAAGGTGCTTGGGAGCTGAAGCACCTACCGCCCCACATATTGAACTTTTTTTTTATATTTTAAATTACTTAGATATCAGTTATTATGTAGAACTACATATTCATTGTAGACCACAGATTTAGCTTACCTACTACCCAAAATAGATTAATTTTATTTTCATTCCGAAGTAGTTTGTGATAAGCAGGTACCTTTAAAGAAGCTTAATTTTCAATAGAGCAACCACCATAAAAATCCTAGATCTACCACTGAGTTTGATTAGTAATATTTATGTTTCAGACATCAGACTACATAAAATCAGTAGATAGTTTATAAGTTAAGGAGTTAATTTTTCCCACAGACAATAATACATTTATAGTTTCTCAAGTTATTTTAAATTATTTGTTTACAACTATTGATATTATGTGTGGTTGTTTTTTAAGTACTGATCAAAATGTTTGTTGGTTATATAAAATGAACCAGAGTTTAAGAATACATTTTAATTAATTTTACATTAATAGGTACCTTAAAATGTCTAAGACTATTGTCATCTCTAATAGCTAATACATTTTAATTTATAACAATAATAGAAATTGCATCTATATATATTATATATATATGATTTAAATTTCCCAGAATAGTGTACCTCACAAATATACTTTGAAGATAAAGGTAATTAAACAACTTATTCAATATACATCATACATTTAAATGTTTTTAACACAAACCATTTTTTTAACTAAATAGTGTATAGGTAAGTGCATTGATTAAATATACATTGTATATTTAATCAATGGTAAGTGTGACATACTTTTAAAACTATTTATGTAAGATCTCTAGTATACAAATAAATGAGACCAAACTTCTAATAAATGTATATACACGTTTTGGATTTACTCTAGTCAATCAATAATTCCAAGAAAGTTTAAATTAAGTTCTAAAAGTAAAGTGATCATTAGGAGAGCCAATGTCAGTGAATATTTTATATAGTAACATATTCAATTATTATATATAAAATGTGTATAATTATAATATAAATATATGCAATATTATTTACATACTAAGAATAAAAAAAACAAATAGCAAATTTAACTACCACAATTTGGAGACAACAACTACCTTATTAGAAACTTTTTTATTGTTCTTTTTTACTAGTTTCTTGTTCGGTGGTTGTCTGACCATCTCCACTTTGGTTTTGATTGCCACTATTTTCTTGTTCACGTTTGGCAGCCATCTTCTTATAGGCAACTTCAAACATTTTCAATGAGGCTTGTTGTAATTTTTGTGTACTAGCTTTTAATTCTTCAGGATCTTGTTCACTAGCCTGTGCTTGTGCTATTTTTTCTCTTACTTCTTTTATTAGTTCACGAATATTGGTGGCATCTTCTTCAGGTATATGTACTTGGTATTCTGTTAATTTGCTTTCGGTATCATTAACAATAGAATCAGCTTGATTAAGAGCTTCAACGCGGTCTTTTTTAACTTGGTCTTGTTGGGCATATTGTTCAGCGTTCTTCACCATATTTTCTATTTCGTCCTTACTTAGACCACCAGAAGATTGGATCGATATTTGTTGTTCACGACCAGTACCCTTGTCACGGGCAGAAACATGAACTATACCGTTAGCATCAATATCAAATGTAACCTCTATTTGTGGAACACCTCTTGGGGCAGGTGGAATTCCAACCAATGAAAACTGGCCGAGGGGCTTATTATCAGCAGCAATAGCTCTCTCTCCTTGGAATACTTTAATTTCTACTTGAGTCTGAGAGTCAGCAGCTGTAGAGAAAACTTGACTTTTCTTGGTTGGAATGGTTGTATTACGAGAGATGAGGCTTGTGAATACTCCTCCCATTGTTTCAATACCTAGAGATAATGGAGTGACATCCAGTAAAAGAACATCTGTTACACTTCCTGACAGCACACCACCTTGAATTGCAGCTCCAACAGCAACAGCTTCATCTGGATTTACTGCTTTACTAGGTTGTTTTCCAAATATTTCTTGAACCAATGACTGCACCTTAGGCATTCGAGTCATTCCACCAACCAACAATACGTCAGAAATATCAGAAAGTTTTATTTCAGCATCCTTTACAGCTTTTTGACATGGCCCCGTCGTTCTTTTAATTAAATCACCAACCAGTCCTTCAAATTTAGCTCTAGTCAATTTTAAGTTTAAATGCTTGGGCCCAGAGCTATCAACAGTTATGTATGGTAAATTGATGTCAGTTTGAAGAGAAGAGGATAATTCAACTTTTGCCTTTTCAGCAGCTTCTTTAACACGTTGCAAAGCCATAACATCTTTATTTAAATCAACACCTTGCTCTTTTTTGAATTCAGATATTAAATAATTAACCAATAAATTATCAAAATCTTCACCGCCGAGTAATGTGTCTCCATTGGTTGATTTGACCTCAAATACACCTTTTTGGATTTCCAATATAGAAACATCAAAAGTACCACCACCTAAATCATAGACAGCTATAAGTTTATCACTATCTTTCTCCATTCCATATGCTAATGCAGCAGCAGTAGGTTCATTAATAACACGCAAGACATTGAGTCCTGCAATTTGTCCAGCGTCCTTTGTAGCTTGTCTCTGAGAATCATTAAAATATGCTGGAACAGTAATTACAGCATTTTTAACATTAGTCCCTAAGAAAGAATCAGCTGTTTCCTTCATTTTAATTAAGACAAATGCTCCAATTTGACTAGGGGAATACATCTTGCCATCTGAACCTTGCACCCAAGCATCTCCATTAGTAGCTTTTACAATTTTGAACGTCAAGTTTTTTAAATCCTTTTGTATTTCAGGGTCATCATAACGCCGACCGATTAGCCTTTTAGTGGCATAAAAAGTATTTTGGGTATTAGTTACAGCTTGCCTTTTAGCAGGAGTACCAGCTAATCTTTCTCCGTCTTTAGTGAAGGCGACAACTGAAGGTGTAGTTCTTGATCCTTCAGAGTTTTCAATTACTCTAGGTTGTTTTCCTTCCATAACAGCAACACAAGAATTGGTTGTGCCAAGATCAATTCCAATAACATGACCTTGGACACCCTTAGATGATGATTGCCGAGTTTGAAATGGGCTAAGACATAAAGCTTTAGATATTATATCTTGTTTAACAAGTAGCGTCTGCTCTGCAGCCCGACGTGCAACATATTTAGCTGCGCTCAACATTGTGATATGAGTTAAGTTCTACAGTAATCTGTAAAATAACAAGTTAAACAATAATATTAATTTAAAAAGTCACATATATGCGTCATAAGATAAATACAAAGATACAATTAGATAGTAAAAATGTGTTGGGAAAGAAACATCAGGTAATTAAAGTATAAGTGGTTTAGTAATTTGTAGCACCTGAATAATTTTGGACTTAAAAAAATAGTCATGTAGAACAGTAATATTATTTTTTATAGAAAACTTCATCATACCTATATTTAAATATTAATATTCCAACAATTTCATAATTTTGTATTCAAATTGTTTATAACAAATTAATAAAAAAATAAATAATAATAATAATTAATATATAATCATTTATGGTGTAATCAAATGACATCAGAAAAAAATAGCAGCCAGTTGATATTTCATCATAAATGAAAAATTTCAAACGGTAATTCCAACAGTATCATCATTGTCATTTAAATTATTAATACTATAGGCGTAAAACCAAACTATACGGGGCATTTTTAACTAAAATTGATATCAGATGAAAAAATAGCAGCCAGTTGATATTTCATCATAAATGAAAATTTCAAACGGTAATTCCAACAGTATCATCATTGAGAACATTTAATTAATCGTTTATGTCTTTACATGTTTAATACAATCATGATCAAATAGAAATCAGATATAAAAATAGCAGCCAGTTGATATTTCATCATAAATGAAAATTTCAAACGGTAATTCCAACAATATCATCATTTAAAAAATTTAATTTAGTGATTATCTATGTAAAATTATTTGTTTACTACAATTATGGTAAAATATAAATCAGATATAAAAATAGCAGCCAGTTGATAATTCATCATGAATGAAAAATTTCAAACGGTAATTCCAACAGTATCATCATTGTCATTAAAATAATTATTATTATACGCGTAAAACAAACTATACAGATCATTTTTAACAAAAATTGAAATCAGATGAAAAAATAGCAGCCAGTTGATATTTCATCATAAATAAAAATTTCAAACGGTAATTCCAACAGTATCATCATTGAGAACATTTAATTAATCGTTTATGTCTTTACATGTTTAATACAATCATGATCAAATAGAAATCATGATCAAATAGAAATCAGATATAAAAATAGCAGCCAGTTGATATTTCATCATAAACGAAAATTTCAAACGGTAATTCCAACAATATCATCATTTAAAAAAATTAATTTAGCGATTATCAATGTAAAATTATTTGTTTACTACAATCATAGTAAAATATAAATCAGATGAAAAAATAGCAGCCAGTTGATATTTCATCATAAATGAAAATTTCAAACGGTAATTCCAACAGTATCATCATTGAGAATATTTAATTAATCGATTATGTCTTACACACGTTTAATACAACTTTTATCTATTAGAAATCAGATATAAATATAGCAGCCAGTTGATATTTCATCATAAATGAAAATTTCAAACGGTAATTCCAACAGTATCATCATTGAGAATATTTAATTAATCGGTTGTCTTATACACGTGTAATACAACTTTTATCTATTAGAAATCAGATATAAATATAGCAGCCAGTTGATATTTCATCACAAATGAAAATTTCAAACGGTAATTCCAACAATATCATCATTAAGAAAATTTTATTTATTAGTTAGCTATGTATGTTTTATAATTTGTTTAATACAATCATTATCAACAGAAAAATTCTAGCAGCCAGTTCATTTTTTTTTTATAAATTAAATATTTTTAATGGTAGGTAATCCCAACAAATATCATCAGTAAGTAAAATATTGTAGGAATTAGTTTAACAATTCCCATGTCCTCTTTTGTTTTTAATTGTATAGTCATGCCAGAAACTAACCGTACATATTACAGTTTAAATGTTCATGTTTTCCGTAAATTTAAATTAAAGGTTATGAACTTATGAAAATTATTACATACAAAATGTTCATCACAGGAATGTGTAATTAGGACCTATTGTTTAATGTATTTATAGTTTAAGACATATTCAATCATATATTTGGATAGGAAAATATATTATGTAATAGTAATGGAGTAGTAGACTTTAAACATTTAAATAAAACTGTAGATAAACAAATGGAGAATAATCACTTCTAATAAGATTAACTTCTAAAAACAACCTAACTATAACATATATTATTTCAGACAATTTGACTTGATCTTGCAGATGTGTTGGTTTTTCTGTTATTAGTTAAAAGTAAGTATATCACAGTATACTTAATTAAAGTTAAAATATTAGTGGAAGTCTAATACACTTTGACAATTGTTTAAATTAAAAATTCTTATTTTCAATATTTTGAACCCTAAATGTTTATAGCCTTATAGGTACCTACATTTTTAATGTAATAATACATTGTATACCAGAAGAAAAATGCATTAAATATACTAATGCTGGGTTGCATGAATAAATAATCACTTTTAATTTATTGAGTCAATAATGAACTAATGGTCCATCAACATGATTTGATGGCCCATGAATAATCAAATAATTACATTTTCAACCAGGTACCTATATGTATTCTTCGTATTGAACTTATTAGTTATCATTATAAACAATAATTGTAATGCAATGAAAATTAAGGGTTTAATTTGTTATTTAAAATTAAAATTATTTAACAAGTACATTGTATATATTATTATTATATTTACTAGTAAAAAGACATATTAATAACTACTTTTTATTTTTAAATCTTAATAAACTTAAACTAAATTTAATAAACTTAGATCTTTACATACAAGAAAAGGAGCTATAGTTAATAAAAAAATAAAAAATGTATAGTAAAATAATTTTAGAAAAAATAAATACGTTTAAGAGAATAAGTTTTTCAGAGTACTATAGAATTAAGCCGAGTACATTAGATTTCGTAAATTTTCCTAATCAGTAGGTACATCTTTTTGTTTGTAGTATTAAGTTTAACAGATTAATAATTAACAATAAAATTTACAAATGTTGCTCAAAATAGTTAAACCTCTAAATTAGGTTGAAAAATATTTTAGCACAAAATATACATAAAATTTTTTTTTTTAAATATGTAACATACTCAATATCCTAATGAAACTAAATAAATTCTTAAATTGAAAAAAAAACTGAATCATGTATATAAAAAAAATAATATATATTTTAGATTAGTGAATGCCATTATAGAAATTACCAACTATTGAACTGAAAATTTTTTTTTTAACATAAAGCTTAATACACATTGAGATGATTCAGGAATAATATTTTTATTTTCAACAGCAATTTTTAGAACTTCTAAACATCTACCAACATCTTTTCGTAGTTTAAATTTTTTATCTTCACTTTTGATTAATCCATGTTTTACCAACAATAAATTTGTTAAGTCGACAAACTTTAATTCTTTGGTAGCATTAGTATATGCTGTTTTATACAACTCAAAACACTTATTCAACGTTACTTCATCATTTGCATTTTGATAACGACCAGCAATATCCATTAGTTGATCAACTAACATTTCAAAACCAACATTATCTGTGGAACTTTTTAATAAATTAATCTCGCCAACATTCATATCTTTCATTAAATCAGCAGTTTTATCAGCAAAAGAAGTAGAAATATCGCCATCTTCAGTATCTGTTGAACTTTCTTCAGCATTTTCATTTTCTTCATCAGAAGAACATTCACCTTCATCGCCACTGAATGATCCCAGAGTTTTGTCTTTGTTGGATTCTTTTAGCGCATTTGTGATTATGTCAATAGTTTCCATTCCAAACCTATTACCATTAATATTATATTCTTTCAAGTTTATTTTGTCACATAGTGCCTTAGTCAATACCACCCCACTTTCACCATTGATTTCATTATAACTTACATCCACATTTTCAAGAGATTCATGAACATTTAAAGCTTCTGCAATTGCTAGAGCACCTTTAGATTTTATTAAACAATCAGCAATATTCAAATGTTTCAGATTTTTTAATTTTGGCAGCACATTGGCTAATGCTTCTGCTCCTTGTACGGTTAATAAATTATCTTGAACATCCAACACTTTCAAATTTGGATTTTCTAGTAAGCTCTTAGATAATGCTAATATACCTTTGCAATAAATTCCATTTTGGGGGATTGTTATTTCTTCCATGGTTTTTACAAGACTAAAGAATTGAGACAAAGCAATGATTCCTTCATTTTCTAATCTGTTTCTACCAGCTACAAGTACTTTAAGGTTAAATGGAGTACCAGCTGCGACACTAGCATGATAATTATCAATTAATGCTTTTGCAAGCATTTTTGCTCCACTAATTCCTAATCCATTGTTCATTAAACGTAATGTTTGTAATTCATAACACACAGGTGAATTCAATAGCTTAACTAATCCTTCCATACCGATTGGCCCAAAAGCATTATTGCTTAAATCAAGTTCAGATAAACGTACATTTGCTGTTAATAAACCAACTGACAAATGTTCTAGAACTATTGGAATTTCAGATTTGAGTCGTCCAGTAAACATATCTTGCCATAATGCATGTTTAAGATGTGACCCATGTTTAGCAATAGCATGACCAATTTCTTTAGCAGCATCAATTCCTAAAGTGTTTCCTTGAAGATTGAGAAAAACCAGGCATGGACATTTTTCGATTGCTGAAACTATAGTTTTGGCATCTTCAGCAGAATTGAGTGAAAGAGATTGATCAGCAAAACTTAAGCCCATGTCTTCCATCTTTTAATTAGATTTGAATTGAACAAAATGAAAATATTTGTTGTCAAATAATGGTTTTTGATTGTAGTTTTTATATAATCTGAAACGTACCAATGTCCTAAGTTGGTCGTTTGTAAATGTAAACAAAAATGCAAATAGCTAATAACCTAAGATTTTATTGAATGTGCTAATAAATATTAAAGCTGATTGTAAGTAAACGAAATAATTGATTACTTATAAATCACTAGGTACTTGGAAATAGAAAATGCAGGTAAGCAGATAGATAAAAAAAAGGCCAAAACCTTAATGAAAAAAAAAAAAAATACTAGATGCAGTAGCTTACCCGAATCAGTAATTAAACAAATATTAATAAAATAGTTACTTATATAACATTTTAATAATATTTATAACCTTCAATATTTCATAATCTTAGACAATAGGTCAACCTACAAATAGTTACGCTGATATATATTAAGATTCTAGTTCCAATTATAGTTAATACTAGTGATGGACAACAATATAATTTTGTGTATTGATATCGTTCCGATTTTGCCAATATATTGTACCACAATAATACAATATCATAAGCTATCATAAATTGTATCTAAAATATTTTAAGAATTACCAACTTATTAGTTATTATTACCTTATTACTTATTAAAATTAATAAATAAATATAGTTTATTAATTCAAAAATTAGCTTTACATTGCTAATTGAAGATAAGAAAAAAATGTATGATATAATACCTGATATAGGATATAATATCAATATCAAAAATTTGACACAACATCTATATGTATCAAATTATTGTTATCGTTGCCCATCATTAGTTAATACTTTGTTTTATATTTTTATAACATTTACGATATACCTATAACAATTATTCATTTAATTTCAATACTCTAGTATGTAAGTACAATATTTTAATTAGAAAAATTGATATTGTATCAATTAATATTTATTTTGTTCAATAGGTATTATTGCAATAATAAAATAGTTCAGAAAAAAATAAGATAGGCACCAATTTACAATAGAGAATGTAAACACCATTAAAAAATTGTATAATTGTGTTTTTCATGTTAAGAGTAAATACCTACTTAATTCACATGGGTACAACAGTATTTAATACTATTTATAATATCAATCAAATTTGATAACAGAAGTATAAAACAAAGGCCTATACTCCATAATATTTATTAATACAAGACTATTAGTGCATACAAATAAACGTATTAAATAGTGTTATATGAACTTGATTCATATAAGACTATTAGTGCATACAAATAAACGTATTAAATAGTGTTATATGAACTTGATTCATATTAGGTTTGTAATATGAGACAGATGAATTTCAGTTTTTTTAATTTATCAGTAATCAGTTGACTACCAAGCATACTTGCATTGCATCAAGTTCCTAATGTGTTTGTATTACTTTCTCTAAATTATAGAAATAGATAAAATGTCTAAGAATGATAAATGTATAAAACCTGGGTAGTAAATAATTTATTTAAGAACTAATATGATTAAATTAAATAAGGTCTTGACATTATGAAACGTCGCGAGTATTTCTAAATGTTAAGTAAAAAGTTAAAATGTGAATTAAGTTAAGAACGTACCTATTGATAACATTTTTATAGTATGCCAAATTGAATAACTAATACAATTATTAGTTTTTTTTATTGTTTATTACAAAATAGAAATTGAGTGGAATAGATAGAAATTATAGGTACTAATTTGTTTTAAAAAAAATAATTATTCAGATGACTCCATTTAGTTAATCCAAATAAAGCTGACAACAATCAGGTACGAATTAAAAACGGCGAAATTAACAGGGCATCTGAGCGAACATAAAATCCTAACCTCAATTTATAAAATATTATGATTTTAACATTTTAGTCGTAACATAACTAATAGAAATATGAATTTCTTATGGACTAGTCCTAACGCTTAAGAAAGATTGCGCAATGTTATTTTTCCGAGTAAAATGTGAATGTCGTCTGATAAAGAGGAGAGGAAAGGAACGTGGTGGGGCCCCCCCGTGCTCAAGCATGGAGACCGGTACGAGAGGAAGCGTACGTAATTCAATGGAGCGTATTCTAAGTTTGACTGCATAAAACAGTATAATTATTAATGATAGTTTTCACTAGATTCGGGTATAAATTTCGGTATCGATGAAACCAATTTTATTCTACCAATTGCTTATCCGGCTAACACAATGACGTTCATTTAAAAATCTAAACGTTTATGTTTTTATATAATAATGAATGTTATTAATTGATTTTGTAAAGCTCACCTTAAGCAGACAACCTGAGAATCGTTAAAATCGGCTGGAATTCGTCGCACAGATTGAAAAATCGCAGTGGCTTGCTTCACGTCCAACACAGAAGTCCTTACAGGAAGGCAAATCGTAACGAAAAGAGACGAGCCACAAATCACTAGTGATGGGTACTCGTACTACCGAGTGAAAACTATCGAACTACTCGATAGTTTAAACTATCTATTTGTTCGATTGTTTTTAAAAACTATCGAACCACTCGATAGTTTAAACTATCTATTTGTTCGATTGTTTTTAAAAACTATCGGCCCTATTGAAAAAATATCGACTATCGAACTATTGACTAAAAAAAAAAAACAATCATATTGACTTAACCTAACCAGTAACCGTCGAAATTCAAAAATTTGAAAAGTGACGAGTATGGACTTTTGAACATTCGAACATGGAACCATAAGAACCATTGCACAGGCGTTTTCTTTTTTTGTAAGTACTTATTTAATTTCAACTTTTTTACTTTTATTTTTTTTCTGTGTTTATACTTTATATTGCTTATTCTTCCTTATTCATTATCATTATAATAATTAGAATATAGCAATGTCACTCCCAAAGAAAATTCTTCTGTGGTTTGTAAGTATTTTCGAATGGATCCAAATACCCCCGACGTGGCTATTTGTACAATTTGCAAAAACCCGTATAAAAGATCAAACGACACAACTAATTTAATGGACCATTTGAAAAGGAAACATTTTACTGGTATAAACCGAGAGATACTTTGTAACAAATTGAAGATGATGCAAATAGACTTTCAGGTAACTGAAGAGTTTTAAAATTTTAAAATTTGCAAGCAAAATCGCTTAGCTTATAGATTCTAAGGAAATTACTAATTAACACAAAAAAATATTTTTATTATTTTATAGTAACATCAGAGAAACAACAACCATCTACAAGTGGTATGCTCCCTCATAATAATCAAGCAAAGGCAGTAACTAGTGTTGCTGAACCTGTACACAAGAGGCAAAAACAACTTTTGTCATCTAATAGGTAAGATTATGATATTTATGTCTAATGTAAGTGCTTATGATTAAGATATTAACATTTATAAAAATGTTTAGAATTATTACATATAACATTTCAAATTAATTACAGTGTTAAAAAGTATTTTTTTTTTCACATTTTTAACAATTTTATTTTTTATACTTATCAAACTAATTAGATTTAATTATATGTTTTAAAAATGAAATAAATGTATGAATGTAAGTATGTTGGCATACATTTTATATTTATATGCTTGTCCAGTAGTCAGTAGGTCTGCAACATGTATCATTTGGATAATATAGTTCATACTTAATTTACTATTTATTTTAAGTATTTTGTATTCAATAAAGTAAATGACATTGCATATGTTATTATTTAACCTACAATTACTATTTTGTAAATCATTTTGAAGTTGTTATTTTATACATATCTATTGATTTGTATACATACAATTTGTATTTTTTTAAATCTCATATTTAATTTTTTAGGTTACAGGTTTAATCATTATCCAACTGGTTTGGAATGCAATTATTAGTCATTGGAACTTCACAGTAGAGGCACATGATTTTAAAACTGTCTTCACGGTATAGTTTATCAGCAGCATAAGTGCATAAGTATTTCAAAATAAAAGAAAGTAACTTTTTTATTACTATTACTGCTATCTTAGTACTTTCATAAACCTCTTTCAATGGTTAAAATTTTAAGTTTATAATTAGTATTATTGCAAGTTATTAAATTAAATATTTGTAGTAGATTTTTCATATAATGTTTAAATTGTAAATTTCATTGATAGCATATATTTATCTACTAAGCATTTCCAAGGTTTATCTTTATACTATGTCTCATATAAAAGTAACATCAGGCAGTGGAACAGCACGTTTTTCATGTTTTTCAAAGGATTTTAAAGCTAAAAGAACCAGTTACTATTGTAATTATAACACTAAAAGATGTTCTATGTCATCTAAATTCTGACGAATGGAGTATAATTGAAGATATAGTACCGTTATTAAGGCCATTTGATAAAGTAGCTGTTGAGCTCTGCAGAACAATATCCTACCATTTCAACAGTTATTCCATTGATATGAGGTAATTACTAATTAGTTTAATGATTATGTGTACAATTTAATTTTATATTAAATGTTATTTATTATTTATAGATTTGTACATTTCTTTAGGATAAAAATATCCAACAACACTACTGGGAAATTTTATAAAACAAAGACTGATAGACAAAACTGCTTAGCGTTTTGAAAGAATCGAAAAACAAGGATTAACACCGCATTTTTCTAGAGCTACATTTTTGGACCCAAGGTGCAAGAAAGTTTCCTTTGAGTTGGAACAGAATACCAATGATTCTGAGGCATTTTTTGATTAGTGAAACATCCGCTTTTATTAGGAATATATCAAATACTGGTAAATTTAAATTAAAACTATTTGTAATACACTCTATAAGATAAAATTTGATAGAATTATTTAACTAATTTACATTATTTTAGTATAACTTTATGAAAAAATAAATAGCTTATAAAATGGAAATACATACCAAATGTGTTTCATCATTAATAACTTTCAATAAAAATATTATTAGTCTAAAATGTGATTTGATTGAACCTTTTTTTAGTAAAAATGCAATTCAAAATGTTGAGATGTTTTAACACTTATATTAAATAATGATATCATACTTATTTACAGAACAAGCTACATAAGAAGTGGATCAAAATGAAGAAGACGTGTGGAATTTTTCGCAATCTAGAGTGATTAATGTTCAGTCACAAACAAAAACAACAAGTAGTGCTACATCCTTAATGAGGCAGTAGTATGCCTCATAAAAATTTTAAGAGCAATGTGGCTATGTTTTGGAACAAACACAAGGTTGAATTAGCTCCACTGAGTGACATTGCACAAGTATGCAAATGTCCCAGCAACCTCAGTACCAGCAGAATGCATTTTTTCTAAAGTACAGCAAATACTAAGTGCTCTGCGCAATAGGTTATTACCTAAAAATTTATATCTATTAATTTTTTTAAACAAAAACATGTAAGTTTAGTCTTTAATTTGTTGTAACTAAAGGAAGTGACAAGGTATTTAAAAAAGTATAAAAAAAATATGATTTATAATTAAAAATTAAAGAAATACCTTTAATTTAATTTTGTTATAGTTAAAAGTTGAAATATATTTACTTGTTTATTTTGCAGAAACAATATTCAACTGGTTTGAAGATTCAATATTTTTTACCTCTGGAAGGTCATATAAAGTTAGGTCCTTGGTTATAATATTTATTTAAAAACATGTCTGGAACAAGGTTTTAAGTATTTATCATGGCCCATAAATTTGTAGTTTTTAACTATTTTATACGTAAATATTTATAGGCTTATAGCTTTGATAAGGTAAGTTTGAAATATAGGGTGGACAATGACAGCCTGCTTGCTGCACACATGCATACCATACACATTTTTCAACTTATATCAATGTGCCTAGTCCTGGTCTCTGGACGGATTTTATAATTGTTGTAGCATATTGGAATCCTTTGAAATTTTGATTACATGTTATTAAAAATTTTAAAAAATAAATATTTTGTTTCTTGTCTTCAGTTAAAGCTCTAGCCTACTGGTTTGGATAAAATGTATACTTTTATAGTGTTTTAGTATATCAACTGTCTATTACATATTATAATTTTACCAATCACAAAGTTACATAAAATATTAGAATATACCTACCAATCCTAAATTTTCTTCTCATAAGCCATAATACGATTCTAACAGTGCTTAATAATATTTAAAATATCTCTTTGATCAAGAAAAACACTCCGTAGTTTTTTAAACTATCCATAGTCAAAACTATAATATAGTCGGTTCCATCATTTATCTCTTCTGTGGTTCCAATTGTTCCAAATATGAGTGATGGCTATCGAGCAATTCTTTCGATGGTTTTAAAAACAATCGATAATTAATAATATTAATCGAAAAATCACTATTTTTTCTAACTATCGATAGTCAAAACTAATCGTCCCGCCCATCACTACAAAGATATGAGCTTATATACACAGAATGAAGCCTCGGGAACGTTCTAGAAGCGCCAGAACAAGCACGTTATGATCAACCAGCTGTACTTCAACGCGGTTTCGTGGAAATAAAAATTTCAGCAGTGCTCGGCAATCGTATTCAATTAGTCTGCGGCAAAGGGGCGGCGTTATGTTTGCTGTTCACAATTAGTGGTATAATAGGGCGGCAATCACCGATGAGGTGAAAGGAGCAGTGGTTCGGCTGTCGAGTGTGACCAACTCACTAACAGTTTATACTCGTGGCTCGCACAGCAGCTGCCAACGCGAAAAAGCATTTAAATTTCTGGTAGGCACTGTCTACACCACGACATGTTTAAAATATGACCGCGATTTTTAAGAAACATTACTGATCGAAATTGTTTTTTTGTCACGCCTGCACCGAAAGTTTGGTTTTCGACCACGGTTGAAGCGTTCGAAAGCGTCCTTTTTCCGTCCAACGGGCGGTAAAGTGGAAATCCCCAAAGTGCCGGGCGGAAAAGAGGAAATCCCCAAAAGTGCCGGGCGGAAAAGAAGAAATCCCCAAAAGTGCCGGGCGCGTATCCCCTGCACAACCAGAAACTTAAATGTATACCTACCACGGTTCTTACAAAACATAAACTTTTGGTTACATCTTAAATGTATAGTATATAACCTCCTTGCATGACGCATAAACATTTAAACATATTTTGTAGAATAGTCTATAATTGTTGCATAGATCCCTGCATAACCTTTTCCATGAACGCAGGGGCGTGACAAAAAATAGTATGTGTGGCTCACGCGGGAAGGCCATTTCCCGCCCTTGCCACACAATATACTATTTTGTCCCGCCTGCACCGAAAGTTTGGTGCATTGCAACCACAATTGAAGCGTTGGAAAGCAACCTTTTTCCGTCCAGCGGGTGGAAAAGAGGAAATCCCCTAAAGTGCCGGGCGCCTATCCCCTGCACAACCAGAAACTGAAATGTATACCACGGTCCTTACAAAACATAAACTTTTGGTTACATCTTGTATTCATAGTATAACCCCTCCTTGCATGACACATAAACATAATATTACATTTGCACTGTTCCTAGATAAGTGCGTTGATAAGTTTATTTCACGCGATTTATATAATAAATTTAATTTAAATAATTAGCATAAATACGAATGATTACAGTCAGAACAGCAGTTGTAGTGAACCATTAATCTTTTCCATGAACGCAGGGGCGTGACAAAAAATAGTATGTGTGGCTCGCGCGGGAAGGCCATTCAGTCTTGGGCGAAATGCGGCTCGTGCGGCCCCCGACTGAAATGGCTCACTTCCCGCCCTTGCCACACTAGTATACAATATACCATTAATCGTCGACCTGACGAAAATTCGCAAATCCCTATTCTTGTCACGATAATGGATAACGGGATTATCGTGCATATTTTGCAGTATATATAAGTATAATATATTGTAGTTTACGTGCATAAAACTAGTGGGTTAAGGGTTAGTTATAGGTCTATGATCTCTATGAATTATGAATATATTATTATCTATTCTTTACTATGATCAATGGTGGCTACGAATTATGATTGTCCGTAGTTGGTTTTTAACAAAATTAATGTATATAATCTGTTGTTCCGAATATGGTGGCACTGTTTTTGTCGTCGATCATCAATTCCGGGTTTTTTTTAGCGTCTCCGACAGATGTACAGTTCTATGATATTATACTACATCCGCCGTTCGCGTCTAAGCGTCTTACCTAATCTTGTACTTCATTTTTGCTCTACCAAAGTGTTATTGATTTATTCTTGAATAATCGGACGAAATAAATAATAATATTATGATTTGTATTTCTATTGAAATAATCATGAACATAACGCGGTTTTAATCAAACCTCGATGTCCAATGTACTGTAACTTACATTTTGTATATCAGCTGTTCTTCAACGTTTTTGTCGAGGACTATAGGTCACACTTGTACTTTGATAAAACTTTCATAATACAATTTGTATTATACAAATAATTTGTTGTACTCATGTTTGCTTAATGGATTTTCTGTTATTTAATTAAAATTGTATTATCCTTATTTTTAATTTGCTTCAATTAGTCAAATTATTAAAAAACATCTAGAATTATGTTCCTATTGTATAGTTTGTTTTTTTTATCTCTATAAGTTGTAGGTAAATAACAATTTATTCTGGAGATTCCCAATATATTTTATAATTGGTAAGCTCACAAAAACATGACTGAACAAGTAGAAGTTAAAGGTAAGTGACTACTCCAAACAACAATTTAAATATTTAACAAATTTATCACTATTATGTATTATGAAATGAGTGACATAGTTATATATTGTTCATCTGTTTTATTGAATGTACTTAAAATTGTTGATTAATATTATATAAATTTGGTGTTGGCACCTACATAATAGGTATATTCATTTTATCTAATAGAAACAATGAAGATTGCTCTATATGTTATATTTAAAAAAAAAAATTGTTATTGGTAGTTCACATAATAATTTATTTTACATAATAAGTATTTTTATCAAAATTTTTTCTGTCAACTCAATTTTTTAAAAGTATTTATTATTTCTAAAAGTCCTATTTTCATGGTCTATCTATGATCTTTTCTAGTAAGTTTTAATAAAAATATGAGATATAAACATGATGTAACTTTGTAATGGCACAATTATATTTTTTAGATAGTCAATCAGTTTTTCAATTATTTTGAATAAAGGTACCAAATATTAAATATATATTAGCTTACAATGATTTATTTGTTCACTTAGCTTAGGTATTCTTTAAATAATATAATATTAAATATTTGTTTTATAAAATAACCTTTAGATAGTTTAGAGGAACAAAATATATTACCATTGTGATGAGTTATTTAAAACCGAAAAACTTTATTTGACATTCATTGAGTAGGTACAAGAACAATATAAAAGAGGTGATTTTGTCTGCATTAGTTACTTTATTAAGTATTTAAAGTATAAAATATGGATTTATTAAAGTTTATTATATTACCTAATAAACAGTTCAAATTACAATATAAATTTCTTGTTGTATGCGCTTTACCACTGATTTCGTTCTACTAGAAACTAGCCATTACATTTATGGTAATTAATGTACTATACAATATATACTATAAAGGTACTTATTATTGTAATTGTTAGGATATATTCTAAATTGCATAAAAATGTTGTAGTGTCTAAATACACAATCATTTTCAAATAGTACTTAAAATATATTTTATGTTTAACAATCATTTAAATTAATAATTGCATAGGTACCTATTCAATTCAATTTATTGATTAATATATTTGATTAAATGTTTTATTAGTTTGTATGTTGTAATTTTATTTATATTTGAGGTTTAAAGCTGTGTAAAAAGTTCTTAACTAATAATTATTTGAATGATAAATATTTCAGAAAATCTATTAACAAATGATCATGATACACCAGAAAGAGCGGTTAAGCCTTCTACATCAATACCAAGATATCAACACAAATCGGGTAAATATAAATTATGCAAATAAAAATATTTTTACTTTTGTTTAATATAGACCATATTAATCCTGATTGTATGACCCATTGGACATTAAGTAGATAAATAACTTATCATCATAGATAAAATTATTTATTTATTGAAAAATGACCATCAATTTTGTATACAAAAATTGTATTCCTAGTAATTGCTCATTATTAAAGTATATACACACATCTTTATCTTCCTTTAATCAATCCTTAGAAGTTAGATTGGTTTATAGAAATACCCGTGTTACATGCCTTTGTCTACATTTCTTCACTGATCAGTAATCAAAATCACTAATTGTCTCTTATATTCTAACCGCGGGCATCCCCGTTAGTTTTTACATTTCAAACACCCATTTCTTATTTTATCGATACTTTTTTCCATAGAGCTCTTCTATCAGACATTCTTCCCAATATTTCTTTATTATTCTCCTTATATCAGTCCAACCTATCTTAAACATTCTTCTGTAGCGCCAGTAGTTCGCTACATGCCTACATTTCAAAAGCTTCTATTTTTTTCTCAATGGTATTCTTTCTTACGTTTATCTGCTATAAAGCATATACTCCCTACTTATGTTTTTGGAAAAATTTTTCAGACATGTGGGATAATATTTCTTGAAATTATAAGTCCCATTTTAATTAAATGCTATTTTAGTTTGACGCACTAATTTTATTATTTTTCATTTCTACCTATGATAGTTCCCAAGTATTTAAACATGCTCCAATTTTTTGATGGTATCTAGTGTATTAAATTTGATTTGTATGATTTTAAATATCTATATAATTGTTATTTTTACTATTTTGTAGATAGCCAGACAAGCAGTCCATTGTTTTTACGCCCATCATTATTGCCATCTTCATCATCATTTGCTTTTGAGATAGGTCAAAGAAAACCAGATACTCCGAGACCTACATCTAAGTCATTCTGTTTAAACCCGTCTAGATTAAGTTTAAACACATCCACATCCACTCGTAAGTTGGTCTTTATTTTTAAATGATGGATTTGGTCAATAATCGTTGTTGGGTTTCATAATATACTTTTTGTGTTTATGTTTAAAATGGCTTCAAAATGTCTCGTTAGTTATTATTTTGGTATAAATGCAGTTAAGTTCCCCTTCGCTAATTTGAATTTTTTTATCAAGACTTATATAACTTGATGAGTTAAGAATGATTGTACAATTAGAATTTGTAGCCGGCAGGCAAAAAGAGCCACTATATGCTCCATTGTTTTAAACAATTAGCTTAAAACTAAAAAAAAAATGTATGAAAAGCATGGTAAATTTTAGTATATTGGGTATGTGTAAAAACACAAAATTATTAACTTCCAAAGACCATAACTTTCAAAACTAGGTCTGAGCGAACAATTCTGAATGCACCATAGTACTTAACTAGATGAGTTACATAAGTTTCAATAAAAAAAAAAATATTCAAAATGACAAGGAGCTAAACTGCATTTGTTTGTTCCATTATTTTTCCACATTACCATATCTTATAGATGCTTAAATATAATATAATAAGTGGTTTAAGAAATTTAATTTTTTAAGGTAAATAAATATATAAAAATGTTGCTCGGTTGGTACTAGGTCAGTATTAAGAATAATTAATTTTCTATTAGATTTATAATTGAGAACATTTTCTTCTGTGTTCCAGTCTTTAACTTTTTTTAATTAAAATTATTTTGTCAATAACATTAATCTGGAGCTATAAGTATTTGCAAAATTTTTGTTGCTCCCATTATAATATTTTTTATAAGATGTTTTACCAAAATAACAGAATTATTAAGATTTAAGTTTTATTGAAAAACAAATTTTAGAAAATGTAAGAATATTTTGTCATTTTATATAATATAGCAAAGTCTTCAAGTTCTTCCAGTCAAATTGATACAGAAACAGAAGAAGCACACCCTAAAAAAGAGGCGCCCATTCCATCACCGCCAGCTGTATTCGGTGCTGTTATTACCAAAAATCGCACACAAAAACCTGATGAAATTTCATTAGCTAGTGGTTTTATATTTGGTCAAAATCTTCATGAACGTGTAGAATTAAATAAAGAAGCTGATTCAACTTCAGAAGATGATAAAAAACCCAACGATACTCAAGAAGCTGAGGTTTCATCATCTTCAAATGTTATTTCCCCTTCATTTGGCAATCTTAAAAATGATGAACCTGACGAAGTATTATTATTATATAAGTATTTATAATTGTATACAAATTAAACTATTATATTTTTATTTTTTAGAATGGCAGACTAGATGAAACTGTAGAAGAATCTAAAAGAAGATTGGTGGAAGCTGCTAAAGAATATGAAGAATCACGTGCAACTAAACGAAAATATGAAGAAGTTGATTGTATGACTGGAGAGGAAAATGATGTAAACGTATTCCAGCTAAATATATGTAAACTATATGTGTATGATAATGCTAAATCCAACTGGGTGGAAAAAGGACGTGGACAATTACGTGTAAATGATATGGATGGAGGGCAGTCATCAAGAGTAGTTATGCGAAGCAATGGAAACCTTAAAGTTATTTTGAACACTAAGGTAGTATTTTTAATTGATTAAAATTGTTAGCTATTATGACTTTATTTTTTTATTAAATATTTCTTTCAGATTTGGGCAGACATGAATGTTGAAAAAGTTAGTGAAAAAAGTGTTAGGCTCACTGCATTTGAAGAAGATTCAATTAAAGTATTTCTTGTTCTTGGACCTGCAAAAAGTATTGATGAATTTATACATGTATTACTGACGCGTGTAGAAAGACATAAAGAAGCAGACAGAAAAAGAAATCCAACTCCCAGCAAAGATGAAGATTCATTGGAGGGTACACTTGTCTAATATGCTGATAATAATATTTTTTATCATAAATATCAACATAAACTATATTTATGGTAAAAAATATATTACAGTTTTTTCCACAAAATATAATTTGTTGTATTTATATTTAAGAATAAAAAAATAATTCATTTATAAGCAATCAATTTCGTACACCAGTGAAAAAATACACTTAAAGTATTGTTAATGACTTATGATATTATTTATTTTCTGTTTTATTTGCTCAAGTTCCAATTAATTAGAATTATTAATCAGTTGTTACATTGTTTAATGCGGTTAAAAATGTATTTTACAAGTGCACAATCAAGTTTAAACTTAGATTTTGTACAAATTATTTGACATTTATTGATTGAAATACATTTCATATAGTCAGAGCTCTAGTTGTCTAGATGTCAAACTGAGAAGTAATGTTTAAATTTGACATATTTTGCCTATTATCTATTATCAAACAGAAGAACATCTATATGGTATTATCAATGGATATTGTAGCTGAAGCTATTAATATATTATTTATTAATATCAATAAAAAAAAAAGATTATGTAGCTGGCACAACTATGTCCTGACCCAATTGATAACAAAGCTTAATTAAAATCCTACATATTGGTATGATTGGAGAAATTAATAATTGTAATAATTATTTTTATTCAATTAAGAAATCAAAGAAAAACATTGAAATTAATTTTTCAATTTCCAACGAGCAAAGTCTTGTTTAATTAACTTGACTGATCAATGTCCAATGACCTAAGAATGTGATTTTATATTAAATTTAAAGTATACATTAAATCTCATTAACATAGAGTATTTTGCTATTTTATAATATAAGGGATTGTGAGTGGAGATTGAGGAGGGCCTTATAAAATATCATCAAATTAAAATGAATTTAGTTTCAATTTTTAATTTTTAAATAAGTAATTGTTAAAAAGGCAGTCTTGTAAAGGATACTTTTAAAAAGTATTTATAGATACTTTCAAATACTTTTTCTTTTTTTTTTCCTAGCATTATGTTCTTATAGACAAATTTAATCAGAGTAAGAATACAGCATTTTTTGGTCTTTGGTGTATGTATCATCAAATACCATAACATTAAACTTAGGCCACTAAAAATATTACAATATACCAATCAACAAAAATTGCTGTAACAGTTTACAGATAATAAATGAAATGAGAGTATTATTATTTAAGTATACATAATACTGTATTAGTATAATACATTTAGGTCTTAGGTACATACGATATTATATTATTATATTATACATACTCGTATTCTCATTATACAAAAAATATGTATACCCGCTAAGAATATGCTATTTTCCAAATATTTTTCTTTAATTTCTTTCACCAAGTTGTTTTTATGGACTTGGCTGGTATTGAACCATCTGCAGTTGATCCATGTATAGCTTTTAACCATAAACCGTGAAAATTACACAAGTTGAGGTATTTCTTCTGTAATGCAAGTGTAGCCCTGTCTTGGTAAGATTAAGACTTAAGAGCACTCATCTACATTCAGAATGGTACAAAATTGAAGTATAACATTATAAATCCTAAGTCTAGGTATATTTTTCTAAAAATAAACTATTAAGAATATTTTATTTTAAAATTAGCTTTTTAGCTTTAGTTACACAACTGGCTATGGGTGCATTTTTAAACTACTCAGAACACATAATTGTAAGGAATGCACAAAACATATTATGCATGATATAAATGATTAAGATTCTATAACATAATTCATATAAAGTTTTTAAAATCTTCCACTTCCTTGTCTGTATATCTATAACAAAAATATGTAAAGTTAAATTTATAATACAATTTAGTTTTACTAATTATTTTGGTATAATAATTTCATATAAACTTATCTTAGTTAAATTGCTTGATAATAAATAACTATGATGCTAATAATTAGTAGAATAGTTATTAGGTTATTAGGTATTCATATAGGATTTCAGCTTACACTTGTGAGGTACATGCAATCATTTTTATATGAACAAATTCAGCTATATTGTTTACTTATTGCAATAACCCACCTGAGTACCTATATTATTAGTTATTCCAATTTTTATATTGTTTAATAAAACAGAAGATTTTTACTCAAGAACTTATATACCTATATATTTTTTTTTTATTAATAAATTTACCCACGGCAATATAGGCCATTGGGATACAATTCTTATGATTCCTATAGTTTCTTTACATATTTATATAGGTACATAAAAGTTTTATAGTAGGTTTTGAAGATTTGATTTTCTTATGAATTTGATGGTGGCGGCGCAAGAGGTTCTGTTGTAGCCGTGCGATTTTATTATAATATATTGTTATACATAAATAGGTACCTATTTCGTGTTTTGTAAAAATTAAAACCATAATAAAATAGTTAATAATAATAAGGTACCTAACCATGAATCAGTATATAATTAATTAAGTTTCAATATATTTGCTTAATTCTAATATATTTGACATAATGTCCATATTCATTTATTTATTTTTACCATCAAATCAAAATGTACAATTTATTATACAGTTAAATAAAAGAACAAAACTATTTATTGATTAATTTTGACCACAATTAGCGTTTGAAAAATATTAATTATAATAGTTTGAAAGTTTGAATCAATTAATAGAAATTTTATAGAATATACATAGGTATTATACACAAAAATGACATTGATGCAATATGTAATGGGAGCCATATGTTTGGATTTAATTTGTTTTATATATATCATTATTTATACGTGTATTACTTACAAACCATATTACTTTTTTATTTACTTGTATATTGATTTATAAATACTTCATATTTTTGTGAAATTGGCTTCAGGCGTTTGAATTATAAAATAAAATATAGGTACTTACAAGCAATAGCTGAAGCACAGATATTATATTATGAAAATGTTTAGAAACATGTTCTATCTCCTTCCTAGTAAAACAAAATAAAATAAAATATATGTTATTTGTTATATAGATTTAAATACTCCGAATAATATTCTCTTTTGAAATATGAAATAAAAATGAATGGTTTCATCCAAAGAAGTAAGAAAATTGAAAACAGATGACGATGTCATATTATAACATATATCATCTATGGCAGACGCCAATCCTGGTCATTTGTCAGAGACGATTCGCAGTTCTAATAATTTCAATGAACAAAAAAAAATGAATAGGCCAACAATGAACAGACAAGTCGTTAAACAATAATTTTGTACCTATACAACATTAATTATTCATATATTTCATTCTGCTCAAGTTAATTTCATAAAATATCTCGATACTATCAGTTCAGTCTTGCAGTGTGAGATGAAGACGGATGAAAAAATAGCAGTTCTTTGATATGGAATCTGTACTCTAGCAGTATATATGGCACACCTATATTCAACCCGAAGAGTCACCATATTCGTAAGTTTGATTACCTATTCTTTAGGGGCTTACATTTACGTTTTATTCTTAAAATTAATATTTATTGACTATTGTCACGGGCAATCTGCTACTCGGGTGACGTAGATGCATATTTTACGTGCTTATAAATACGTAAAAACAGGTGACGAAGGCACACGCAGGTCGTAGAATATAATAATAATTAATAATATATTTATACAATTAATTATAAATTGTTTTGAACATGCCATGCACAGGCGTTCTTATATCTCGCAAAATAAAAGCTGAAAACTAGTTGAAATATTTTAAAATTGTATTGTGTTGGAAGATATAGAAAAAAATAATGAATAAATACATTATGATGAATTTTGTATTACATTTACAAGGTTTTTTGAAGAAAATATATTTTTATTAATATCTATCGGAAATAAACTGAGGAAATTTAAAATATTATTGAATAGCTTAAAATTAAAATAAGCGGGTACGTGGGTGACGCTATCTGTTGTACTGAAGGTTACAAGGGGGACAATAATAAAATGATATTATAATTCATAATTAAAATATATAGGTATTGTATATAACACACGGTATGGTAAAAAAATGAAAATTAAAGTAATACAAATATACAATGTCGTCAAAAACGTTTTCCGTATTATGGTATGGTAAAAAAAAAATTAAACAATACAAATATATATAAAGTGGTCATTTTTTTAAATAGTGGTTTTTATTATGTTAGATACAGTTGAACAGTTTAAAGTTCAATTTATATGCTCATTATTCATGTATTATTCTACTTCAACTTATTTTGTTACGAGTTAACTACAAATTACCAGTGGCGTGGTGAACGACGTTTACCTAATGCAATTGCTTAGCCCTTAAAATTCAAAATTTGTATACAGATAATTATACCTTTATAGGGGGGGGGGGGTCATTGTATAAATAATTTGCTTAGGGTTTGAAAGATGTTCGCTACGCCACTGCAAATTACAGTAATAGTTATAGTGTGTACCTACTTAAACCTACTAATGAAATAAAATATATTTTATATCATAAAATAGCATTTACATAAATGTAAACATAGCCTTTTACATGTTGTTATTATTGTATAATGTAAAAAAGTTCAGCGTAATCGATAGTCGGCGGAATCAATATGTAAAAAAGTTCGGCGGAGTCGATAGCCGGCGGAATCAATATGTAAAAAAGTTCGGCGGAGTTGATACGAGGCGCAATCGATAGATTTTTTTCAGGTAAAAAGGTAATTTCGGCGCAATCGATATACGCCCACTGTAATATATGGTGTTAAATTTGAACTCAATGATGTTAGGTACATATAGGTATAGGTAATATCGTTGTATACGAAAAACAATTCAGAACGTAGACGGCTTGTCAGACTAGGATATTTTATATTGTTATTTTTAAGACTTTATATGTGGTTGAATTAATATTCTTTGCATAATATTGGATATTATCATATTTGTATATAAAAAATATACTTTAGACGTTTTAAGAACCCACAAATAAAAATTTTAAATCAAGTACCTACATTTTTTTTGATAAAAATATAAAAATTTATAAGAAATCGTGTATTCAATTTTCAAATCTTAGTTATAAAAAAAACTTAATAATCGAAAATTTTGTATGTCTATAAATAGCACAACATGGGTCAAAAATCAAAATAATTTCTGGTGTATAGAAAATGCTATTATAAACATTCAGTGAAAATTGCATCATGTATCTACGGACTACGGTACATTTTTTAGAGTTACACCGAAAACCAACATCGATTTTGCCGAATAACAATTTTACGTAAAAATTCCAGTTTTTTCTTAATTTTTTTTTTGTTTATCCTGACGTTTGTAATTTACTGGGAATTTTAAATTTAGACTTCCCGAATGCATCAACTAAATTACGTATATAATATCTCTCATTTATATTCTATGGCAATTGTCATAGTCGTTGCGGAAGACACAGCCGATTAAAAATTCTAAAATGTTCATAAGCGAAACTGACATGAACAAAAAATATACTGCGTTTCGTATATGATTTTATTTTTCACAAATCACAATATTTTCAGATATGTATCTGGAGCGTTTCTAAAGAGACGTCGCAGTGCACACGCGTCACGGATTCCGCCAAAAGTGTCGATGTTTAAAGTAAGTTTGTTTTATATTCATTCAGGGCTCAAATTTATATTCTTGAGTTAAATAATTAAATTAAATTTTAAATGTCAATAAAAATGTGCTATCCAAATGTTGTAAACGAATATTTTAGTTCCGAGCTCAAAATGTATTAAATACGTCATAATCGAATAATATACAAACGTCGTCGTCGTTTTTCCAGTCTCGGGTTGTAGATTTATTATAATTAATAGCTATAGCTACTTGAAATAGACATATACATTTTGGTTAAATTTAAAATGTATTTAGTTGAAATTTATTATTTAATAACTTGTATTATAAATTATTTAATTAATTAAATGTTCGATAATTTGGTTTTAAGTTTATTTAATTAAATTCAATTTCCAATAACAATTAAGAGGACGCCACACCCGCATGTGTTGTCTCCGTCTTACAAAAGTACAACATAGCAAAAACCGTTTTGCGCGGGACAACTTTTCTCACACCATAATTTGTTGTAGAATTACCAAATTTTCACAACACGTAAAGAAAAACTTTATCTGTGCAACAGCGTGCTTTTATTTTAATAGCACTATCCAATAATGTTATATAAGCAAATAAAAAAAAAAACAAAAATGAAATGTTTATAAGCGAATAACTTTTATTGTATTTATGTTATCTAAAAAATAGCTACGCTGTTGCATAGGTAATTTTCTACCCAATATGTTCAGATATTTTGGAGCCACTACTACAAACACAGAAAGATAAAAGTTGTCCCGCGCAAAACAGTTAACTATTATATATTGTTCCATATGTTCTGGTGTCATTTTAGTACGCCGCTTTGTAAGAATGTTTTTAAGACTCTTAAGATAAAATTTTAATTTAAAGATTGTAATTTTTTTTCCAAATCCAACGTTTTAAGTTATAGATAACTACCTATTAATTTAGTGTAACATACTTAACTTCTATTGTTCATATTTGTTCTACTGTTTCATATATATTACAAAACTCTAAATTGTAGTCAGATTTATTTTTATTTTCTTAAAATATACAATGTTTAAAAAATGATTAGTTAATATATACCTATAGGCTATAATTCATTGAAATAAAATATACACACCTAGGTACTATAATTAGTAATAGGAATAAATCCATGTATAAACTATTAAAAAACAAACAAACAAATGAAAAACGATTCTGATCGAAGACTTTAATAAATAATATTGTGATTAAAGTACCCACCTAATTTATTTTGTGACCAGGCATTTGTACAGTACCTTTAACAGTAGGTTAAATTCATTTTTCCAAAAAAATTAAATTTGAAATTGGCATCGTGTACCAGGTACTGTACCTCTATAAATTATAATGATATAATCTAAAAGTTTCATCTATCTATGAATAATATTTTTAAATAACAAAATAACTAAAATTGTTATTCTTGCAGGTTTAAATAATTTGATTAAAAATTTGATCTTTTAAAATAGGTTTTTTAGATTTTTTGGTTACAGTATGAACTATTTATATTATTTATAAGAATCCTTTTTTACAGTAATAAAAGTTGAACATTTCATAAATTTTTAACTACTTAGTAATACGTAAATTTTTAATTTGATAAATCTTATTAAAAATTGGAACTTTAAATACTTTTAATAAAATCGTGCCTATGGATCTTTATTATTTCTCAACTATTATTATAGCTACTTATGAGGACGCTATACCCGCATGCGTTGTCTCCGTCTCACAAATGCACTATACATAGCATAAACAGTTTTGCGCGGGAAAGAAATGACAAAGCTATATACAGTCATATCTAGGAAACGAGATTTTCACCACATAAAAAGGAGATATTTGGCTGTGCAACGTTGTTTTTATTTTTTTGATATCACTTATCTGAAAAAAATTCTTACTGTTTCAAAAACAATTATTGTTTGTGTTTTTCAAACTTGAAAAACTTTTTTCATCTACCTAAGTGATATCAAAAAAATAAAAACAACGTTGCACAGCCAAAGTTCTCCTTTTTCTGTGGTGAAAATCTCGTTTCTAAGTTATGGTTGTAGCTTTCTCGGTTCTTTCCCGCGCAAAATAGTTTTTGCTATGTTGTGCTTTTCAAGAAAATCGTTACCTATATGAGAATTTGTTATAAGTGGGTGACTATCCTATGTCTAACTTAAACCGCTTGTAAACAATTGACTTTCAGGTAAACATAAATTTTTTTATTTTATTGAATAATGAAAATTTAAAGATATAAAAATTTTAAATTTTAGTTATAAATTGAAATTTTTTAATGAATTTTTTACTCTAAATAATTTTCCAATTTTCGTGTTATTGATGGATTTTGTCAAAATTTTGACTTCAGACGGTCATAAAAAAATAAAAAATATTGAGGACTTACGCTTAACATTATATTAATTTCCAGTATTATTAACTGTGCATGTAAATATAGCTAATATAAACATTCTGTGAAAGTTTCATCTATATTCAATATTTTTTTTAAGTGACTAAAACCTAACCATTTTTTCTCATTTTGCGTGAAAATCTCAGTTTTTCCTTAATTTTCTGTTGATTTTTCTGGACAGTTTTTTTACTTTTGACCCCCCAAACTAGTTATAATACAAATTAAATATTATGTAAACAGTATATAATATGTGAAATGCGTAGCCACATAGGTCATAAGAATATTATTGAACATTTTGCTGAAAGCTACGTGTTATTTCAGAGATGGGATTCATCAGTGAAAATTTTCCAACTAGGAATAATAATGAAGTATCATAAGCAGACTGAAATGTGTAAACGTCAGTATTTGATTTGGTCATGGGGTATGTACCTATTTTTTTTTCAATAGTTTTCTTTTTTATTAGGTATTGTTAAATAATCAGGATGTGTAATGCCCACAACTTTTTAAATTTTTTTAATTATAACTATTGGTATAACACTATTCCGGCTATCAATAAAGTCGTGATAAAAATTAGGAAATTAGTCTGGTATGATATTTTTTTAAGTTGTTATTTTGAGTGATTAGGAAGTGTATGACAAGGAGTTGTGAGAGAGTTTGTGAGAGATATTGTGAGAGAAGTTGTGAGAGAGGTTATGAGAGAAGTTGTGAGAGAAAGGGTGCGAAAGGTTGTGAGAGAGATGGTGAGAGAGATTGTGAGAGAGGTTTTGAGAGAGATTGTAGGAGAGAATGAGAGAGAGGGTTAGAGAGGTTTTGAGAGAGGTTGTGAGAGTGGTACATTTTGAGGGAAAGAGAGGGGTGGGAAGAAAGAATAATATTTAAACATTATCTTTCGTTGTTATGTTTACAATATCGAATACATATATAGTTAGTAGGAAAAGATCATTGCAAACCTCACGACTAGTGATGATAGTCGTCAATCATCACTATAATATAGCTTCAATTAACCATAGGTTTATCCAACTAACCTTTTTATGAGATAGAATAAAAAGATCGGTTGCCGGTTAGGATGTCAGCGCACTATTCCATATTTGACTCACGCACAAAAAAAAATAATAATAATAATAATAATAATTATAAGTTATGTCTAGGTACTAAAAAAATTAAAAAACAATATAACAAATATATTAATATTTGAAGTACAACAATATGCAAAATATGAACTACGAACAAAAATTCATAAAAAAAATAAGAAAACTCCAGACATGCACAAAAAAATAATAAAAATTTTAAGTAAAGTCAAGGTAATAAAAATGTTTTAAAAAAAATTAATTAATTAGTATTGAAGTATAACAATATGCAAAATATCCATTTCAAAAAAATGCATAACATTCTAAGAAAAATCCAAAGACAAACAGAACAATAACAATAATAAGTAAAGTATAATAAATAAAATGTATGATTTATTAATACTTAAATTATCACTATATGTAAAATATTCAATTCAAAAAAAAAAAAAAAAAATGCATGAAATTCTAAGAAAAATCCAGACAAAAAAAAATAATAAGTAAAATATATATAAGTAGTAAAAAAATGTTTAAAAAAAGTTCATGATTTATTAATATCTTAATTTATTATCATAATATAAAAAAATATCCAATACGAAAATAATTATTTAAAATTATTTGAGAAATCTAGACACACAAAAAAAAAAACTAATAATAATTAAAATATAGGTAGAAAAAATGAAAAAAAAAATTATGATTTATTTATACATAAATTATCACAATATGCAAAATATTCAATAAAAAAAAAAATATTTAATTTCTAAAAAAATTCCAAAGACAAACAGAAAAAAAATAATAAGTAAAGTATAATTAATAAAAAAATGTAAAAAGCCTCTCTTAGCCACCCCCTAGTTGCGCATGGGTCAGAGAGAGAAATAAGTGGTGTGCTAAAAACCAGACATCCTAGTAAGTGTCATCAAGTTGATGAAGCTGTTGAATGTTGATTGTTGACATTTAACATTAACTATGGTAGGTATGATTGGAAGCAAATGTAATTAGTATTTAGTAATTACTAATAAGCAGGGCTGTGAATTAAATGCACTAAATATATGCATGCATTTATTAAAAACGTATTAAAATATGCACTATAAAATCCTCTTTATTAAAAAAACTGTGGATAATAATAAATAATAATAATAATGGATTACAAAAAAAATATTATTTACCTAGGAAAGCTCATTAGCCACTATACAAAGGCCTCTAAAAAGTTATAATATAGAATAAAAACATTGAGAAGCTACGGTGTGGCAAAAAACACATGCATTGTGTCATAAACATTAACGACCTGATGCCATATTAATTTTTTTTTTTTCTCTCCTTAAAAAGTATTTGCCTGCGGGCTCCAACGTTCCCCTTTAAAAATTATTTTTATCAATTTAAATATTAATGATTTTCTTATATAAATAACTAAAAATTAACAACCTTATACCAACATTTTTTTCTTAATTTTTTTTCCCACTCCTTAAAAAGTATTTGCCTGCAGGCTCCAACGTTCCCCTTCAAAAATTTTTTTAATTAATTAATTTCAAAAAATGCCAAATCTTACCTTTCTAATTTAATTTATAATTTTACCAAGTTACAAAAAATGTATGTCTAGATAATTTTTAACGAGCTAAAAAAAGATCGTAAACTTGACAGTTTCCTATAGCCTTAGACTAGACAGATTAGTAGATACCAAATACAAATCATGACAAAATAGTCAAATTAATATTCTATTTTGTTGTGATAAAAATGGATTTACTACTATTATGAACGTTTAATTGCCTATCTATAACGCCGTTAATTTGTGAGTTCTATAATTCTAGGCCCTAGGATATAAGCATTATAATATTATAAATTAATATTTTAATTAGTGTTAAGTGTTATTTATTTCGATTCATAACGATCTACACACAAGCAGTGTCGAAGCTGGAATTCAACCAGGTACCTATATACGAGTACAGTACAAACGACTATATTATCGTTCATCAGTCATAATCGCACTCATGACATTGTCAAACTGGTTTATCGTTTATATATTATATTATTATACTTTATTACTGTAATAAATCTTTGTGTCTTTGTATTATTATTTATTATATATTGTTACTTTATGAAAAAAGCCAATTATGTTAGTGTATTGACTATATAAATATACTATAAACCTGCATAACATGTGATATGCCACGAACTTTACGCATCGACCCGACGTGTCCGTTATGACCGATACAATTCAAACGTGAGTATTCTGAGTCGAACAATATATTGTTTTATTAATTATTAATATAATATTTTTACAATGTGTATAATAACAAATATCAACAATATTGTGCTTTGCACTTGATTGCTTGAAACGATATCGTGAAAAAAGGGGGTCACGCGTGGATGTATATAGTGTATACGCGAGTAACTCTGCAAGCTTTTGCCGGCATGCATCATGCATGTCTTCCATCGGGTAACACCATAAGGTGGGGGCGCCAAAGGGATAGGGGAGGGGCCGGCGATTCAGCCATCGGTGTCGCAGTCAAAACAACGGGCGCGAAATTCGGCCGGCGCGCACTCCAGTCATGATGCGACCGCGGTTCATCCGAGAATTTCTATTTTTAAAACGCGCGCGACCGACCACCGCACGACTGTCGTCGTCGCCGTCGCCGTCGTTGTGTACGCGTGTTTTATTTTTCGTAATAATATTATAATAGTCCTGTTGTATAATAACCGTACTGTGCCTAATGTATAACCACAACAACAACAACAACAACAACAATAATTAACATTATAATAATCAGCCAGCAAAAGGACGTAGGTACCTACCACATAATATAATATATTATAATAAAATCATACACAGCTTGCTACTTAAAAAACATATTAATAAATCACATATTAAAATAAAAAAATCCGCTGCTCCCTTCCACATCCATCCACCCACCCCATCGGCATTGAGGACCGAAAATAATAAGCCATATATATTAAATCGTGACCTACAAACAGATGCGGTCTCATCGACTTGAGCTCGCGCTATTTCAATTATATCGCATATATCGTCGGAGGTAATACATACCTTTAAGTAATGATTGACATTTTTTTCTAATTTTGATTTTTGTATCGTAATATTAATATATTTTATACAATTTTAAAACAATATTATAGGTTGATAGAAGGCACTTGAGAGTTGAGGTAGGTTAGACACGATATAGGTGTATATTACGTGGCGCAGGTGGTCGGCCGCGCGCGCTAAAATATAAAATAGAGACGCCGGGCGGGCACGACGTCGGTCCGCAGCTGATGAGGGCCAGAGCACCGTCGGTAGTCGCAGAATGAGAATACAACACGCCGACATCACGATGATGTTCACCGGTAACAGGAAGAGGAGTTGTAGCAACAACTCACAAAAACGGCAGACGTCGGACAACCGGTCCCGCAGCAACCACCGTTCCGAGGTAATACATCAGTCAACAGATCTAATGTAATATATTAACCCCTAACGACAACAATGAAAAAAAACAAACATATTTTTGTATAATATGTTAGAATAAGTGGGGGGATATACATGACCCTTGTGTAATGAAGTCCATGTGGTTTTCAATTTCTACCATTTCGGGAGGTTTGATGCTGACAGTTTGTTTTGAGTTGTTGTTTTCACAAGTAAACTCGTACCTATATAATATTGTGTATTATATATATAAATATAGATTGACGTTACAACGACAATATTTAAGTTTAGACCTATAAATTATAGTTGAGTTATACTATAAACTATAGTATAGAGATACACTACAACAAATTTGTGTTTTATTTTGGTTACTATAATGGTACAACTGTACAAGTCGTATAACCCGCAACACTTTAATAGTTACCTATTATTTTATGTAACATTATGAAAAATCTGTGAAACACCGTTGTTGACACATCCAGTATTGAAAATAGGATTTTATATATCTAGGTAGAGGCCCCAGACACAGATGGACTATGTGGCTGCTATAGCATTGGTGTAAATGTTGTTTTGAATTTTGAGGGATTGAATTCTTACATACCTACATGAGACACATATAAAAAAAACACATCAAATATATTTCGTTTCTAGGTACACGGAACTCTATGAAATTCAAAAGTCGTCATTATATTATATAACAAAATGCTGATAATCACAAAACTGCAGATTACTATTAATATATATATATATATATATATTATATTTAAATTAAATTTTCACACGTTCAGTTAAATCAAAGCGTCAAATTGTTGTAGTAGCATGAGGCCCCGGGCTCGCATTAAGGAGGCTTTTTACCGGGACATTGCCCCTGTGGTTTTGCGGCACTGCAGGTCACGGCGGGCGGACCTTTCGTCTGATTCACATTTTATTTTAATGTTGGTTATACTTTATTATTTCACGTGAAAAATTAATACGATATTAATATATTATAACTATAATAATAATAATATGACGACGCGGCGCGCACACCGCCGATGAAAATATTCGGACGATCCTCGGATGAGCCGGCGGACCAAAATAGAACGAAGACGAACGGACGGATATACTGCCGCGCCCACTTCGCCACTGTTCGGCACCGCTCCTACGTATGTTACAACACAATAATAATGCAGTGGCGGTGATGCCGCCGGCAAACGCGTCATGTTATTATAAATGAGAAACGGCTCAGAAGGGACCTACCTTCGAGAGGTTTGAAATGCGCGCGCGTTTCTTACGGTTCGCGAATAACGACGGACGCCGCCCGGTACACCGCCCCCAGTACCGCTTAATTTAAATTATAATATTACGAATTATTATTTACGAATTATTACTTATTGCCTGTATTGTGCATTATATTATGATCGCACGCCGGCCTTTAATAGTTTAGTTGCCGCTACCGCAGTAGAAGAGCAGTTGATTATATTTTGTATCTCATTGGTTTGCGCGAGGACGATTTGGCCCGAGCGTCGGGAAAATTCGGGAATATGGGTGGGAAGAAAAATTAAGTCTACCGATAGGCATTTGTCATTTTATTTTTCAGAAAAATTCGTATTACGTTATTCATTGTTTCTTATCCCTTAAACAAGTAATTTTCACGTTTGTTTTTCCGTCTCGATCGTTTTATAACAGTAAAATATTGTATTCTACCATCTCGGTATCCCGCTGATGCAGTTGCGCACTATAATCTATAAGTCTATAACGAGAATTATTTGCTACTTATTCTAATAGTTGAGTTCTGTTTTTTCGTGATAGATTCTGTATACAATAAATGCTATAAATGAATAGAGCGGTAAACAGATGAAATCATAGTGAAATCGTCAAGGCGCCAAATATAATAAAAATAACTAATTAGAGCAACATTTTACGTATATTTTATATGGTATACAATGAAGACACATAACAACGCATCCATGCATAAGACAGTCTTAGATTTTAGGTATACCTTAAGGCTTAAAGGCTAAGTACCTATTAAAGTATATTAGTTAGTGTACCTATATTTTGTGTGCGTATGGGAAATTGACTTACATAAAGACAATAAATAATTGTTATGAAGTTACCATTTCTTTAATTACATTTTATACCTTCCGGCTTCAAACAATTAGGCCATTGTGTAATGACAATTACTATATGATGTAAAATAATTGAACATTTTACACTCAAATATTACGTTATTCCTTGATTAATTATGATTATGTTTTGATTAACTTATAGAGCAGAGGCCGAAGTAAAATTCCACAAGGGTTACTTCCTACTAATTACAATTTAGCTGATGGAGATTTAGCAGATAGCTGTGAGTATATTTTAATGAATATTGAGTGCAACTTAATATTTTTTTTATTAAACAAATATTTGCATTCCCCGGGTCGTTAGTTTCAACGAAAGTGGACTAGGACTTACTATAAAATAAAAATGATTTCTGTGTCTATAATGTATTAAAGTAAATATTTATTTAAAATCCAAATATTGGGTTTAATATGTCTTATTTACATAAAAAATAAATGTTTATCATTGTGAATTGTTATTTACTATTTGATGGTCTTTAAACTTTGTATAGGTATAACTAATTTCTATATTTTTGTGTTTACCAATACTTTACTGGATGTCTGGATTTGTTTATTGGCTCGATTTTATAGACTAAAGCCTAAAGGAATTACGCCAAAACTTATAGCCAATCCACTATGTTATAGACATTAGTGTTATTACTTATAGCCGAATAAATTAAAAAAATTATTAATTCATTTTACGAGTCAAAAAGTTGATTCAATCAGAATTTAAAATAGATTAGAATTTTAACTGACACAATATTTATAATTAAGTTTCTTGGGTTTAAATATACCAATATTAACCAGCTATAGATACTAAGAGTTATGTAGTCTTGAATATTTTTCACACTGAAAGACATAAAAAGTATATTTTTAAAATTATTTCTTACTATTGTTTTTTTAATATGATCATTTTAACTTCATTTTAATTAGATAATTTTCATTTTATACTATTTATACTAGTGATACTTTATTATAATTTATAATAATACATTCAACTGAATCATGAACTGTGTCTTCTGTAGAATAATATTATGTAGGTACGTTATATCGTTATTATAATGTTATTCGTCTCTAAATGCGGTAATTTTTTAGTGAATCACGTTAATATAATCAAATGAATTCAGAAACGTTGATAATAGTAAAGAGATTAATTGGATGTAGCATTTGTGAATTATGATTATACTTATCAGTTATGACAAATTAATAATCATTAATTACATTCATACTGTTTGTCTGTGATTGGTCAGGGACCGTTATAGTGGCCACTCCAGGTTAGTCTACACTCTACTAGCCCGAAAACTGGTCATTTTCTTTGCAACCAATAAATTGGCTCCCAATTTTGGTTAATATAAATTCGACCGTTGAATTGGCTCCCGAAAAAAATGTATATTTGAATTGACTCCCAAAACTGTAAAATATTATTATTTAACAGCGAGTTCTCATACTAATATAATTTTACTTGTACGACGTCATTGGCACTAATTTGCACTCATGTGACAAGTGTAGTCTAACGCTGGATATACTCAAAGGTGGGCAAGTTAATAAAAATAATTAACTCAAGTTAAATTAGGATGACACTGCAAGATCAATAAATTAAAAGTTAATATGGAAAAAATATTAACTTATCTCATTTAAAAAAAAGTTAATCTACTATTTTAATAAGTACATGAGACAACGGGAGCTGCAATTGAATTGGCTCCCCGATACAAGTAGTAAATATTTTACCTCAATGAGTATCTTTGAAACGACTCTCAAGATTTTTCTGTTGAATTGGCTCTTTACCTTTTTTTTCAAAAATATATTGTTTACCAAAATGTTACTGATAATTTAAAGTTGACGAACTGACGTTAAGACCTTGAATAGTTGACGTCAGTCACACTCAAGATAACCAAATAAGTTTGGTATGATTCTTAATATTACATTTTTAACATATAATATGGTTTACGCGGTTCACGTTCGTATATTTTCCATCGTTACATATTGAGACTTGAGAGTTATGTATCTATTTTTTTTACACAATAAAATTTATTGTACACAAAATTTTTTCGTTTTTATGGTTATTTATATGACGTAAATATTAGTACTAAAATAAAAATAAAAATAAACAAATACTATAATAATATAAACATTTCTGTTATTTTTCTTGATAAAATAATTTTGTAAATAGGTAGGTATATTTTAGTAGATTAGATAGGAATAATATTATATGACCTTAAATTGCTATTTGATGTAAAAACATTAATATTTGTTAAATTAGTACACGGATCATATAAAGAGCGACTACGTTCTTTCTAATTTCCTAAATAATAATAAACAATTTTATTGAACTTTCGACGTAATGTACAATGTATGTACCTATTTCATATTACATGATTATTAAATATTTAAACATTTTAAACTATACCAACGCATCCAAATTAATAATTTAACAAATATAAATGTTATTATATCAAATAGCAATTTAAGGTAAAAAAAATGCTTGAATACATTTGTTTGTGTTTTTTATAGTACAGCAACGAGTTGATATAGCTAGAGGCCATGCGATTACTAGAAGACGTGGTGCGATAAAACACCAAAAAGTACACATCGTAAAAGGACATAAGTTTTTAGCTAAATTTTTCAGACAACCGACGTTTTGTGCATTTTGCAAAGATTTTCTATGGTAAGAAATGAAAACTAATATTTACCTTTATACCTATAGATAGTATGTAAAATATAAAATTAAATACTAATCTTCTTTTAAGAAATTGATTATATTTTAATATGTTATAGGGGTTTTGGAAAACAAGGATATCAATGTCAATGTAAGCACCAACATATTTTATACATTGTATGTAGACTATAGGCATATTACAATAATAGTCTAACCTTATGTTTCAATATAGTTAATAAATTGTCAAAATGTAAAATAATGTATTTGATTATGTATATTTTGTTGATGGAAATAAACTTTTTTTTAGCTTGTCAAACAGCTGTACATAAAAAATGTCACGACAAACTTCTTATACAATGTCCAGGCACCGGTCGAGATACAGAAAGCACAGTGGTGAGTCAATCAAACTACAAATGAAATAGGCTATTGTTATTCATTTGTTAGATCTTTAGAAGACATTAATAAAATAAAAAATTGTAAAATATTACAAAATGTAGGTGTGTTGTAAAATGGTTAAATCATAAAAAAATATTAGTTTTATTAATTATTATTTATGAGATGATCCCAATAGAAAAAAATTCTAAAAGCTATCTTGTATAGCAGGGTTGGGCAACTCTATATGTTACTAGAGGGCCAATTTTGAAAGTGCGAAAATCCTGCGGGCCACAGAACATAGAAAGCAAAAAATTCTATATTAACTATATGCCTCTACAAATATTATAATATTAAGATAATAATAATACTAGATACTTCAGTTCAATACTAGATAACAATTTATATCTAAGTTTTATGATAAATATTTTATCGGGTTTAATATATTTAATATTATATCGGTTTTATATATTTTTTTAAGTAATTTGCATCGTAGCACGGGCCAGTTAAAAATGGTAAGTGGCCCGAATTCGGCCCTCGAGCCGCCAGTTGCCCATCCTTGTTTTATAGTATAAGTTGACATATTTACATTAAGCACGTGTTGACCATGTTGTCGTACTTATGAAATTACTATGGTCTATGACTAATGAAAAAACAAAGTAATAAACATAATATATCAACACGACAACCGACAACACATGGCTGAGCTCGTTGTTAAATATCAGCAACAAATTACATTTAGACTTTTATCGTTTATTTATCAAACATATATTTTGAATATACAAATTGGCATATCCTTACAAATTAATTGAAACATACCTTAATGTGTTACTAATTGGTAACTTTAATAAAATAGGTAGGTAGTTATTTTTAATATGAATCTTATACTATAGCTTTAATTTTTTTTAACTATTCATAGTTAACTGTACATATTGTTAGAAAATATATCTTAACTATCCGGTATTGGAAAACAAAATCAGTAAATATTTTGTTATAATTAATTAGTATTTTTAGTCACTTTTTAATTTTTTTCCCTAAAACATCTCATTATTTAAATGCGCTAGCAATTATACTACCTGCAGGGTAGGATTCTAAGGTTCTAGTCCCCTTAAAATGTCTTCCTTCTACAGAAAAAAAATCTTAATTACAACCATAATCAATACACTGAGTACTATATAACTAAATCATTAGACATTTTTAATAGATATAAAATTAATTTTAAAATGGAAATAACATCGAGAATCATAGCTTCAGTTTTTTTTTTTGGCTAATTAAGAACATTACTAAACGTCTGCCATAATCTTCGTATCATAATAATATTCATGTATACCATCAATTTTTACCCCACGTTTAGACGTTTATAACAGCCTGAAGAGGCTCTAGAGATGACCAGGTAATATACTCTAAACGTGGGCTAAATTTATTCAAACTATATAATTTGTTTCCAAGTTATTGCTTTTAGCCTATTTATTCGACTGTTCATGTCCTCTTAGTTTTTTTATATATAGGTACGTGTGTTTTACTGTAGTTATTTGTAGCATTTTTTTCATTATCTGTAAATACTGATGGGTATAAAATAAACACACGTGTATTTTTGAGTGAAAAAATGATATAATATTATATATTATTATATTTATAGCAAAACGGTCACCTATCTGTTTTTATCTAGATAAACTTGCAGGTCTTCTTTTATATATTACCTAGAAAAATGGCAATGAATATTATATCTCAACTAGATAATGTTTGGGTTGTCTTTGTACAAGACAGTAGATGTATATATTGTGGAAATTACTATTGGTTAAGTTGTGTATTATACTACGGTACAGTATTACTTATATCGGGTGTTAATATAAGCAGCTTAGATACGTTAAATATTAAAGTGATGCGTTAACTGATGTTAATTTTTTGTTATAAAATGCTGCTTCTTTTGTCTCGTTAGTCGTTTGTATTCATAATTCATGTATTATACTATTATGTATACATTACACCTATAATGGCTAATATTTAATAATATCTAATGTTATATGTATACATATTATTTTTATAATTGTATAAATTATTATATCGATATATCAATATTGTATGTAATAATTAATTAGAAATTCTCCGTATTTATAAGTTTACACCACTTTATTATAGTTCAATCTAACTAAGGCAGAATATGCCTTGGAAGTAGCATTGATTGTAAATACAGTATTACAGTAGATTGATCACTATTGGTCGTATTTTCGGTGACGCTCTATTTGAACAGTGTCGTTATATGTCACGCTGCGGGCGTTTGGTTAATAATTGTGCCAACTAGATCCAATTTTCTATCAAAAACCACCCTCAAAGTTGAAAATTAAATACATTTTGCTGCTTCAAAAGACTGATACATTTTTTTTTAAACACACTTCATGTAAATTCAATTCATTCATTGCTCCGTTCAGAATCTAAAATCTAAGAGAAATGTAATTAAATCAATATGAATTATGTACATAACATTACAAACATATATATTCTTGTATTCAATAAAAATATTTAAAAAAATGTAAATGGATAAATGCGGAATTATATAATAAAGCAGTCCAGAAAGTGTCAATAAGCTACGTATTTTAACACAATTAGATTTAGATAGGTACCTATCCCTACTTTCTTATCCCTATCCCTACCTTCTAATATATAATATTATATAATGCGAAAGTCTGTCTGTCTTTTATACTTTTAACCTCTAAACCAACGAACCGATTTTAATAAAATTTGGTTCAGAGATAGATTAGACCTTTGAGAAGAACATAGGCTACCTTTTGTCCCGAAAAAGGTAAATTAGAGGTGCTCAAACAATGAATTTGAGATTCACGGTGGAAATTGAAACGTTTTATTTGTTCATAAATGGTTGCCATTAGTGACATATTATAATACTAATAGTAGAAATTAGTATTTTTTTTTTTTTTTTTTTTTTTATTTTTTGGTTGCTTTTGGTTAATTGTGCAGATCAGGTACAAGAATGTATCAAATCGAATTTTCGCACATTGCCTACCAAGGTGGCTGAGTTTCACGTACAACGAGTTACACCCAAAAGGAGTTGAACAATCACACATTTTTTAAGAGTTGTCATTTTTTACGGTTAACGAAGTGTTCGAGAAGCTAGTATAATCATTTAATACAAACTTTATTATATTTTATACATTTTTTTTATTTATATATATTTTTTTATTTTTTTTAAATATACGACATAAATGTCAACAGGAAAACATGTACAAAGGTAATTTGGGCCACTTCCTTTTTTCAAGTCCATGTATACTTCCTATAATCCAATTGTTTCAATTTTAAATCTGGTGATAAGTTAAATTACACGAATTTGTGTAAGTTCAATCGAGAATATTTTGTGTGCCTTGTTAAAACTGCCTTAATATAAATGTTGTTTACTTGTTAGTTGTTTGATTCTGAGCGGAGACTTTCAGTTAGTCTCTTATTTTTATCATTAAAATGATATTTTATAACACCTATCTTTATTTTATTATAGTAATGTATTTTTTTATTAGTAATATTGTATTATACTGATATGGTAGGTTGAATTTGAATTCGTTTTTGATAAAATTTCCGATACTGATTATTAATTATCATAGAACTATATCCTAATAAAATATTAATAGGTATATAATATTTTTATTAACTTTTACTTATGAGTTAACACCGATTATATGTATTGTACAATGGTGTAAGTAGAATATTTCAAATAATAAATAGCTTAAAGTTAGTCTAAATATTTTGAAAATTCACTTTGCATACAAAATAATGATATACATATGTATTGATGAAATATTTCAAGTCTTTGCTTTATTTTTTTAATTACAAAAAAATAATTAAAATCTTTATACATGAAAAATCGTTAATTTTTAATTAAATATCAAATCCCATCAAAATTGAACTTATAATATTATACATTTATGTAGCATTGATGTTTATCTTAAAATACAATAGTTACATTTTAGATAAAGAATGGAGCATAGTAATGAGTTTGCCAGTTTGGCGCTCTATACTTGACGTTGACATACCTACTAGGTATAATTTGTTCGATCGAAATTCAAAATTATTTTTAATTAGTACAATATAACAATTGTTAAACTATTCTGTATACTAACATTTTTGAGTTTCCGTGTAATAGTAAAAGTTGTGTAATACTGTAGGTACTATATTTATAAGTAACTATAATATGACGTGTTGATATAATCTGAAATTAATTTGAAAAATACAAAATATAAAATAATAATAAAACAAAATATTAAATAACATGAAAAATGATTAATATGAATGTATTAGTTTAAACTTTAAAGCAATTAAAGCAAATGGCGTAAATATTTGTGGTGAGGGAAGGTATATAATGAGAAAATTAGTATATTGTGTGTTGAAATTGGTGAACAAAGAATTAGATATTATACAATTTCTGAAAATTCAGTAATAAATCATTTTAAAACTGTACGATTATCATTTATCAATAATAGTATAGAATAAATTATAAAACAATAAGACATAGGTTTGACTATTATTTTGATTATTGACCACATATAGGTATTTTTTTATTATTGAAATTCGGGCTTTTGCAGTGAGTTTTACTTGCGAATATTGGTAAATTCTAATATAATATAAATTAATTGTGCAGCGATTTATCGTACAATACAAATTGGCCTGGAAGAAATCCTTAATGAACTATCAAGCAAAAAGCCGAAGACCGAGTTTATAATATTATACAATTACTTGAATTACTTAACCTAACCTAGTGTTTTATTTTATTTTTCATTTAAACCCAAATTGTATAGAAAATTGTATGTATTAATAGTAATAATATTATCAATTAATTTTAAACATAAATATATACTTAAAATTATTTATGGATTACAATTAATAAAATAAGTACCTATAAAATAAAACCCGTCCCCGGTAAAAGTCTGAAATCGTATATCTATACTCAACTAATTAAAGCAATAATAGTGTATTATTACTGTCTTAGCACTCTTAGGTTATGTTGAAATACAATGTCTACTGAAGTGTATTGTATCTTCTTTTAGTGTATAATAGACTGGTATGAGACATTATTTTTTGTTAACTGTTCAAAATCTAAGGAAAAATTTGTCCATACACCCACATCAGTAGGTACCTATCTAGTAAGACAGGTATCTGTGTAAATAGTAGTGCCTAAACTAGAATAACAGAGGCTCACCTATACTAGACTAGTAAAAAAAGATGGTTAAGGATAAAAAGGATTAAGAGCTAGGGTTATGGTTAGGTTTAGTACCTACCTAAATATTACACTTACAACTGCTAAAAAAGTCTGACAATAAGACTAATCAGAAGTTCAACTATATATTTATCAAAATATAGTTGTTAAACATACAATTTACTGCAGTAGTACAAACAGTGCAGGTAGTAGAACCTTCAGACCGAAAACTATGCTGCTTCTACATAAAGATTAAGGATACAATTGCAATTAATATATGGCAGGGACGGGCCTGGAAGTGGGCTAGGGCCCAGCCCCTCCAGACATATTATTTCTCTAATTTTATATAATTTTAATATTACTATTTCCAATCACAGATATAATATATGATAGTAAATATGTTATACATATCTGTGGAGTTTGATTCCAATATTATTTAGTATATTCCTATTTTATAAGGAAATTTACATAAACATTAACCTAATAATTGACCGTTTTGGAAAAAGCGACAATATGTAATCAAAAATTTGCTTATTACATTATAATTACACACTTGTTGGGAATACATTTTAAATTAAAAACAAAGTGTTTGTTGTAATTGTATTTGAATGTAAAAAAAATTGTCCTCCTCCTAGATCTTTGCTCTGAGTCCGTGCCTGATATATAGATTACCTAACCTGGTTAAGAGGACGTTACACCGACATTTGTTGACTCTGTCTTACAAGTGTGTAACATGACAAATTTTATGCTCAGCAGATCACGTTTAGCTCCGTTAGTTTAAAAGGTAGAGTAAATTGACCTCTTACAAATTTAAAAGTAAGAATTATTATCTATATAATATCACAGGCAATATCACAGGTTTCTTGTATACTTTAATTTTAAAACGAGGTATGAATATTTTATGATATACAAACAATTTATAATTTTCAAATAATCATAATTCGCTTTAAAATTAAAATATAATAAAAATACCTTACATTTAAAGCTAGGGATCCGAACATTTTAGAAACATATGATGAAATTGAGAGAGATTGTAATTTAATTAGAATTTCTCAATGTAATAATGAATGTAAGTAGTAAATAATAATTTATAATACTAACAATGATTATTAAAATGTCACATATAACTTGATGGGTATCTATAGTAAGATATAGTAAGAATAAGAAAAGAAAATGTAGAAGATATATAAGAAAGAAAATATTAAATAACCAATAAGACAAATACTTTCAGATGAGTAGTTTAATTACGCATATTATGGTACTCAGTTTATCTAGTTTCTTATTCCTATAGTTAAACATTTAAGTACCTACCTAACACTGGTTTAATATGTGAATATGCGATGAATGATATGGGAATACTGCTAGTATGCATTAGTAATATTACCTTCACGGTACTCACTGCTCAGCATGCATTACATAATTTAACCGTTATAAAATATCCATGATTTTTGATAAGTTATATTTTATAGGTACCTAGCTATTGCAATAGTTATTTTTAAAATAGAAAATATTGTCTATAAAATATGATCAAATTTAAACTACAGATAAACGGGCAATAACACTAATATTTTATAACCAACGTCAAACATTATACTATCGCATTATGTATATGTTTTTCCCCTATTTGAACTGATACATATCGTGGGAACTTTTTCTATTTTTTAATACTTACACGACGCCGTCGTCATTTATTAAATTATAATAAATACCTAGCAACAAACCTTCATTCATGGACTCTCCACAATAGCGACGGCGACACTTGAAATACTGCTTGGGAGCGACCACCACACTGGATCACTGGAACAGTTGAGCACATTAGTTATACTGTTATATAGTTATAAAATAAATTTATATTCGTACATTACCTAATAAAAACAGAAAGCAATTTATTTTATGTGAAAATAATTTTTATAAAAATTAGATAAACCATAAATAATACTATTATACTAATTATACTACTTTTGTATGATAATTGATACATAGTATAGTAGGTTAGGTTTAACCATTTCATTAAACTATTACTAACTTATTAAAATTAATTCAGCTCCAATTTGTGACTATAGTTAATATTTCTGATTTAAGTGTATTTTTACTAATTTTAAAATTTAAGTTAAAACATTTTATTTTGTAAAATACATTTTATAGTCCAGTACATTGTTATACCGTGTAAAACTTGCAAATATTATGTATAATTAAGTTTTTTTTGTGTTGTACACTTTATATACCGCGCGCCTAGTCGATTTAAATCAAGCGCTATATTTTTTTTTTATCTATAATAGTTAATTTTAATTTATATTGCTTTACAGTATTTAAGAGAACGGTTCAAAATAGATGTACCGCATCGCTTCAAAGGATATAACTTCATGTCACCAACATTTTGTGATCACTGTGGTTCACTTTTGTACGGGTTATTCAAACAAGGTCTAAAATGCGAAGGTACAACTCGTTTATATTCGTACACCTGTAAACACAGTTACATACGTTATTATGAGTAAAACACACGATTTATAACATATGTTTGGTTTATCATAACATTTAATATTCATCTAGTGGCTAGCTCAATTCATGGGAAAGATGTCGCTGTAGGTATGAGGTTTTTTCGTGGCAAATATCCAATCAAAAACCAAGTTCATATAGATATATTTTACATAATATTATGCATTATAACAATTATAAATTCAAACGCATTTATGTTTATAGTTTCGAAATAAATCAATGTATAAGGAAATATTTTACGACATGGTTCAATGAATTGCCTATGGCCCTATGTAAATAAACACTACAAGAGTTAGTATTATTGTTGTTGATTATCACTAGAAATATAGTTGCGAAAACAGTCCGCGTTCCGATGTGCCAAGAAAATGTTTTTATAATCAATCCGGACTAAGTCATTTTTAGCTTGACGTTTCGCCAAAACTTAATTTTTTCAAAAGCTATCTTGCACTTTATAATTTATACCACACGCATTGCATGTCGATTAAAGATTATATATGATGATTTCAAACAAAAAATACAATCGTTTTTTAATCACCATCTTCTGACATATTTTGCACTGGGATTTTATAACTATTATGCTTATTGGAAGATACCCAATCTGTCAATTCACCATAGCATAAATCTGACATTACTCTATTTTTTTTGTTTTAAATCTATATGGCATTTGGCATAAACTCACATTCCTTATGGCCAACTTTCAAAGTTCACATTGTTTAGGTAAACGAATTCAATAGTATTTTATGTGCTATGGACAAAATCGTATTGTATACTTAATCTGTCTTAATACAATAATAATAACATTTTTTGAATTAGTTTATACTATAAATACCTAAGTATGATATTTAGTGTTTGAATGCAAGTACCTATTACACGAAGCTTTAATATATTTAAAAACCTAAATTTAGATAAATTAAAATTTATATTGTGTGTAATCAATAATCGAACTTTAATGAGTTATTGAAATACAAGCACCCTATCATGTGCACTACGTAGTTTGTACCACAGTTTATCGCAGTTGCCAAATTTAATCTATCAAAAATGTCGTATGTATTAATAAGTATCCATTTTATTATGTTTGGTTCGCTTTTTAGACAATCTGGTGTTTTCAGGTGGGCGCTTTGGCAAAAAAAGTTATACTTAAATCTTGCAATAATGCTTGGCAATGATAATTTTTTTTCATAGTACTATTGATTTTTGACCTTGGTATAGTTTATAACGTGGGTGTAAATTTTCGGGTAATTTACATTTACAGTTGAGTACTTGTAATGATCCTTTTTTAAGTATATGATATGAACACATAATGTTTAGTGTTCTAAAAAGCTAAAATTCTATGACTACACATAAGTCGACCTTGACGTAAACTAGGTGAGACTATAACTATTTTTGCACGGTGCAATGTTTCATAAATTTTTTTTCAAATATTCTTATGCCGTTGACGTGTGCTGAATGATGAGTTTAATTTTAAGTTTCTAAGTGAATGAATTTGCTGTTGTCCATGAATAAGTCTTAAAATTATTTAAAAAAATTGTAAATTGAAAAAAACCAGCCTTAAGTGGAAGTATTTTTGAAAAAATCATCAAAATAAAAACCCACTCAACAGTTTTGGAACGAAAAAGAATGTGAGATTTGAAATACATAAATTGATCTACAAGAAGACGAGTAAGGTGTATTGAAGCTAATTTTTGTCATTTCAGAAATATGTTTGTGTGTAAGCATTTCGTGTTTTAAATTTCTTTTGGCAGTCGTCCAAGCCGTTTAATTCGCTTTCGGAGCTTGCCAAACGTGCCAAGACATCAGCTCAGCCGTAGTTCGGTCGGGAAGCGCCCGTAGTCTTCAGCGCGCATTAATGTCGCATCAGTATCGTGTTCAAAATGTGCTTGTTATTATTTTTGAAAATCATCAAAGCCCGTAACTAACTCGGTCAGTACAACCCATATGACGACTAATCGTAATAATGCATTTTTGATTAGAACTTAGCGTATACTAATTATTTGCACAATTTGCACGATGCCGTTTTTTTCCGACTACGGTAATTACTTGCACGGGTCGGCTCCGTTCTCCTCGCAATATTACAGTCAGCTGCTGCCCTATCCCGGGTCGAGCCCCGGTGGCCGGCCGGCGCTCCGGGCGCACGCGGCCCGTAGTAACTACAATTCGATGGTGGTCGAACAGACGTTGAGGGCCATACGTAGAAGCCCGGTAGCGATGGCCGCACGGCACTACGCCCGACCGGTGCACGTAAACGCTTCGGAAATCGACGTGACGTCACCCCGGCGGCCGCGGCGGACGACCGCGACAGAAACGGCGGTAGACGACGTCGCCGGCGTCGTCGGTGGTGGCAGCGTCATACACCGCGGCCGCACGGTGGTCCGGTTGCACACGAACAAAAATAACAACAAGAGGCCAGAAAAACCGGTCGAGGATCAGACGGTACCGACGGCCACCGTCGCGAACACCGAGCCGTCGGCGCGCTGCACCGCGGGTTCGGCGCTGCAGTTCGAGGAGGGCCTGGCGAAGAAGGGCACCATAAAGCGGCACACGTCCGCTGGCGTCAAGGTGCCGGTGAACGATGACCGCCGGCCGTCCGTCACCGACGAGATATTGCGCGAGCAGGAGGCGCTGTTCGACACCATGATCATGGAGGAAATGGAAGGGCAGGAGAAGAGGGTGCGGCGCAAGAGCTACCCGGTGGACATGGGTGGCGGTGGTGGTGGTGGTGGGGGTGGAAAACTACCGCATAGGACCAGGGAAACGCGGAAAAAATCGGTGGCCGCGGCAATGGTGTACGGCGAACACGCGGAAAAACCGGCCAAGAACAAGACCGCCGGCACCAACTGGAAGTTGAACTACGACGTGATCATCGAGGAGAGCGGCATCGAACCGGTAAGTTTTACGTTCAAGCTGAACAATACGACGAAAAAAGAGAGCGACAGTCGAAGCAGCGATAACGGTAAGCTCGATGCTAACCATAACGTAGTCATCAGAAAATCGCATGATAACGATAATGAACGCGACAAAAAAAACAACAGCAATAAAAAGCATGCAAAAACTGTAATTAATAAAAATCAGAGTAATAATGATAATTTGGAAGGTGGTGCAGTTGGTGTGCCCCCGAAGAAGACGAAAGTAGTGAAAAAGAAAATAATCGTCAAGAAGAAGGTCGTCAAGAAGAAGAAAGAGGAGGAGGAGGAGGAGGAGAAGGAGCAGAAAAAAGAGGAGCTAGCCGAAAACCAGCAGGACAAGCAGGGGCTGCAGAAGAAAAAGACCCCGTCGCCACCAAAAAAAGGCAGTTCTTCGAACGCTGTAGCAGCGCCCGCGGTGATTACGCCGTTTGTGCGCGCGTCCTTTGGGAAAACGTTCATATCGCCGTCACAAGTGAGCAGCACGAAGAGTAAGTTCGAAAAGCCAAAGCCCAAAATCAAGCTGGAAACGCCGCCGCCACCTCCGCCACCACCGGCCCCGATAACGCCGCCCGCCGCCGACAGCGGATCTTCGTCCGATGAGGACGAATCGTCTGATGAAGATGACTCTTCGTCGTCGTCGTCAACGTCGTTGTGCAGCGGCACCAGCGGCAGCACGTTCTACGACTCGGACGATTATGGTGACAAAAGAGTTGCATGCAGTAATTCTTCGTTCGATTCTGGTTTGCCATCCTCGCCCGTACCCGCACCAGATCCCATAGGTAGAAATACAACAACACTAACACTGCATCATATAATAATATTACTTATCTACTACTACTACTACTACTACTACTACTACTACTACTACTACTACTATTACTACTACTACTACTACTACTACTACTACTATATACTCAGTACTCAGTGTTGTAAAGGACAGTTTGAAAATGTATATAAAATACCTACTTATCGAGTACTGTTTTTGTCGATGTGTTTCAAGAACACCCAAAGTAAAAGAAATAAATTCAGTTTGCATATAAGTATATTATTATTATTTTTTAATTTAATCATTGTTGCACTTTTTTAATTGATATTAATTATTTGAAATATTTATCCGTTATTGAACAATATTTCTATGGAATAATAATTTCGTCCTTTCGACATTATACAAACGATAATTGCACGTTCAATTGACATTTGTATCCCCGATATTATCGTGTATACTTACACGAAATTACTACCAAAAAAAAAAAAATTTCCACCCAAAGACAATATAATCAGTATAGTGGCGTATCCAGGATTTGTCAATGGTGGGGGGGGGGGGAGCTGAATAAATAATAAATAATTAATATTATGCAAAATGTTTCATCAAACTGTTTTTAGAAATAACATGGTTTGTACTTTGCCTTTTATTATTTAAGATTCATACAATAACACGACCAATGCTTGGGGCTGAATTTCCTCAGCTCCCTTGGGTACGCCACTGAATCAATGTATTCAGTACAAATTAATAATTTGATACCATAAATCAGTATTCTAAATACAATTTAAAATTTAAATACTTGATGATGAAAGTATTCAAATACATTTACTCAAATACTTTAAGACACTGCTACTGCCTACTATACCTATACTACGCGTATTATAGTCGACGCATGCATGTTTTAATATTTTGTTTGGTTTTCATCCGCAAATGCGCTTTCCTAAACCGCACGTATTGTAACCTCATATGAGTAGATAAAACGAGCTAGCCACCAGGTGAAAAGCCCATCGTCCAAAGTCTATTATATAATATATAAAATACAATATATTTTATACTATTATGTTGATAATATGTTATGTTGAAAACAGTCATTCTGCAAAGTTGTACTGCAACAATATACCTATACTGTGTTATACGATGTAATGATACGTAGGACTGTGTTTTAATTAATTTTATTGGATTATACCGATTGGTTTATAATATCATAGAGGGTCGTCTGTGGGGGGTTGTATGTGTGTTGATGATTAGATTGTGACGTCAACTGCCATAGGAAATGCGAGAAGCTGATGCCAAACCTATGCGGTGTCAATCAAAAGTTGGTAGTCGAAGCACTAGCTACGCTTAAACGAGGTAACCCCAACCAGATACCTATGTATAATCTATGTATCTTATATATTATAATATTCCCTACTTGGAGAAAACTGATAGATTTTCCTGTTTTTCTTTTTATCTCTCTTGTCCACGCATTCTCGAACCACAGAAGCTTGCGCACTTTTCATTCGCCGTTTTAATATTTAATACGACAAGCAGTTGCAGGCGTTGCAGCTTGCAAAAATTTAAAATATACTATACATCACTCTGTGAGTTTCAATTTATCTAATATATACAGGGCGATTCTTTTAAAGCAAGACCCTCGTTATTTTAAAACATGAATAATTTTTCCCATACCAAAGTACGGTCCCCATGAACAATGTCATCTTACGTTTCAAAAATCATTCTGTATACATTTAGGTACCTACTGGCTACTTCCATTATTTATCATAATAACATTTTCAAAACTAGAAATAAATGTCAGAACAAATTTATGTAGTGTTAAATTACTAATGGGTTTTGTTTGTTTGTGTGTTTTTTTTAAAATATATCATAACTTTTGTTGTACATTTTTTTTTGTCGTGAGTTTGTGATATATAGTACGATTGCACGCCGTTGTATATTATGTGATTATTACTATTACTATTAGTATTTTGTGTCACAGCACAAACAAAAACAATCGTGTTCAATCCAAACACAAACGTGTGCGTTCGTTGACGTATTACCAAACTAGACTGCTGGACTCTAATAATCCGTGAAAATAACTTATTTATACACAATACCGTGCAATGGTTTATGGCGGAAGGATAGTGTCATAAATTGTTCCGAAATCAGTGCCGACGTCGTTGCGGGCGTTGATATTTTTTTTTGGCATTTGTCCTCCTTCGTCTCGACGCTATACTATGTGTTATAAATATAAAAATTGTTTTAGATGTGCACCTTCGTGTTTTGCTCGAGTTTCCGTGTTCTTATAAAGTTGCAATTTTTACCTAAAAATAACACACTTTTTTAAAAATATTCATCTAATATTATCTGTGCCTATCAACTAGGTATTTACGAGAATGTAGAATGTAGGATGTAGGTATAATACCAACTATAAACAAATATTCGTCTTAATTTTAATGACATTCAGAAAATATATACTTAGTAGTTAGTAGTAAGATCTAACTAGTACTAAGATCGTATGTTTAAGATAAAATTAGTATCTAATGCTTTAGTACAGACGTATTACAGTGGTTACTATCTTTAATGCCTACCGCTGCATATTTAAAGATATTATATTATATTGATTCGTTTATAAACATTTTAATTAAAAGGAAACAAATTTATTTTCTTAAAGGATTTACAACGAAAAGGATCCAAAATGTTATAAATAAAATCAAAAAAACTTTACTAATCATTGTAAGTTGATATGTGCTCAAACTGTTTATCTTGGCGGACCACTTTTTAAACTATAATTATCGTTCTAGTTAATTTAAAAAAAAACTGTGTGACAATCACAATATAACACCGTGGTGGATTAATAAGTGTATCTATTATAATACTTCTTCATAATATCCGCTCCTACAAATTCTGGATAAATTGTAAGTTTACACCCGGTATAGGTTACAATTTATTCTTCGCAACATATTCTATAAATAATACATTTATTTTAAATTTAAAAAATATATTATGTAATCAATTTGGGTTTTTCTCTTGCAATAAATTAGCAATTTTAATAATTTAGATATTTTTTGAGTTTTTCTAGAACGTTTCTACGATGTATATTATTCTATAAATAAGAATAATAAATTGTCAAAAACGCCCATTATATAAACTTTCGTAGACGTCTCGCATAAATCATCGGTTTACTTACACCGAATATACTTGGTACTTCAAATATAGAAATGGTGTAGGGGTGTGGGGTAGAATTCAAGCATAACGGAAGCTTCGTTGCACGCAAATTTGTACTACTACCTATATAATATAATCAATATAATATGATACACGTAACACTTCGATAGTCGTTTTAACCTAACGTTTTTGGTACGAAATAGTATTATTCTTCATAATATGAGAAATGCCGGCTAATGTTGCACTGTTGTTTTTTGTTGCATCACGTGTGGATTTAGACTCGTCGTCGTCGTCGGACGCAGCGACTAATTCATACCAGATCGGCGGCGCTGGAAATTCGGATGGGGCCGAACGATCGCTTCGTTCCTACAGTTATCGGCACCATTCAAGGCCTAAACGGGTAGTGCCACCGGCCACCAGCATACCGCGGTTCCGAAAGTATGCAGTCGACGACTTTAACTTCTTGAAAGTGCTTGGCAAAGGCAGCTTTGGAAAGGTACGGAGCGACGTAATAAATTATAAAATATGTGGTGTTTCTTATGCCCCGCTAATCCCCCCTATTTACCTATAATATTATGCATTTTCGACGAACACCGTCTTATTAAAAAAAAATAGAGTGCGTCTAACAGTCCGTCGTAAATTCTGGTTCGGGAAGTGAAAACGCGTGAAAAATATATAAAAGCTCTGGAAGACGACAGAAAGATAACTCCTGCAAGAACCGATATTATTGTTGTCACGGCAGAAATTTTAGGGTGGAAGTGGGCAAAATATTACTAAAACATTTTAAGGTTCTGTTGAAAACTTATATAAAATTAAAAAATGCGTGGTCATGTAGCTCAAATCAAAGACTAACGTTTGTATTAATTACACCTATATGTGAATTATAACGAATAAATAAAATAGTAGGCAAAAAAAAACTAAACTTAAACTACCAGTTTAACAACTATAAAAATCAATGAAATAGTCATATACAATTTCAAAAAACTGTGTTTTATTCATTATTGCAATCATACCCCCTCCCATTTTGTTTTTGGAATAGGTCTGTAAGTTTTGTTCTTGCAATGGAACTTGGTAGGTACGCATATTTCTGTAAATATGATATACATAAACACATTTAGTTTTGTCAAAAGTTTACATTTTTAAATTGGGGGGCATTGAAATGTAATATGTTTAAAAGAAAATGTAGATACCTAATTATCTTATCTATTTCGATAAAAATGGAAAATTTTAAATCTGAAATCGACTCTAATTTTGATCTTAGATTATAATTATAGGCATGCGCAGACGCTTGGTTCCAGGGGTAGCGGTGCACATTAAAAATAAGGAACCAATAGAATTTTGAAAACCATAAGGTACAAACTATTTTTTTCAATTTTAATAATAGTTCATAGAGTGAACATTTATCAAAAACTTTCTAAATAAAAATAAGTGTTTGCATAGGTAAACCAAGTCATCTATAAAACAATACAAAAATTAACTATACAAATAATTGGTAACATGCCATTTTTTGAGAAATTATTCAAATTTTCAGTGAACGACTTCAACACGATAACATGTACCTATCCCTTTTTGATAGAAAAACAAAGTTTTTGTTGTTTCAGATCATTGGCAACTTTCATTAACGCTAATTTATCATTGGCTTTGCGCTTTTGACATTCGGTATTTATATTTATAGAACTTTAAGCTTCAAAAACTAAATACTTTAGAACAAAGTATAATAAATTTATTCACATCTAAAACGAAAAATATCGAAAACTAACTAATCCATTGGGATCTTTATTTAATAATTAGAGCCTTGGGTGAAAGGTCCGGGGAAGCCCTGGGTGCCTATGTTCATAATCATATATATAGGTGCCTGGCCTTTTTTTTTATTCTATCATATGTGTGTGTTTAACGTAGTTTAGTTATATTTAGTATAATGTTTGATGAATTTGCGCTTGTAGTGGTAATTATCACAGATAATACACCTTAGAAAAACAAAAAGTCGTACCAAAATATTAATGTGATATACCTACACTGCAGGTACTGGTATTTTCGTATACACGTAATATCTGTCATTTAGGTATTACTGGCTGAACTCAAAGGTACCGATTACTATTATGCGGTCAAATGCCTGAAAAAAGACGTAGTGCTCGAGGATGACGATGTCGAATGTACACTCATCGAACGCAAAGTCCTTGCTTTAGGGACAAACCATCCTTACTTGTGTCATTTGTTTTGCACATTTCAGACCGAGGTAGGTACATCAATACATCATAATTTTAATATTACGACAATCATATTATTATACAATAGGTAGTTCACAAACTCAATGTTCTTCTTTTTTTATACCTATACATAATATGAACAAGTTTCAAGTGTTCGATGTTTAATATATCGTAGACATATATATAACCATATTTACTACTATATTAATTTAGATTTTTATTTCAAAAACTATCGTTTTACGGTTTTATTATATTTTTTTTCGTATTTGAATATTTTGAAACATCTACGTATATTTATAGTAGTAATTTTTATTTATTTAAAATTTTAGTATGTACCTAGTTATTTACCTACCTACCTATATTATTTAAATGTATTTTTAATATTTTATCAAAGTACTGAACACAATTAATACAAACAATAAAACTGTTTTGTGTAAATGTATGATGATCAAATACATTAAAAAACTGTCATTTAGATGTATGACTAATATTTCCTAATAATATAATAAAGCTATTACCTATAATAATTAATAAATAATATTATATTAAGAAGATGTCAGCACACTATTTGTTTCCCTCTCAGACCCGCGCGCAACATGGCAAAGTTTTCATTAGAACAATCAACAAATATAATGTTTTTGCCGTTTTTGGCTTTAATATCAAGAGTGAATTTAGTATTTATCCATTATCAGAATTAAAGTTAAGAACAGTATCTCCTACCTGTGTAATTGTACGTTAGTTTTTTACAATATTTCAATCTGTACGCAAGTTATGGGTTTGTAAAATAATACAATTTAAAATTGCTCATAATAGGTTAAGAACATTAAAATATCGTATTACAGCCAATTAGTGGCGTAGCTATAAGTATGAAATGGGGGCGGGGGGTTAAACACCCGAAGACCCCCCCCCCCCCGCTTACGTCACTATAGCCAACGTACTCACACAAATAAAGCTCTTGACTTTAAGTTTAATAAATTATAAATACGTAAAAAGAAATGTAATAATAGGTCAATTCACTTTAATATTAAAGCTACCATCAAGAATGGTTCTGCTGAACTCAAATTTGCTATGTTGCACATGGATCAGAGAGAAAATAAATAGGTACCTTGGTACTCGATAGTACACTGAAATAGTGACATATAGATATAGGTAATGTTAAACAAAAATTGAAAAAAAAAATCGGGGGAGTCCAAATTTTTTTACTGGACACATCATTTTTACGTTAAAAATATAAAAACTTTTGTTCTACTTTTAGAAATTTCGGGGGCTGGGTCTGGACCCCTGGATACCCTCAGTAACGTCCTTGGTAGTTTTAAGTCGTTAAGATGCACACGAGAAATATAATATATGTATAACTCAGTAATGTATCATTTCTTAGTGTTATTGGTTTAATATTAGAATAGAATTGTCAATCAAATTTTGAAAAAATATTTAATTGGTTTGTGTTCAAAGTTTTATCACTAAGTAACTTATTATAGTAGTTATTAGTTTATTAGGTACTTAATAATCATTGCAATAGGTATATTTAAACCTGTTGTCTTTAAATAAATAATTTGTTCCACATATTATCAACAAAATAATCTAGTTCAAATGATTATATTTAACATTGACGAACGTCAATCAAGAAAGTAAACTAAATAGCAGAAATGCAGTTTTTTGGGGTTTATTTTTTGATGAACTGCCAATTCTTAACAAAACGAAGATAAATAGTTGTTAATATAGCATGACCACAACCAAGAAATAGTTTTAAAAATTTCGCCTTAAAAATGACGCTCCTCATCATTAAGTACAATAAAATTATTACACTGTATAATAGACAAATAGAAAAAAAAACAGTTTTAGCCAATAACTTATATAGGTCATAAATATTTATTATAGGTACTTGATAGGTAGGTACGAGGTACTAAAAATAAAAACATAATTTTTGTATTAATATTCATTATTATTTATTTGATCTTGAACTGTATAAAAAACATATAATTACAAAAGCTAAATTGTCCACACAGTCTCATTTGTTCTTTGTCATGGAGTATCTGAATGGCGGCGATTTGATGTTTCATATCCAACAGTCAGGACGGTTCGACGAAGGCCGATCTCGATTTTACGCGTCTGAAATAGTGTCAGGTCTCAAGTTCCTGCACAAAAAGGGCATCGTGTACAGGTGGGTAACCGTACTATTCACCGAGACATAAGCAATAACGTGTGTTAAAATAATTTTGGAAGGCGGGTTGAACCCAGTAGCCAGAGGAGTGTACTGACTATTGGCATTATAATACCTAGTGTACTCAAGGGCCAAGGCATAACGTTTTCACTTTTTCAAGCTAGATAGTAGACACATTAAGACACCCATTTATGTCACTTTAATACGCAACAATCAACAATTTTACCATGGGAAAAAAATATATTTAAATTATTGCTTATTTCTTAATGATGATTACCTATATCAATCCCCTTAAAAAGTTTTTACTGTTTTATAATCATAATACTCTAATCGCAGGGATTTGAAATTGGACAACATATTGTTGGACTTCAACGGTCACGTGCGTATCGCTGATTTTGGAATGTGCAAACTTCAGATATATTTGGACAAAACGGCGGATACATTTTGTGGCACGCCCGATTATATGGCGCCAGAGGTAAGACATTTGCGACAACATTATTTGTACATATTGCGTCGTAGGTATAACTGCGTTCAATCGGCGATCACACATTCTCACCTTTGATTAACTGTATAGATAATCAAAGGCCAGAAATACAATCAAAGTGTAGACTGGTGGTCTTTTGGCATTCTGCTGTACGAGATGTTAGTTGGCAAATCGCCATTCAGTGGTTGTGACGAGGACGCCCTGTTTTGGTCTATATGCAACGAACAACCTCAGTATCCAAGATACCTGTCGGTCGATTCTAAATCTGTTCTGGTAGCTGTAAGTTATCTTGACTAGATTTTTCCATGTTTTCAAACTGTCATTTCATTGCGTTACTGTTTGGACATATAGTTACTAGATAAAGATGCAGCTAAACGATTGGGGTCGTTGGAAGCTAACCATTCGGCCGAGGATGTAATTAGACATCCATTTTTCAGTTCAATGGACTGGTGTAAATTGGAGAGACGAGAGTTAGAACCTCCATACATGCCTAGAGTTGTAAGTATCAATGATAATTATTTTTTGACAGTCAAAATTTTACTTAATCTTAATTTAATTGATTTCTTTAAGTGTAATATGTACAATGTTTTATATTTATTTAAGTATCATCCTTTGGACACTCATTATTTTGACAAGCACTTCACAAAAGAGAAACCGAGACTGACACCTGTTGATAAAACCATACTTCAGTCGATGGATCAGTCTCAATTTGATGGGTTTACCTACACCAATCCAAATGTCACAGATTCATGAGGCATTAAGCAACTCATTGTTTTGTATAAATATAACCACATCTTATAATTTTTGTATTTGATAAATTCTTATTCTTATTTTTATTTTTATTTTATTTTTTGTGTATAACTAAGCTCAGTCAGTACAAATAAGATTGATAGAAAATGTTTAAAATGTGATACGTAAACATAATAATATTATCACCACTTTTTAATTTGTATTTATTTTTTATTTTTATAACTATTGAGAATCACTGGACGAAGAACTGCTACTATCTGTTGACATAACTTCAACATCTTCCGCAACATCTTTAGAATGATTTCTAGTATCTATGACTCCGCTACCAACTCCTAAGTGCATATCACCGGTTGTATGCCAAGCAAATTGATTTTGCTGAGAGGCTTGACGATCTAAAAATTAAATGTAGTTTATTTATTAGTTTAAAACAAATAACTATATTATTAAAGAAAAAATGTCACATTAAAATGTATTTCAAATGATGCAGTTCTTAAATAATGAATAGCAAACTAACAGACTTTCCAATCATTAATTGAGTTTACTATACTATTATACACATATATATTACATGTATATATTTATATATATATATAACTTTAAGAATGTAAATATTATTTTTAAATAAATATATTTAAACATAATATTATTTATATTAGTAAAATATTGAATTTTTTTGAAAGGAAATCTTTTTTTATTTACAAATATGTTTTAAATTTAAAGATTAATACAGACACATTATAAACATAACATTTGGTTACTTTAAACTCCAGTTACAAAATCTTCTTAGGGTCACGGTATGTGTGTAATTTTACAAAGCAGTACCTAATTGTGAATATACATGTAAGTTGTATACATAAGTATTAAGTATGTATTCACATATCTAATAACAGTAATGACGACTTTAAGAGTTCATAATCTTCTGAATTAAGTATTAATGTATTGAGTTTTATTTTAATACAAATACATTGTAAATAAATTATATTTTAATATTTATTTAATATTATTATCAGTACAATGAGGACATAGGTAAAAAATAAAATGTGATGTTTGAGATATTGGTATTCCTGAATTCATATTTTAATCCTGTACGTTGTATATGAATATCAAAACAATATTTTTTATGGATAAAAATATTCAGTTATTAATATGAGTCAATGAAATAATTATCATTAACCATTGAACATGTTTTGATAAATTTTATTTCCTGAAAAATTACTGTTTATTGTTTATGGCCTTATTGCATTAGTAGTGAAAGTTTACTTGTTGAACATTCAGAAAATAATTTGTTCCAAGATAGCTATACGGATCAGCATAATATTTTTTTTTTATTTATTTAAGCTTTATAATATGCCTCATGACATTATACTTCACTATAATTTGCAAAACAAGTTAATACCTACTCCAGTAAACTATAACCTAGTGGTGGGGTAAATACATTTAAAAATCAATGGTTATATTTACAAAGCACTATATACTATTAAAACCATATTTAAAAAATTAAATAAGACATAATATACCAATTATACATATATCTTAATAGCTACCTATAATACAGCTATGCATAATTTAGCATTTGTCTAAAATATGGTACAATACATAGTGTTTATAGATGTAACTTTATGACTGTTCAATTTGAATATTGGGTAAATTGAAGTGAAGTACTTAAATTTTTTGAATGTATAGAACACGTAATATTATAATAAAATGAACTAATTTTAGACCACATACCAGTAGATAGTCTACATTGAATATAAACCATTCAAAACCTAGCTTAGGTAACTGCTTTTAATTAATATATATCAGTATAACAATGTAAACCTATTGTGGTTAGGATTTTTTAATGCATAGCATTAAATTTGCTTTATATTTTTTGTATTTCAATAAATATAAAATATATGTATTTCAATAAATATAAAATATATGTATTTAATATGTAATTGAAGTACAAAAAATATAAATTTCATATGCATTAAAAAATCTTAGCCACGACAGGTTTATTTGGTTAAAAATATTTGAAAAAAATTGATAAATATCATAAGTATTAAAGAAATAAGAACATTTAATCTTAAGAAAAATTACTCAAAAATATCATTTTTAAGTTTTAACAAATTAATATTAATATACCTATTTGATTATTTGATCGCACCATATCAGCTAGACCTTGAGGCTGCATTATATGTCCATTAAGTGGTAGATCACTTAACCTTCCCAAATATCCCATTCGCATTTCAATATCTAAAATATAGGTAAACAGAACATGATGTTACTAATAACAATATATATATACATATATATTATGTTTAAATATTACCGGTAGGATAAGGTCTACGTGCATCACCAGGTTGCCATGTAAGAGGTGCACATACTGCATTAGATGCACTTATTCGGTGGGCATATTTTATGAGATCTTCTGAGGATACAGGATGTTTACTTGCTTTGTTAATGGATTGTAATTTTTGTTTTGCTTGAAATAATGCTGTTGCCTAAAAAGATAAATCAATGTTACTGTTATAAGTAAAGATAAGAAAGTTACAGTATAATAACCAATATGTTTTCTGCTTCTTTGAAATGTTTTTGCATTTGTGTAATATGTTGGTCTTGTGTTTCTATTTCTTCCTTAATAGCATTTACTTTTTTTTCTACTTCTGCTTGGTGTTCTGCAACTTTTAAAGTAGCCTTTACTTCATTATCCGTGGCTACGAGTTGCTCTGTAAGGAGTAACTGATGTTGAACATTAATCTTTTGTTGTCGCCCAGCACTCAAATTTTCAATCAGCTCTCTATATAGTTTTAAATAAAAGGTTAATATTATTTTAATTATAAAATATGTTATATTAAATAATTTAAGAGGATATTTACATAGTACCTATGTAATATAATAAATTAAACAGTATTAATTCCAATCATTGTTATTAACTTCTTAGTGTAGTTAATAATTATTAATTTGCATATAACTTACAGAATATGGTAAACATTTAACTATGTTATATGAACAATTTTGTTTAACATACAATATACAACCATAAAAAAATGAAAATAAAATAATATTAACTACCTATTTTTATTTACCTATGTAAACTTGTGTAATACAATACCTATTTGATTAAGCCAAGAATGTTCAAGGTTTATTTGAACATCTTACAACCAACTAACCATGCTGTATTTTTTTTAAACCAAGAATCATTTCAGTAACATTTTATGTAACATTTTATGTAAATGAAAATAGTGTTATTAACAGTTTTAATTTGAATTTACAATAGTTGAGTACACAAAATCTGTGTATTGTGCATTTAATTTAAAATACAAATAATACGCCACACAATCTTTAAATCATCCTAGAGAAAATTTAATATTACCTGCTTAAAAGTTCGAAGTCGTCAAGCAAACCAAGTAATTTATCGCGGGTACTTGTGTTGGCCGACATCTTACAATAATAAAGACTATAATATAGGTGCTTAGTTGAACATAGTTGTGTGCGAATCAAAAAAGTGACTTTCCAGAATCAATTATCACCGTAAAAGCCGTCAATAATTCAATATAAATTTTAATTTTTATGACTATTTAGTATTTATGAATTTATATTTTATGTTTACGTATTATCATTTATCAGTATCTTTAAAAAATAAAAATAATAATAATCAGAAACTGACATAGAATGGAATGGAAACTAACCGGCAGGCGGGTGACGGGGTGCCGGGCCGTTAAGGGTGATGAGTAGGCTTGTGCGGGGGTAATGTGGCAGTGCAACACTAGTACCACCACAGAATAGATAAATGGTACCACCATAGAACAATATGCTATAGTACGCTACTTATATTAATTGTCGTATAAACTAGATGGACGAATATAGGCACAAATTTCTGTGTAATACCATTGATTATAATCAAATATTAGATAATATTAATAATAGTTAGGTACTAAATAGTAAATAGTATAGAAGTCGTGATCTACGCCATTAATATTATATTCCATGGTCACATTTATATCTTTATATTCTCTTTGTTCTATTATCATGGTTTATACCAGGTATATAACAGTTCTCGATAGAATTCGGGAATATTCGATTGTAGTTTGTTGTTGTTATGTTGTTATTGGGTTGTGTATAAAATATGGAAGGACGTATATAGTGTTAACAGTAAACAATAAAAAAAGGAATAGGAAAATACGACAATAATTATATATATATAGAAGGATAAACCCATAACCATTGTTGTAAATAATTTTTTGTTTCTCGTTATTCTGTTGACAATACTGAATTGGTGAATTACCAGTATTGCGTATTTGCGTATTCCGTCGTCACTGTTGGGATTTTGGGAATTACGGTACACGGCTTTGAATCACGAATATCGCTGCGCAGCTCAGGAAATTCGTCGCCGCCCGTAATTTTTGCTGTTCTGGTACGAATCGTTTATAATTTCAGTGACCAACACCATCCAACTATCCAAGTAAGTTGTACAAATTAAAGACTTAGTACATTTAGGAATGTAGACTTGGTTGACTTGGCTTGTCAAGTCTCGTCATCTCGAACATGGCTAGATAAATACGGATAAATATATTTAGTCGTGGGCTCGAACTTGCGATCCCGACTTCGCGTAATTTCTTCTCAGACCGCATACGTTATCTCGAGTCTCGACCCCACGGTAAGAAAAATACAACGGAATCAAAATTCTGGGGGAGGCTTCAGTTCAGATTTAAATTATAAAACAACTGAACTACTGAGGATGGATCTCCCTTCTTACGTCTCCCCGGTAGCGTGTAGGTATTCTAAGACAAATTGGAGTAGCTCTAATAATTTTAGGTAACCTATCCCTCATAATATTGTTATACCGCCCTATAAAATGCCCTATTTTTCTTCTATCAATACCTGCAACTCACCCACCCATATTTAAGATGTTGCCATCACTTGGACTCTAGAGGTACGCCGCTGCACCACTCTGTAACACATTTGTTATGCTTACCGCTAAAAGCTTGAAAACCCACTTTTGAAAAAACTAAAAATCCATAAATTAACCCGAAACTGTTTGCTTTTTTAGTCAATAAGACTACTGCGCTATTTTATTTTAGTTCCTAAATTAACTAGTTTCAGTAAAGTCTAATAAGAAGGTACCTATTACAACTACTCAACAAATGGTAAACAACAAATGTGTACAGAAACCTTATATTAAATTAAATACAAAATTATATTGTCAGTGGCCAGATAGTTGGTTATCAGTGATCAGTACAACAAAAATCGTGGTAGTGGTGTTTTACTATAATAATCATTTTAGGATCTCGTCACATTTGTTTCATTGGCATGGACTGTAGTACACTAGGGTTACCATATTTTATTTAGCAAAAACCGGGACAAACTTTTTTTCATTTTTTTTTTTATTGATTTCTGATTATACAATATAATTTTTAAAATCGTATTGAATTCTTTGCATTACTCCATGTGACAATTGTTTTTGGAGTGAGTGTCACCCATAACAAGTCCTTTAATCCGGAATTATGATTGTTCGATTCAGACCAATTGTAAATGTAATTATAGCAGATTTCATAAAAACGATTACATTTACTGTGAAAATCTCATTTAGTTATGTGTCCTTCTTCAATTGCTTCCAATAAGTTTTCAACTTCAGTTGTCAAAAATTTTTCTTCCCTTTTATTCTTAATTATATTTAATAAATTTTCAACAAGCATCATAATTTCAATAGCTGATAAATTTTGGCTCTCAATTTTCTTAATGTAACTAGTAATAGTCTTAAGTCGGCATGATACAAATTTGAACCACAAGAAAGAAGTTTCATTTTCAAAAAAACATTTTAGAACAGTTGGACATGTATTTTGGGACAAAAAATAAGATTTTAACCCACCATAAATAGATATAATTCTGTCTATAGCTGGGTATAATGAAAGCCACAATTAATTAAAGTCTCATTCCGGGACAATATGCTGTCCCGAAACACATTATCGGGACACCGGGACGTCATACTCAAAACCGGTACTGTCCCGGCCAAACCGGGACGTATGGCAACCCTATAGTACACATTTTTTGCTAAAATATAATTCCTATATCCTACTGTCATACCTATATTTTATAGAATTTCTAAAAAGCATCAATGGAATAAACTAAAACCTTTTGTTATCCGTTTGGTATTATAACTGAGATGGGAACCACGATAGTATTACTTCCACAAATTTTAATTATTGTTAAAAGTATCTACCACAATATTAATGTCTGTTAATAAAATATAGGTTTAGTAGGTACTACAACCCAAATAGGTATAACCATTTTATTTATATTAATTTCTTATGAATAAATTAAACCTATGTGTTGTCTCTATCTCATTAACATATAACATGGCACATTTTACATTTAGGATAATCCATATTGTTCTGTAATTTTTTAATTGAGTAAATTGAACTACCTATTATAAAATTAAAAAAAAAATTTTCATTTGTTGTTTTCATTATTTATATAGTAATAGTGTGCGGTTTTTGTTATGTGTATTATTTTTAATTTTTTAATTTTATAAATTGTTATTACCTATTTATTTACAGAATGAAAACTGACAACATTAAAGTTGAATCTTCTGAAGAATTAAAAATCCCTTATGTTCGTTTGGAGCGTTGCAGTTTAGAAGAAATTAATGGTTACAAGTCAGTATGATTTGAATAATATTTTTAATTTCATTAATTGTAGGCACAGCTATGTATTTAACAAACATTCAATATATTTTATTAATTTAACTAAAAAAAAATATTTGGTAGGTACTTCAGAATAATTCTTGCTGTCTTGTTGTGTGCGCTTTACTGCTCGATTATAATGATGGTATTTAATGCACATTCTCAAAGGATATATATTTTTGGAGGATACTGAGGTTAAAAATTGTAAAAAAAAAATATGTGTGGTACAAGTTTTATGCGTTCAAAGTACAATATTATATGATAATAGGGTTTAATATATTGATAACATTTGTAATAAATAGTTACACAGTTATCTTATTAATGTCTTTTGAAGAGACGTTGCGCAAATATATTTATGGTATTTTTTCTTATTATTAATTATATTTTAAAAGAACAACATTTTAAATCACACATGTGTAAGTGATAAATAACAAGACGACAACAGTGTCGTTTGTAATATATCTAATAATTTAAAATTTTTCTTTATACACTTCCTATTTATAATAACTGTTTAATTTGCCATTATAACCACTTTGAATATAATATTATATAAATATTGCTGTAGAGTGGCAAAAATGTTAGAGCACATCAGGGCCGGGCCGATCAATAGCAGCGCTCCTGGCAAAATAAAAATTTGCGCCCCCTTCCTAAAAAAAAAATAATTAAATGTTAACTTATTTACCTATAAGCATAATTATTAATGTTTAAGAGTTAAGTTTATTATTTTAATAATTAAAATAACAACATTTTAGGAATATTTTAAATTCAAAATAAAAATAACGAAGTTAATTAATTTATATTACCTACTGTGGTATGACTTTAATAACAAATTCATAAAAACAGTAACACATAAACAAGAATTGTATAAACAATGTAAATACAATTTAGTTTAACATATTTATTAAACAAATTTAACTTTTCTGGCTTTTTTGGAAGCAAATTCTTCGATGATTGAAGTGTATCTATCTTAGATGCAATTTCTTGTTCAATTGAAAGTATATAGCTAAATTTGATAGACGTTCTTGACCCATAGTGGAACGGAGATACTTCTCTCGCAAGTAGCTGTAGTAACAGGCATTGTTAAAAAAATTCGTAATGCCACTTCCAAATTTGGGTATACATCTTGTAGAGAATGTTGATGTATACATTTTAAAAAGTCATAACAGGTTGCAGTTTTAAATGATTCTATTAATCTAGAAGCTTGAAACTTGAAACTTTGAACTTCTGTGTATAGCTCACCACCATTCAAATCAACACTGTATAATAACGCTAGATCATCTGACCATTTTTTGATATCATCAATTCCCATTGTCGATAAATTTCGACCAGACAAAAATGAGAAGTTTGAAGATATATTAGACATTTTTTTAAATCTCCATTTTAGACTTGTAAAAGTTGTAATAATAGAATCTAAAGATTGATAGCATTGTAGCTTCACGATAGTTTCACTCGATTTATTAGTTTCTGTTTCATTTGACTCCAAGTCATATTTTTTGCGTTTTATTTTTCTGGTAATTGGAAAATCAGTGGGTATGTTTATTAAAATTGCAATTTTATTAGCTTCATTCAATGCATTTTCAAAACCATTTTCTCGTATATTTTGTATGCATTCAATTAAACCTTCTAGGTTAAATCCTACTCCGCCCTGCTATCAATGCTAGGTATTTACCATTTCACATGTTATACATATATTACAGTCATTATATTTATATTATTATCGGCCACAGGAAACACATTGTTATTTCCTGCGGCTTGTATGCGGGTAGAAATATATACATTGTTATAAATAAAATATATTACTTTACGATATCAGTTATATTGTCTATCGCCATGAATGAAAATTAATTTCGATAATCAATAGTAAATTTTGGCCTAGATTTTCAAATATAATTATATCAAATTTTGCGCCCCTGGCAGGCGCCCACCTTGCCAGGCCATCGGCCCGGCCCTGGAGCACATACTGATGTCACAATTATACCGGTAGAGCGCATAAAACAAGCCAGAATTATAGAGACTCCAGAATATCTGTACGAATTTAAGAGTTTATCATTATGTGTTATCAGCGATGGTAAACGGACGTTTTGCCCCCGCCGTTTCGTCCCCGTCAAAAAAACCAGTCCACGGACGTTTCGTCCCCGTCAATTATTAAGATAGGACGTTTCGTCCCGGAGAGTTATTAGCCATAGAACGTTTTGTCCCCAGCATATTCTTATTAAAAGACTTTCGCGGTTTTCAGGTTTTTTTTAATTATTATTACCTATATTCTGTAATGTCTAATATAGTATTTATAGGCAAGTAATAAACACGTGAAATGCGTCCGTAACGACTGCATTGGTACAAAAAAAAAATGAAATTATAAATTTACCGAAAATACTTAGTTTAAAGGAAAAGAAATTACAATCATATTGTACAGGATTTAAATATAATGACGATATAGGTAATGACATTTTATTCTATTTACAAAAAATAAGTCAATTGACCTAAAAACGAATATATAATTTATCTTAATTGTATATTAATTAAATAATAATATTATAGTATTTAATTTTAATTTATTCATTTTTAGGAAATTTTTTGTTGACTTAATATAATTGTGATTTATTTAAATTTTGACTATTTGTAATTATATTGTATGAATTGTGGCTATGTATTTATATATTTTGTAATATTGTCATTTAAACGTTAAATTTTTCATTTAAAATTAATGTATTTAAATTATCAAAGTATGCCAGGGACAAAACGTCCTATGGCTAATAACTCTCCGGGACGAAACGTCCGTGGACTGGTTTTTTTGACGGGGACGAAACGGCGGGGGCGAAACGTCCGCGATTCATCAGCGATAAGCTGACTACTGTCAGTCTCAATTGAGCATTCATTCTATTGCATAAGAGTCAGGTTATCGTTAGATCAATGAATTGATACCTAATAGTAAAATAATATGTACCTACAATATTTTGTGGTTTATATTATAATTTGGTTTTAAATAGGTTTCATTGTAAATGGATCTTTTATCTTTTAATGGAGTAATTAAATAAATATTATAAATATCACACATTGGATATTAATTTTTAGTTATACTATAGAATAGATATTAATAATATTTTAATAACATTAACTTGTAAGTAGCCAATATATACTAATAATTATTAATTGATACACATTTCTGTTAGTTACATAGCTATAATTTAGAAAAATCATTATATTGGTGTAATATAAGGTATAAATTCACTAATACTATTATTATAACTTCGGTTAATCCTTGTGGAGTATTTAAATGAAATGTTTCATTTTACTGGTAGAACTTTTAATTATTAATTAAATGTGTATTAAAAATCTCTTAATAAGTTGTAAACAATTATGATTAATTTTTATTTGTATATTTTGATTCATGTAGACTGAAACCAGAAAGAAATGCTTACTATTTGGTTGAATCTGGATCGGAAGAATCTAACGAAGAAGAAAGTGATAATAATATGCTATCACTGAACTTTGTGACTTTATTAGGTGATTGTGAAAGATTGTACCGTTCCTATGTCTTGCTTGAACGGTTATCTCCAAATGATATTCAAAATTTATCGTAAGAAAATATATTTATAAATAACTTACCTATAATTAGAAATAAAATGATTACAAATGTTATACAGTTGCCCATGCTAACTTTGGTATGTTGGTAGCATCAAATTATTTAATTATCACATAGTCACATTATTTTTTATACTCTAGAATCTAGATTAATATATCTACATTTTTATTTTATGTAAATAACATTAAAATTTATTTGACCTAAAACTTTATTAAAATAATTTTAGTTATTATTGGATATTTATTTTAATTATATTATTGTAATATTAATATTGTCTTAATGTACATATTTACTATGTAGTCAAAAGTTCAATTACTTGGATATTATATGGTAGGTACTGTAGTATTCATGTCAATGTGTTCCTTAAAGTTCCTAATTTCTTTCAAGTGGTATTATTTGTAATAATAATTCATTGTAATTCACTAATTTATTCTTATTTTTTATTGCCCTTGATTGATACACATTTTTAGAAAACTAATAGAGATTAGTTAGTTGTTTAAATATTTACTAAAAATAAATAAATAATGTTAAGAACAAAATAATAAGATTATAAAATGTACTTGTTTTGTTAATATCTGAAAAATGTAGAGACAAAAGATTAAATAAATTTCCTTAAAAAATGCAGCCTTATAACTTTATTAAAAATAATAAAACATTTTAAAAGACATATTTTAAATATTGTTTTGTAATGTATTATTATAAAAAAAAAAAATTGAGTCACAAAATATTTATTGATATATTTTATAAATAGTTTTTTTCACCTTACAAAAATATTTGATATATTATTTAGTATCATTGGAAACATTTATCTCATTTTTAAAATTTCTCTTTTAAACATGTTATACAAGAGTGCCCCTGTGTTTATCCAAGATAATCTCTGAAATGATGAAATAATTGACTTGATTTACATGCAATTTATTAATTTTGTAGATAATTTTTCAAAGAAGAATATATACATGGTTAATTTTATCTATGTGGAATAATATTTATTTATTATTTTTTTTTACATTTATAAAAGAACATGCTTTTTGTATTATATTCTATTTTGTAGCAATACAATTAACATAATATATATATTTTCCAATTTTTTTTTCTACAAGATGTTAAATCCTTTTGTTTCCCATTTTTTGGTCAAAACATTTGTATAATCTCACATTTGTTGTTAAGTTATTCTTTGCCCTGTGTATTACCACGTAATTTTAATACGGAATGGATGATATTGAATTTGAATGTTCCACTTTTCTGTTTAGACAATAACTATTTCCAAAATCTTTTTTGCACAGATTAACAAATATCTCCAGTCCCAGGGGATTACCACATTGCAGTTTTTCCATTTTGTGACTGAAATTAGGCCACATACATTATATATTTTGTATTTTCAGCAGACATACACAAATAATTTAAGTTATTTGCAATTGTCAACCAGTGCACCACAGTACTCTATTATATAAAACAAATTACGTGCCATAATGTAATGTAGAGTGTAAAAAGCCTGAATATTTATGTATTTATGTGCTAAAAAATGAAGTTTATGGAGATGTTTTACAACTATCTAAATAAATTTGTAAATATTTGTAATTTATTAAATCGATTAATAGTGAATAGTAAAAATACATAAATATTCTAACAAAGTTGGGTAACTTGACCAGTTGTTAATATAATATAATATTCTAGGTACCTAATAGTTTTATTTTGTATAAATAATTTACAAGTACAAAGATATAATTACTAACCAAATAAATTTTTTTTTCTAGGAATAAAAAGAATTAAAATACATATTCTTTCAATGGGACTTGAAAATGATGATAAATTTGTAAGTTTGATTTTATTGTTCTAGAATGGTGTTCTAGGAATGTTACTATGTAAATTATTATTATCAATTTCTTCAATTATAATTATTATTATTTAAGGCGATTGGGTACCGGTCAATTTTTCCGTTAAAAACTACCTATTTAACTTCAATTGTTCTGATCGTTGTATTGAAGCGATAAGACTTCTGAAAATGTATATGAATTCGGCATGAAGTCTACTTGAGATCGGTCGGATTACATTTTGTAATTTTGCCCTCAAAATTCCACAAATTTGATTTCAGTTTTTTGAAAAATATTAAATTTTGTAGTAGTGTTTAAAAAACATTTTCAAGTTTAACCGAAAAAGTGGTCCGACCGATCTCAAGTAAACTTCATGCTGAATTCAAATACATTTTCAGAATTTTTATCGCACCAATACAACGATCGGACTGATTGAAGTAAAACGAGTAGTTTTTGGAGGAACAATTTTACGAATCCTAAACAGTAGCCGTGCGTAACAGACTTGTGCGTGTGCGTACGAGAGTCGCCCCGGCTGGTTTTTCTAAGAATGAGTTAAGCCTACGATAATGCGATATTCGGTTTTATACACAAATAGGTACATTATTATTATAACCGATATAAACAATATTATTATTGTGAATGAATTGAACTAATGAAGCTTGATGCAAAACATTATAAAATATAATTCTGTGGTCAACGTCGACGTCATTCGTCAAATAAACAGCAATAACGAACCACGTTTTATTTTATTTCCCGTTTATTTTACACGTTTTCTGTTATAACTTATAAGTTATAAGTAATTGTGTTTTTTGTTTTAATTATTGATTGTTTTAAATTTAATTATAAACATGGAAAATTGTACAATCAAAAAAAAAAAGCCACCGTTAAGTAGAAGAAGAAAAAATAAAGGAAATTCATTGACACTGTTACAGAACCAACGAACACCTAAAATTGATATGGTTAGTAGCTCTATACAACATAACATTTTTTATAGCATAACAATTTCGATAAATTATTTATTGATATTTTTAAATTGCATATTTTTGAAATTGTTTATCCAAATACGAAAATAACGCAATAATCAACAGTGCTTGATAATGTGTTTTTGTTAATTTTTATAGAGCATACAAAATTCAAAAAATGTGAATGTCCCAACAACTGCTCATAATTTTTTATCTCCATCAACATCTAGGCAAAATTTGATTCCACATAAGGAGATCCGAGTATGGAACCAGGATCTACACAGGTGCCTAGTTAATTATACTACACAAATTACTAGATATTACGAATCACGGAAAAAAAATTGACCTATAATAAATTCCAAATTAATCATATCACAATATCCATTAGGTACTTATAAGTTATAACGCGTTTTACATCAATAACAAACCGTGATACTGTCATAGATATACATAGAATAAAAAATTAAAAAATTGAAATATGAAATTGTCCGTATAAGTGAAATTCCGACACTTTCATAGCTGTTAAAAGTGACAAAACAATGAACATCAACATTAAACTCAAGAAATCCATTTGACAAAATGCGTAATAATGACGAAAATTTGCAAATTATTTTGAGTTAGATATTCATAAAAATGTTTCTATTAAAATCTAATATTTTAAAATGTAACACGAGATTTAACATAAGTTTTTCTATTTTTATCAAAAATAAAAAATCTAAAAGCATGTAAAAATAAATTTTTATGAGCGTTTTAAGTTCATAATTTTACAACATTGGTTATTCACTCGATTCTCATGTAGCGTTTTTTCTTATTTGGTTGTAATTCAAAAACGAATATTTGTTGATGCATGAAAATTTCACTGAATGTTTATATAAGCTATTTCTATACACCATCTAATTTTTAATATATTTTGACTGTTTTCAGTATTTTACGGACGATTTCAATTTTAAAATTTTAGATTCTGAGCGGAGCGATGAATGTATTGGTTTTACAATGATGTGTGTTTTTTTTTTTATTTTTTTTTTATTTTTGTGTCTGTCATCACGTTTTAGGACAGAAAAAATGCTTCGATTTTCTTCAATAGTACCTTTTCTGATAGGAAAGTGAATCTAGTTGGTACTTTGGGGGGTCAAAAGTCAAAATTTCCCAGTAGTTTTCATGAGCGCCTGGAAAAACAAATGAAAAATTATGGGAAAAACGGGAATTTTTACGGAAAACCAATTTTCGACAAAATCGATTTTGGTTTTTGGTATAACTCTAAAAGAAATGACCGTAGAGACATGAAATTTTGACTAATGTTTATATAAGCATTTTCTACACACCATAGCATTTTCAAAATATTCTGACTTATTTTGAGCTGTTAACGACATTTTCAGTTTCCAATTTTTTTAGTTTTTTTTTCTATAAATGTCAATAAAATTTTATTTGTTGGGTAAAAATCTTGAAAATTTAATAGTAGGCTTCTAATATATAGTTTCAAAGGCAGATGAAAAATATTAAAAATCCGTAGTCACAATTTTTATTTATAGGTAATCAAAGTTCAAATTTTGACAAAATACGTAAAAATGACGAAAATGTGCAATTTATTTTGAGTTAGAAATTCATAAAAATTTTTCTTTTTAAATCTAAGGTTTGAAAATGTAATACAAGATTCTTCATAAGTTTGCCTAATTTTATCAATAAAAAAATATTCATGAGCAAGTCAAAATAAATTTTTATGAGCATTTTAAGTTCAAATTTGTACAAGATTAGATATTCACTCGATTTCTCATGTAGCGATTTTCTTATTTTGTTGCAATTCAAAACAAATAACTGTAGATGCATGAAAATATCAATGAATGTTTATATAAGCTATTTCTATACACCATTCAATTTTGAAAATATTTTGATTTGTTTTGAGCTGTTTACAGACATTTTTAGTTTTCAATTTTTTTAGTTTTTTTTTTTATAATTGTCAATAAAATTTTATTTGGTGGGCCAAAAAGTCTGAAAATTTAATACAAACTTTCTTATATATTGTTACAACATCAGTTGAAAAATTTTAAAAATACATAGGCACGATTTTTTTTTATAAACATTTAAAGTTCGAATTTTGACAAAATTTGTCAAAATCTCGAAAATTATAAATCATTGTAATTAAAAAATTATAAAATGTTCAGTTTTTATAACTAAGTGTCGAAAATTTAAAACAAAAATTCTCATAAATAAATCATACTGTAACCAAAAAATCTAAAAAATATATCAACATATTTATTTTTTACAGACATTTTAATTTAAAATTTAGACAAAATTTCATATTTAAACCAAGAATAATGATTTTAGTTATTTTGATATAATTTAAAAATATTATTTGTTGGTATATGAAACTTTTAGAATATTTTGTTATATTTTATATACACGCAATGGCATTTTAAAATA
>JANEHU010004884.1:0-15290 GCA_027563435.1 Nasonovia ribisnigri
GTGTACGTAAAGGTATTCGCCACGACGGTGCGCAGGTGCACTGTAAACAATTTGTGTTCGTCTGTATTATAACTTTTTGTCAATCCAGATAACGCGACGAGACATCTGAAACCTTATTTTGAAGTTGTTAATATGATTATATTGTCTTGAGTTTGATCAGGCCACATTTTTAGATTATTTATTTATTTCGATTTCAATATGAATTTATCAAATATTCAAAAAAAATTTACAGGAGTTTTGAAACAAGAAAACGTGACCTGGACGATCTCAAGTGGACATATTAATGTATTCAAAACAGTTTTCAGAAATCTCGTCGCGTTATCAAGCCCGTCGGTGGGATTGACAAAAAGTGCATACAAATTAACATAAATTGTTGCACATTTGCAATTGAGTTTCGACCGAAAACCTTTAACGATGTGATATTATAATTATTTATTCAAAATCATCAGGTAAAGTGCGATCATGACGAGATTTATAGATAAAGTCTGCATCGTTAAAATCGCAGGTAGAGACGACGGTGACGCCGTGCCGTAGCAGAGTCCTAAAACCGTCATATTCGAACAGCCGCTGTTCATCGGAAAATCGGTCGATTGGAAGTCTGCAAATGCCGTCGTCTCGGGAAACTCGTGGAGAGTTCATCCAAAATATTTCTAACAATTTCCGACTGGTTTCAGTCATACGGCAGGCCTTCAAACATGGTTTACGAAAACCCGGTTGGAAGTGTGGAAATAACGACTCGTGGTGGTTTTGTGGTACTGGTTGGCGATGCAATAATCATCGGCGATCGTTTAAAATTTAGTTAGCTTTCCAAAAAGTTCAAAACCATATTTTTACAACCATTTCCCGTTGAGATATTGTGAAAAATTATTGTACAACCGTAGCCCGGAGGACGACTCGAATCACACTGGTTTACTAGTTGGTACGGTGCACTGTATATATGTACACGTTTTTCAAAATCATTTCATATCACAAGTAATTCAACCATCGTTTTCAATTTTTACTTGAACAATTTCATCATCAAAATGACAGACACCGTTGCTACAACTCCGGCTCCAGTCGCCGCATCGCCGGCTGCGAAGAAGTCTCCTGCCAAGAAGAAGTTGTCGGCTTCTAAAGTCAAGAAGACCGTTGCGTTACATCCGACCACCGCCGTGATGGTCACCTCGGCTATCAAAGAGCTCAAGGAGAAGAAAGGTTCGTCGTTGCCAGCCATCAAAAAATACTTGGCCGCCAACTACAAAGTCGATCCCGCCAAGTTGGCGCCGTTCATCAGGAAGTTTTTGAAAGCCGCCGTCGCCAACGGTGCCGTCGTTCAGACCAAGGGAACCGGCGCTTCGGGACACTTCAAGTTGCCCGTCGCCGAGGTCAAGCCGAAAAAGGCCGTTGTAGCCAAAAAGAAGAAATCAATCGTCAAAAAAGTGAAAGCCGCTGGAACACCGAAGAAGAAGAAGCTGGCAGCCGCCAAGAAACCCGCGGCCGGTGAACCAGCAGCCAAAAAAGCGAAAAAGGCCACTGCAGCCAAACCCAAGGCGACTACACCGAAAAAGGCCGCAGCCAAAGCGAAAAAGCCGGCCGCTGTCAAACCTCCCAAATCGAAGAAGACTCCGATCAAGAAAACCGCTGCACCCAAGAAGAAGTAAATGATATTATACTTCACCTCCCTAATTAAAACGGTCCTTTTCAGGACCACCAATTTTATTTAACACACACACTTCACTTGTGCACACATCCTTCACTTACTCATTTTTTTTTAAATGTTTGTAAGCTGTAGAATGTGTTTGTTCTCATATCGACATTTCGTGAGTAATGACCTGTGATATACATTTTTAGAAAAATACAAAAGTCTCTCCATTTCAAACTGACTATGTACGCGGTTGCAGTTCGATTGTAACTAATTAAAATAAAAACATCGGTTCGATCATAATCAAGGAATTCCCAAATGCAATATTATTTATAATCATAAACGATTTAACTAATAATAACATTTAATCACGTCCTGCAGATGTTATTGCCGTATCCGCATTTCAGATAACTATAGGGTTTTCATTGATGAGTTGTTTTTAGAATGTATTTACCAAATTTATCGTTATCGACGGAAATACCCGCACACCGGTTATAAATAATATCAACATCCATTGTATTCATAGTTTATTTCGTAGATAACCAAACCGCAATATTTTATCTTTTAATGTTATCCTGACAACCACCCGTATCCCGGTGCTCCCCTCAACTCTTAGTACTGTAAATTTCAATTATATCCCCCTATTACGTGTGTTTATTCTTCGTTTAAAAATAATGGTCGGTATAAACAGAAATTTCATGGTGATTGGCGTTTTAGTTGAGTAATAAGAGCTATGTTTCAGTAACATATTTTTATTACTATTGTTATGAAATGAATTTGTATCTCGGTAAGCATGTTTTCCTGTGTTGCAAGAAAAACATGGGAACCCTGTTATGATAACATACATAAACTTGTATAATATTATTGCGGGACTTTAAATGCAATAAAAAAAGAATAATTATCTGTGTTTGTATGTTGGTTTTGAACGATTGTTAAATTTTTTACTCCATTAAAACCAGGATTGCCGTACAAAATCAACATACGATCATCGGGAATACATTTGCTGTGATACGTAGACGTGGTGATCCATACGCCGCAATGAAAAAATAAAAAAATATGTAACTCAGTTTATACAATTTTTTTTTTTAACATAAATGAAATGTTGACAATATAGACGGGTAAATGGATAGCATAGCTCATATTATACTAATAAGTAATAATATTTATTTCATTATTAGCACCGACAACAACACATAATAATGTTATCGCCCCGTTCTCACGTATGATGGGTTATTTTTAGAATGTTTTTACCAAATATCTCACTATCGACGGTAATACCCGCACAACGGTTATTAATAGTATCAACATCCATCGTATTCATAGTTTATTTCGCAGATAACTGAACCGCAATATTTTATCTTTTAATGTTATTCTAACAACCACCCGTATCCCGGTGCTCCCCTCAACTCTTAGTACTGTAAATTTCTTTTATACCCCCCTTTTACGTGTGTTTATTCTTTGTTTAAAAATAATGGTCGGTATAAATAGAAATTTCATGGTGATATGCGTTTTAGTTGAGTAATAAGAGCTATGTTTCAGTAACATATTTTTATTACTATTGTTATGAAATGGAATTGTATCTCGGTAAGCATGTTTTCCTGTGTTGCAAGAAAAACATGCGAACCCTGTTATGATAACATACATAAACTTGTTATAATATTATTGCGGGACTTTAAATGCAATAAAAAAAGAAAAATTATCTGTGTTTGTATGTTGGTTTGGAACGATTGTTAAATTTTTTACTCCATTAAAACCAGGATTGCCGTACAAAATCAACATACGATCATCGGGAATACATTTGCTGTGATACGTAGACGTGGTGATCCATACGCCACAATGAAAAAATAAAAAAATATGTAACCCAGTTTATACAATTTTTTTTTAACGTAAATGAAACCCTGTTCAAAACGTATGATGGGTTATTTTTAGAATGTTTTTACCAAATATCTCGCTATCGACGGTAATACCCGCACAACAGTTATTAATAATATCAACATCCATCGTATTCATAGTTTATTTCGTAGATAACCGAACCGCAATATTTTTTCGTAATTTTCTCTTTTAATGTTATCCTGACAACCACTCCTATCCCAGTGCTCCCGTCCAGTCTATGTACTGCAAATTTCAAATTATACCCCTCTATTACGCGCATTTATTCTTCGTTTAAAAATAATGGTCGGTATAAACATAAATTTCATGGCGATTGGCGTTTTAGTTGAGTAATAAGAGGTTCCAAATTGTTGGATGACTATGCCCGATTAAATTTGCACTCCTATTGTTACACCTTTCACAAATATTATTCGTACGGTGTCTGGAGTGTAATGATGCCTGATTTCGTCAACAACGTTGACATTATGAACGGGTATATGGTTTGGCATAGCTCACATTATACTAATAAGTAATAATATATATTTCATTAGCACCGACAACAACACATAATAAAGTTATCGCCCCGTTCTCACGTATGACGGGTTATTTTTAGTATGTTTTTACCAAATATCTCGCTATCGACGGTAATACCCGCACAACGGTTATTAATAGTATCAACATCCATCGTATTCATAGTTTATTTCGTAGATAACCGAACCGCAATATTTTTTCGCGAAATTTTTACTCACTTAAAACCAGGAGTGTCGTACAAAATCAACATACTATCATCGAGCATTCATTTGCTGTGATACGTAGACGTGGACATCCATACGCCGTAATGGAGAAATATTTAACTCATTTTTCGCAATTTTTTTTTTAACATAAATAAAAAATATCATTTCACCACCCGTGATAATATAATAATAATGTTATTATAAAAAATTAAACTATTTTTATGTGAAAAATATTACAATGCCGTTTTCGTTATTTGGTACGTCTTGAAGTTGGTGGATGGTCATTTTTCTTGACCGAACTCGTAGGAAATCGCTGCATAATTGTTAAAGGAAAAACACACGTTAAACGAACAGTTTGGTTACCTAAGTATTAAAATAATTGTAACATCTAAAAAACTTTAACGATCCGGAAATCCGAAACGGTCGGGAATCGAATAATTCAAAGATGCGACAACATCCACGACGTATAAAACGTAGATTATAATACACGACATCTGTTTGATTATTGATACTTTTGTCCCACTTTTTGGGGAAGTTTGATGAATAGGTACGCCATTTACAATGTAATAATTGACATTGTTATAAATATAATAATCGGTATTACTGATAATTGATAAATAAACAATAATTATGTAGGTTTCTCAGTAGTATTTCTATTGCTTCAGATAGGTAAAATACCGGTTACAATTTCTGAAAGACAAATGTTGACATTATAGACGGGTAAATGGTGGTTAGGCATATCTCATATTATACTAATAAATAATAATATTTATTACATTAGCACCGACGACAACACATAATAATGTTAACGCCCCGTTCCCACGTACGACGGGTTATTTTTAGAATGTTTTTACCAAATATCTCGCTATCGACGGTAATACCCGCACAACGGTTATTAATAGTATCAACATCAATCGTATTCATAGTTTATTTCGCAGATAACCGAACCGCAATATTTTCTCTTTTAACGTTATCCTGACAACCACCCCCTATCCCAGTGCTCCCCCGTCCACTCTATTTACGGTAAATTTTCATATTATACCCTCAGTATTACGTGCGTTTATTCTTCGTTTAAAAATAATGGTCGGTATAAAGAATTTTATTGCGATTGGTGGCCCTGAAAAGGGCCGTTTTAGTTGAGTTTTTTTCAAAAACGAGGGACTTATTTGGAGCTGGTGTACTTGGTCACGGCTTTAGTTCCTTCGCTGACGGCGTGCTTGGCCAATTCACCGGGCAACAAGAGTCGGACTGCAGTTTGGATTTCCCGGCTGGTAATGGTGGAACGTTTGTTGTAGTGGGCCAGACGGCTGGATTCGGCGGCGATGCGCTCGAACAGATCGTTGACGAAGCTGTTCATGATACTCATGGCTTTGGACGAAACCCCGGTATCGGGATGTACTTGTTTCAACACTTTGTAGATGTAGATGGCGTACGATTCTTTCCTCTTGGGCTTGCGCTTCTTGTCAGACTTGGCGATGTTCTTTTGTGCCTTGCCGGACGACTTCTTCATCGCTTTGCCCGCCGATTTACCTCCTGGAGCCATTTCGAAAAGTTGTAAATAGACTTGTTGACGACTGAAACGTTGTGGACTGAATGATAATTCGTTGGAATAACGGTGGGTATATATTACCAAACCCAAGCGACATGCCGTTCGTTTATTGGTGGAAATACTGCAATGATGACGATATAAACAGGATCGTCGATAAACCCATGGTAACTAAAAATAGTAGGATAGTCACGAGCACGTTATACGATTTTGTCGAATGAAAACCACATCGTTTGGTAATGAATGTTAACCAAACGGTGTGACGCAGTATCGTAGTGTCGTTTATTTCTGTCCAATCACAGAATTGCTATCCACATTTTTACTATATATACGACTATTTCGGGGGAACTCTGCATCAGTTTCATTCAGTATCGAATTTGAACTACCAAGCACTACTACAATCATGAGCGGACGCGGCAAAGCAGGAAAATCGAAGGGAGGCAAATCCAAGACCCGATCGTCGCGCGCTGGACTCCAGTTCCCCGTCGGTCGTATCCATCGTCTGTTGAGAAAAGGAAACTATGCCGAACGTGTCGGAGCCGGGGCACCCGTTTACCTGGCCGCCGTCATGGAGTACTTGGCAGCTGAAGTTTTGGAGTTGGCTGGTAATGCCGCCCGTGACAACAAGAAGTCTCGTATCATCCCCAGACATTTGCAATTGGCCATCAGGAACGACGAGGAGTTGAACAAATTGTTGTCCGGAGTAACAATCGCTCAAGGTGGTGTGTTGCCCAACATCCAAGCCGTGCTTTTGCCCAAGAAGACCGAGAAGAAGGCTTAACTTGGCTTACCCCTTATTCACCAAACACAATTTAAAACGGCCCTTTTCAGGGCCACCAAAATTTTTAAATATTCCATTCTTATCTTTTCAGTACTGTACTTTAAGTTCGTTGGAGCCGTCGCTACTTAGAGACGACGGTTAAAATAGCGCGGTTGTAGTATGTGGATCACGTAAATAGAGTGACTGCGTGCGTTCTTTCTAATTTTCTAGATTATTAATACACAATTGTATGTGACCTTTCAACGTAATGTACAGTATATGTACCCATTATACTTTACACGATTTCTAAGCTATACCACACACACCCCGATTAATAGTTTTTTTATTAAGTAGCAATTGAAGGTCATATAATATTATGCCCATCTAACCTACTAAGATAAATCTCTTTACAAAATTATTTTATCAAGGATAATTACAGAAATGTTTGTATTTATTATAGTGTTGGATTATTTTTATATATGTTTAAGTATTAATATTTACGTTTGGAGACAAAAAAAATTTCGAAAATTTGTAACTTTATGGGGTCTTTTTAAATAATCTGAGGAAGTTATTTCACCAGCCAATTAAACTAGTTGAGTCGGTTCATAAGTTGATCGGAAAATTAATTGACAAGTTAAGTCAAAAAGTTAAAAACTATATAAACCTTAACTTTTTAACTAGTTAATGCCCCCACCTTTGATAAAATATAATAATATACTCTAAATGTTTCATATACCCACGAATAATGTTTTTTTGAGTTTTGAGTGTCAATTTTCCGACAAAATATTAAAAATCACTACTCGCCCAGTCAGCCGACCCTACTCGTGTTTATTTTGTTAAGAATCGATAACTTAAAAGACCCGAAAGGCCGAAACTGTCGGGAATCGAATAATTCGACAATGCCAACGATGTCCACGAGACCACGACGCTTAAAATATAAATTATAATAAACGAGTACGCGACACTACCAGCTGATTATCGTTTGTTTACGTATAGAGACTATATTTATATGTTGGTTTTGTACGATTGTTAAACTTTTTACTCACTTAAAACCCGGACTATCGTACCAAAACCAACACGCCGTCATCAAGCATATACAATTGCTGTGTTACGTACAGTACATGCAGCGATCCATACGCCGCAATGAACAAAGGTGTAACTCGGTTTTTACAATTTTATAAAAAAATAATATTTTTTTTGACATAAATACACCCAGGATAATATTATGATAATGTTATGTGCTGTTTTGCCTGCTAACCTAACCTAACGTCTTGTAAAGTTGTAACTTATAGTAGGCATTTCGTATAATAACACTGAACTCGAAAACTAAAAATATTGCATGGTAAAAAATTTATAATTCATAACATAATTTACCCTTAGAAGTCGGTATAGCCGCGTAAAAAAATGATTAACTAGTTAGTGCCCACCTTCGATAAAATATAATAACATACTCTAAATACCCACGAATAATATTTTTTTAAATCCTACAAAATAACCAAAATCGGTATTCTTGGTCTTCATATTATGTAATTTCGTCCAAATATGAACTTATAATATCTGTAAGATATAACTGTGTTCATATATTTTTTTAGATTTGGAAATTCTATTATTGAAAAAGTGTATAAATAACTCAAAACGAGTCAAAATATTTTTAAAATTAATTCATGCACAGAAAATGATAAAATAAACATTTAATGAAAATGTCCAAGTACCCACGGTTTAATAGGTTTTGAATAAGGACAAAATAAGAAAACCGTTGTATGAGAATTCGTTAATTTACGGGTGAATATCCAATGTCTAACCTCAAACGCTCGTAAATAATTAATTTAAATTTCCGGTAAACATTATTTTTTTTTGTTTTTGTTGAATTTAGGAAAACCTGAGGTGTACATTTCAAAACTTAGATATACATAGAATTCAGACGCCCATAACAAATTATCGAGGAGTGACGCTAAATTTTTTTTCTTTCTTAATTTCCACTAACAACATTACTTATTATAGAGACTGTTGTAATATATTTTCAAGTTATTTGACCGAGCAAAATTGTGTTTACCGACAATAATTAAAATTGAATTAATTAAAGTCGAAATTTACTTGTACATCAAATATTACCAAACGTCGGCCACCTACCTATCATTAACAATTAATTATTATTCGTTCCATCTACAGAACATAAGAAAATTTTGGTGGCCCTGAAAAGGGCCTTTTAAGGTATAATAACTAATGATGATCAAGTTAGTCACAATTAAGCACGTTCACCGCGGATACGACGGGCCAACTGGATGTCCTTCGGCATGATCGTGACACGCTTGGCGTGGATGGCGCACAGATTGGTGTCTTCGAACAGACCCACCAAGTATGCCTCGCTTGCTTCTTGTAACGCCATGACGGCGGAGCTCTGGAAACGCAGGTCGGTCTTGAAGTCCTGGGCGATCTCGCGCACTAGGCGTTGGAACGGCAATTTGCGGATCAAAAGTTCTGTGCTCTTCTGATAACGACGGATTTCACGGAGGGCGACGGTTCCCGGACGGTAACGATGTGGCTTTTTCACTCCTCCGGTGGCCGGTGCGCTCTTACGTGCGGCTTTGGTGGCCAACTGTTTCCTGGGAGCCTTGCCACCGGTAGATTTACGTGCTGTCTGCTTGGTACGTGCCATTGCGCTGGTTGATTAGACTGTTCTGGGTTGTATTGACAAACGTGACTGTTGTACGACTGATGCGGTTCGGACACACTGTCGACCGGTATTTATACGTAAATCGGAACCCTATGCGTCGTCCTCATTGGTCGTTGTTTAACGGTTAGAATTTTAGTGGCGGGGGTGGGGGGATAACCGGTCATGGTTCCGATTGGTGGTTCAGTCGAGAGAAACGGTTAAAAGGGACTGCGACCTGAGAAAATGTATCAGTCAACGTTCAGTTCACATCCGAACAGGTCGAACACTATATCCAGCATTCAAAATGACAGGACGAGGCAAAGGAGGAAAAGGTCTGGGAAAAGGAGGCGCGAAACGTCATCGTAAGGTGCTCCGTGATAACATCCAGGGAATTACCAAGCCTGCCATCCGCCGGTTGGCTCGCCGAGGCGGTGTTAAACGTATTTCCGGTTTGATATACGAAGAGACCCGTGGAGTCCTGAAAGTGTTCCTGGAGAACGTGATCCGTGACGCAGTCACATACACCGAGCACGCCAAGAGGAAAACCGTCACCGCCATGGACGTCGTATACGCTCTCAAACGACAAGGCCGTACTCTGTATGGTTTCGGAGGTTAAATATTGAAAATACTTTACTTTTGAAGTTTAAAAACATCTTAAAAAGGCCCTTTTCAGGGCCACCACATATATGGCATAAATAATGTTTATTAAAACCCAAAGTAAAAAAAAAAATCTCCCTACTCGTGAAAACAATTCGAATACACACAAACCTACCTATTATAAGTTCATATTGATTATTGTTTAATCGAGAGTTCTGTAACGATGTTGTCGGTTTGGTTGTGAACAGTTAATTGTTTCTGTGAATTTCGGTTGCGATTTACTATTTCACTAGGTACGTCATTCGTTTCGTGAAACTATTGTTAATAATCTACGAGGTTTTTGTTCATTCGATTTTCATTATACGTTATAATTATATCATGATACAGTGTTAAATATCACCCTCAATTAAGTTTATTAGTTTCCATTTTCACCCTGACGTGTTATACTTTTGATGGTGGGTAAGGCGTGACTATCCAGATAGTTCTAGTTATACACTGCAACGCATAACCGGATAACGTAGGGAACAACAATAGTTAGTGACGTTGGCAATAACTACGACTGGTACTGGAGACGTTCAACGTTTACAATTTCACAAAAATGTAGAAATATGAGTTGGTGGCCCTGAAAAATTGTTGTTATAGAATAATGGGATTGAATGTATTATTTAAAAAAAAAAAAAAAACCATGAAACAATGCGTTAGCTTCTACACAGAAACTGGGAGACGCCGAATGCCGAAGACAACTTATCTTTTTTCAGCATAATCAATACACAACAGCTCAGATAAAAAAGAAAATAACGAAAAAAATTCCGTGCGGTTATGTAAGAAATATATGATGGAATAATAGGTATGATAAAATATATTATAGTGTACTATAAATACGGTGGATAATCGTATTATTAATAGCCGTTGTGCGGGTATTACCGGCGACAGCGAGACATTTGGTAAAAACGTTCTAAAAATAACTCATCGATGAAAAAGCATATTATAATGAAAAATAGGTACTGAGAGAAAAAAGGTGTTCAAAAACTTAGAGAATGTAAATTATTATAATGTTGTATTATATCTGTAAGAATTTTTCTATAGAAATACCGAAACAGAGAATAATACCACGTAATTAAATGTTATTATATCGTCGATGGTTATAAATAATATTTCATTTGGGAATTTACTAATAATGACCGATGGTTCTATTTAAATTAATCACAATCAAACTTCCAATTAAAATATATGAATTCGTGCCATTGCGGTAGTGTCGCGAATTTGTTATGTTACACGCTTGTAAGACGGAGACAACAAATGGCGTGTACGTAAAGGTATTCGCCACGACGGTGCGCAGGTGCACTGTAAACAATTTGTGTTCGTCTGTATTATAACTTTTTGTCAATCCAGATAACGCGACGAGACATCTGAAACCTTATTTTGAAGTTGTTAATATGATTATATTGTCTTGAGTTTGATCAGGCCACATTTTTAGATTATTTATTTATTTCGATTTCAATATGAATTTATCAAATATTCAAAAAAAATTTACAGGAGTTTTGAAACAAGAAAACGTGACCTGGACGATCTCAAGTGGACATATTAATGTATTCAAAACAGTTTTCAGAAATCTCGTCGCGTTATCAAGCCCGTCGGTGGGATTGACAAAAAGTGCATACAAATTAACATAAATTGTTGCACATTTGCAATTGAGTTTCGACCGAAAACCTTTAACGATGTGATATTATAATTATTTATTCAAAATCATCAGGTAAAGTGCGATCATGACGAGATTTATAGATAAAGTCTGCATCGTTAAAATCGCAGGTAGAGACGACGGTGACGCCGTGCCGTAGCAGAGTCCTAAAACCGTCATATTCGAACAGCCGCTGTTCATCGGAAAATCGGTCGATTGGAAGTCTGCAAATGCCGTCGTCTCGGGAAACTCGTGGAGAGTTCATCCAAAATATTTCTAACAATTTCCGACTGGTTTCAGTCATACGGCAGGCCTTCAAACATGGTTTACGAAAACCCGGTTGGAAGTGTGGAAATAACGACTCGTGGTGGTTTTGTGGTACTGGTTGGCGATGCAATAATCATCGGCGATCGTTTAAAATTTAGTTAGCTTTCCAAAAAGTTCAAAACCATATTTTTACAACCATTTCCCGTTGAGATATTGTGAAAAATTATTGTACAACCGTAGCCCGGAGGACGACTCGAATCACACTGGTTTACTAGTTGGTACGGTGCACTGTATATATGTACACGTTTTTCAAAATCATTTCATATCACAAGTAATTCAACCATCGTTTTCAATTTTTACTTGAACAATTTCATCATCAAAATGACAGACACCGTTGCTACAACTCCGGCTCCAGTCGCCGCATCGCCGGCTGCGAAGAAGTCTCCTGCCAAGAAGAAGTTGTCGGCTTCTAAAGTCAAGAAGACCGTTGCGTTACATCCGACCACCGCCGTGATGGTCACCTCGGCTATCAAAGAGCTCAAGGAGAAGAAAGGTTCGTCGTTGCCAGCCATCAAAAAATACTTGGCCGCCAACTACAAAGTCGATCCCGCCAAGTTGGCGCCGTTCATCAGGAAGTTTTTGAAAGCCGCCGTCGCCAACGGTGCCGTCGTTCAGACCAAGGGAACCGGCGCTAAAAATAACCCATCATACGTGAGAACGGGGCGATAACATTATTATGTGTTGTTGTCGGTGCTAATAATGAAATAAATATTATTACTTATTAGTATAATATGAGCTATGCTATCCATTTACCCGTCTATATTGTCAACATTTCATTTATGTTAAAAAAAAAAATTGTATAAACTGAGTTACACATTTTTTTATTTTTTCATTGCGGCGTATGGATCACCACGTCTACGTATCACAGCAAATGTATTCCCGATGATCGTATGTTGATTTTGTACGGCAATCCTGGTTTTAATGGAGTAAAAAATTTAACAATCGTTCAAAACCAACATACAAACACAGATAATTTTTTTTTTTTTATTGCATTTAAAGTCCAGCAATAATATTATAACAAGTTTATGTATGTTATCATAACAGGGTTCGCATGTTTTTCTTGCAACACAGGAAAACATGCTTACCGAGATACAAATTCATTTCATAACAATAGTAATAAAAATATGTTACTGAAACATAGCTCTTATTACTCAACTAAAACGCCAATCGCCATGAAATTTATGTTTATACCGACCATTATTTTTAAACGAAGAATAAATGCACGTAATAGGGGGGTATAATATGAAAAAACGGGTGGTTGTTAGAATAACATTAAAAGATAAAATATTGCGGTTCGGTTATCTACGAAATAAACTATGAATACGATGGATGTTGATATTATTAATAACTGTTGTGCGGGTATTACCGTCGATAGCGAGATATTTGGTAAAAACATTCTAAAAATAACCCATCATACGTTTTGAACAGGGTTTCATTTACGTTAAAAAAAAAATTGTATAAACTGAGTTACATATTTTTTTATTTTTTCATTGCGGCGTATGGATCACCACGTCTACGTATCACAGCAAATGTATTCCCGATGATCGTATGTTGATTTTGTACGGCAATCCTGGTTTTAATGGAGTAAAAAATTTAACAATCGTTCCAAACCAACATACAAACACAGATAATTTTTCTTTTTTTATTGCATTTAAAGTCCCGCAATAATATTATAACAAGTTTATGTATGTTATCATAACAGGGTTCGCATGTTTTTCTTGCAACACAGGAAAACATGCTTACCGAGATACAAATTCATTTCATAACAATAGTAATAAAATTATGTTACTGAAACATAGCTCTTATTACTCAACTAAAACGCCAATCGCCATGAAATTTCTGTTTATACCGACCATTATTTTTAAACGAAGAATAAACACACGTAATAGGGGGATATAATATGAAATTTACAGTACTAAGAGTTGAGGGGAGCACCGGGATACGGGTGGTTGTCAGGATAACATTAAAAGATAAAATATTGCGGTTTGGTTATCTACGAAATAAACTATATTTTAAAATAAATATTATTACTTATTAGTATAATATGAGCTATGCTATCCATTTACCCGTCTATATTGTCAACATTTCATTTATGTTAAAAAAAAAATTGTATAAACTGAGTTACATATTTTTTTATTTTTTCATTGCGGCGTATGGATCACCACGTCTACGTATCACAGCAAATGTATTCCCGATGATCGTATGTTGATTTTGTACGGCAATCCTGGTTTTAATGGAGTAAAAAATTTAACAATCGTTCCAAACCAACATACAAACACAGATAATTTTTCTTTTTTTATTGCATTTAAAGTCCCGCAATAATATTATAACAAGTTTATGTATGTTATCATAACAGGGTTCGCATGTTTTTCTTGCAACACAGGAAAACATGCTTACCGAGATACAAATTCATTTCATAACAATAGTAATAAAAATATGTTACTGAAACATAGCTCTTATTACTCAACTAAAACGCCAATCGCCATGAAATTTATGTTTATACCGACCATTATTTTTAAACGAAGAATAAATGCACGTAATAGGGGGGTATAATATGAAAAAACGGGTGGTTGTTAGAATAACATTAAAAGATAAAATATTGCGGTTCGGTTATCTACGAAATAAACTATGAATACGATGGATGTTGATATTATTAATAACTGTTGTGCGGGTATTACCGTCGATAGCGAGATATTTGGTAAAAACATTCTAAAAATAACCCATCATACGTTTTGAACAGGGTTTCATTTACGTTAAAAAAAAATTGTATAAACTGGGTTACATATTTTTTTATTTTTTCATTGTGGCGTATGGATCACCACGTCTACGTATCACAGCAAATGTATTCCCGATGATCGTATGTTGATTTTGTACGGCAATCCTGGTTTTAATGGAGTAAAAAATTTAACAATCGTTCCAAACCAACATACAAACACAGATAATTATTCTTTTTTTATTGCATTTAAAGTCCCGCAATAATATTATAACAAGTTTATGTATGTTATCATAACAGGGTTCGCATGTTTTTCTTGCAACACAGGAAAACATGCTTACCGAGATACAAATTCATTTCATAACAATAGTAATAAAAATATGTTACTGAAATATAGCTCTTATTACTCAACTAAAACGCCAATCACCATGAAATTTCTGTTTATACCGACCATTATTTTTAAACGAAGAATAAACACACGTAAAAGGGGGGTATAAAAGAAATTTACAGTACTAAGAGTTGAGGGGAGCACCGGGATACGGGTGGTTGTTAGAATAACATTAAAAGATAAAATATTGCGGTTCGGTTATCTGCGAAATAAACTATGAATACAATGGATGTTGATACTATTAATAACCGTTGTGCGGGTATTATCGTCGATAGTGAGATATTTGGTAAAAACATTCTAAAAATAACCCATCATACGTGAGAACGGGGCGATAACATTATTATGTGATGTTGTCGGTGCTAATAATGAAATAAATATTATTACTTATTAGTATGATATGAGCT
>JANEHU010004885.1:0-21464 GCA_027563435.1 Nasonovia ribisnigri
TTTCATTTATGTTAAAAAAAAAAATGTATAAACTGAGTTACATATTTTTTTATTTTTTCATTGCGGCGTATGGATCACCACGTCTACGTATCACAGCAAATGTATTCCCGATGATCGTATGTTGATTTTGTACGGCAATCCTGGTTTTAATGGAGTAAAAAATTTAACAATCGTTCAAAACCAACATACAAACACAGATAATTTTTTTTTTTTTATTGCATTTAATGTCCCGCAATAATATTATAACAAGTTTATGTATGTTATCATAACAGGGTTCGCATGTTTTTCTTGCAACACAGGAAAACATGCTTACCGAGATACAAATTCATTTCATAACAATAGTAATAAAAATATGTTACTGAAACATAGCTCTTATTACTCAACTAAAACGCCAATCGCCATGAAATTTATGTTTATACCGATTATTTTTAAACGAAGAATAAATGCACGTAATAGGGGGGTATAATATGAAAAAACGGGTGGTTGTTAGAATAACATTAAAAGATAAAATATTGCGGTTCGGTTATCTACGAAATAAACTATGAATACGATGGATGTTGATATTATTAATAACTGTTGTGCGGGTATTACCGTCGATAGCGAGATATTTGGTAAAAACATTCTAAAAATAACCCATCATACGTGACAACAGGGTTTCATTTACGTTAAAAAAAAATTGTATAAACTGAGTTACATATTTTTTTATTTTTTCATTGCGGCGTATGGATCACCACGTCTACGTATCACAGCAAATGTATTCCCGATGATCGTATGTTGATTTTGTACGGCAATCCTGGTTTTAATGGAGTAAAAAATTTAACAATCGTTCAAAACCAACATACAAACACAGATAATTTTTCTTTTTTTATTGCATTTAAAGTCCCGCAATAATATTATAACAAGTTTATGTATGTTATCATAACAGGGTTCGCATGTTTTTCTTGCAACACAGGAAAACATGCTTACCGAGATACAAATTCATTTCATAACAATAGTAATAAAAATATGTTACTGAAACATAGCTCTTATTACTCAACTAAAACGCCAATCGCCATGAAATTTATGTTTATACCGACCATTATTTTTAAACGAAGAATAAATGCACGTAATAGGGGGGTATAATATGAAAAAACGGGTGGTTGTTAGAATAACATTAAAAGATAAAATATTGCGGTTCGGTTATCTACGAAATAAACTATGAATACGATGGATGTTGATATTATTAATAACTGTTGTGCGGGTATTACCGTCGATAGCGAGATATTTGGTAAAAACATTCTAAAAATAACCCGTCGTACGTGGGAACGGGGCGATAACATTATTATGTGTTGTCGTCGGTGCTAATGTAATAAATATTATTATTTATTAGTATAATATGAGATATGCCTAACCACCATTTACCCGTCTATAATGTCAACATTTGTCTTTCAGAAATTGTAACCGGTATTTTACCTATCTGAAGCAATAGAAATACTACTGAGAAACCTACATAATTATTGTTTATTTATCAATTATCAGTAATACCGATTATTATATTTATAACAATGTCAATTATTACATTGTAAATGGCGTACCTATTCATCAAACTTCCCCAAAAAGTGGGACAAAAGTATCAATAATCAAACAGATGTCGTGTATTATAATCTACGTTTTATACGTCGCGCATCTTTGAATTATTCGATTCCCGACCGTTTCGGATTTCCGGATCGTCAATTACTTAGGTATCGTTTAACAACAATTATGCAATTTCCTACGAGTTCGGTCAAGAAAAATGACCATCCACGACGTACCAAATAACGATTGTAATATTTTTCACATAAAAATAGTTTAATTTTTTATAATAACATTATTATTATATTATCCCGGGTGGTGAAATGATATTTTTTATTTATGTTAAAAAAAAAAATTGTATAAACTGAGTTACATATTTTTTTATTTTTTCATTGCGGCGTATGGATCACCACGTCTACGTATCACAGCAAATGTATTCCCGATGATCGTATGTTGATTTTGTACGGCAATCCTGGTTTTAATGGAGTAAAAAATTTAACAATCGTTCAAAACCAACATACAAACACAGATAATTTTTTTTTTTTTATTGCATTTAAAGTCCCGCAATAATATTATAACAAGTTTATGTATGTTATCATAACAGGGTTCGCATGTTTTTCTTGTAACACAGGAAAACATGCTTACCGAGATACAAATTCATTTCATAACAATAGTAATAAAAATATGTTACTGAAACATAGCTCTTATTACTCAACTAAAACGCCAATCGCCATGAAATTTATGTTTATACCGACCATTATTTTTAAACGAAGAATAAATGCACGTAATAGGGGGGTATAATATGAAAAAACGGGTGGTTGTTAGAATAACATTAAAAGATAAAATATTGCGGTTCGGTTATCTACGAAATAAACTATGAATACGATGGATGTTGATATTATTAATAACTGTTGTGCGGGTATTACCGTCGATAGCGAGATATTTGGTAAAAACATTCTAAAAATAACCCATCATACGTTTTGAACAGGGTTTCATTTACGTTAAAAAAAAATTGTATAAACTGAGTTACATATTTTTTTATTTTTTCATTGCGGCGTATGGATCACCACGTCTACGTATCACAGCAAATGTATTCCCGATGATTGTATGTTGATTTTGTACGGCAATCCTGATTTTAATGGAGTAAAAAATTTAACAATTGTTCCAAACCAACATACAAACACAGATAATTTTTCTTTTTTTATTGCATTTTACAAATTCATTTCATAACAATAGTAATTCATTTCATAACAATAGTGTTACTGAAACATAGCTCTTATTACTCAACTAAAACGCCAATCACCATGAAATTTCTGTTTATACCGACCATTATTTTTAAACGAAGAATAAACACACGTAATAGGGGGATATAATTTGAAATTTACAGTACTAAGAGTTGAGGGGAGCACCGGGATACGGGTGGTTGTCAGGATAACATTAAAAGATAAAATATTGCGGTTTGGTTATCTACGAAATAAACTATGAATACAATGGATGTTGATATTATTTATAACCGGTGTGCGGGTATTTCCGTCGATAACGATAAATTTGGTAAATACATTCTAAAAACAACTCATCAATGAAAACCCTATAGTTATCTGAAATGCGGATACGGCAATAACATCTGCAGGACGTGATTAAATGTTATTATTAGTTAAATCGTTTATGATTATAAATAATATTGCATTTGGGAATTCCTTGATTATGATCGAACCGATGTTTTTATTTTAATTAGTTACAATCGAACTGCAACCGCGTACATAGTCAGTTTGAAATGGAGAGACTTTTGTATTTTTCTAAAAATGTATATCACAGGTCATTACTCACGAAATGTCGATATGAGAACAAACACATTCTACAGCTTACAAACATTTAAAAAAAAATGAGTAAGTGAAGGATGTGTGCACAAGTGAAGTGTGTGTGTTAAATAAAATTGGTGGTCCTGAAAAGGACCGTTTTAATTAGGGAGGTGAAGTATAATATCATTTACTTCTTCTTGGGTGCAGCGGTTTTCTTGATCGGAGTCTTCTTCGATTTGGGAGGTTTGACAGCGGCCGGCTTTTTCGCTTTGGCTGCGGCCTTTTTCGGTGTAGTCGCCTTGGGTTTGGCTGCAGTGGCCTTTTTCGCTTTTTTGGCTGCTGGTTCACCGGCCGCGGGTTTCTTGGCGGCTGCCAGCTTCTTCTTCTTCGGTGTTCCAGCGGCTTTCACTTTTTTGACGATTGATTTCTTCTTTTTGGCTACAACGGCCTTTTTCGGCTTGACCTCGGCGACGGGCAACTTGAAGTGTCCCGAAGCGCCGGTTCCCTTGGTCTGAACGACGGCACCGTTGGCGACGGCGGCTTTCAAAAACTTCCTGATGAACGGCGCCAACTTGGCGGGATCGACTTTGTAGTTGGCGGCCAAGTATTTTTTGATGGCTGGCAACGACGAACCTTTCTTCTCCTTGAGCTCTTTGATAGCCGAGGTGACCATCACGGCGGTGGTCGGATGTAACGCAACGGTCTTCTTGACTTTAGAAGCCGACAACTTCTTCTTGGCAGGAGACTTCTTCGCAGCCGGCGATGCGGCGACTGGAGCCGGAGTTGTAGCAACGGTGTCTGTCATTTTGATGATGAAATTGTTCAAGTAAAAATTGAAAACGATGGTTGAATTACTTGTGATATGAAATGATTTTGAAAAACGTGTACATATATACAGTGCACCGTACCAACTAGTAAACCAGTGTGATTCGAGTCGTCCTCCGGGCTACGGTTGTACAATAATTTTTCACAATATCTCAACGGGAAATGGTTGTAAAAATATGGTTTTGAACTTTTTGGAAAGCTAACTAAATTTTAAACGATCGCCGATGATTATTGCATCGCCAACCAGTACCACAAAACCACCACGAGTCGTTATTTCCACACTTCCAACCGGGTTTTCGTAAACCATGTTTGAAGGCCTGCCGTATGACTGAAACCAGTCGGAAATTGTTAGAAATATTTTGGATGAACTCTCCACGAGTTTCCCGAGACGACGGCATTTGCAGACTTCCAATCGACCGATTTTCCGATGAACAGCGGCTGTTCGAATATGACGGTTTTAGGACTCTGCTACGGCACGGCGTCACCGTCGTCTCTACCTGCGATTTTAACGATGCAGACTTTATCTATAAATCTCGTCATGATCGCACTTTACCTGATGATTTTGAATAAATAATTATAATATCACATCGTTAAAGGTTTTCGGTCGAAACTCAATTGCAAATGTGCAACAATTTATGTTAATTTGTATGCACTTTTTGTCAATCCCACCGACGGGCTTGATAACGCGACGAGATTTCTGAAAACTGTTTTGAATACATTAATATGTCCACTTGAGATCGTCCAGGTCACGTTTTCTTGTTTCAAAACTCCTGTAAATTTTTTTTGAATATTTGATAAATTCATATTGAAATCGAAATAAATAAATAATCTAAAAATGTGGCCTGATCAAACTCAAGACAATATAATCATATTAACAACTTCAAAATAAGGTTTCAGATGTCTCGTCGCGTTATCTGGATTGACAAAAAGTTATAATACAGACGAACACAAATTGTTTACAGTGCACCTGCGCACCGTCGTGGCGAATACCTTTACGTACACGCCATTTGTTGTCTCCGTCTTACAAGCGTGTAACATAACAAATTCGCGACACTACCGCAATGGCACGAATTCATATATTTTAATTGGAAGTTTGATTGTGATTAATTTAAATAGAACCATCGGTCATTATTAGTAAATTCCCAAATGAAATATTATTTATAACCATCGACGATATAATAACATTTAATTACGTGGTATTATTCTCTGTTTCGGTATTTCTATAGAAAAATTCTTACAGATATAATACAACATTATAATAATTTACATTCTCTAAGTTTTTGAACACCTTTTTTCTCTCAGTACCTATTTTTCATTATAATATGCTTTTTCATCGATGAGTTATTTTTAGAACGTTTTTACCAAATGTCTCGCTGTCGCCGGTAATACCCGCACAACGGCTATTAATAATACGATTATCCACCGTATTTATAGTACACTATAATATATTTTATCATACCTATTATTCCATCATATATTTCTTACATAACCGCACGGAATTTTTTTCGTTATTTTCTTTTTTATCTGAGCTGTTGTGTATTGATTATGCTGAAAAAAGATAAGTTGTCTTCGGCATTCGGCGTCTCCCAGTTTCTGTGTAGAAGCTAACGCATTGTTTCATGGTTTTTTTTTTTTTTTTAAATAATACATTCAATCCCATTATTCTATAACAACAATTTTTCAGGGCCACCAACTCATATTTCTACATTTTTGTGAAATTGTAAACGTTGAACGTCTCCAGTACCAGTCGTAGTTATTGCCAACGTCACTAACTATTGTTGTTCCCTACGTTATCCGGTTATGCGTTGCAGTGTATAACTAGAACTATCTGGATAGTCACGCCTTACCCACCATCAAAAGTATAACACGTCAGGGTGAAAATGGAAACTAATAAACTTAATTGAGGGTGATATTTAACACTGTATCATGATATAATTATAACGTATAATGAAAATCGAATGAACAAAAACCTCGTAGATTATTAACAATAGTTTCACGAAACGAATGACGTACCTAGTGAAATAGTAAATCGCAACCGAAATTCACAGAAACAATTAACTGTTCACAACCAAACCGACAACATCGTTACAGAACTCTCGATTAAACAATAATCAATATGAACTTATAATAGGTAGGTTTGTGTGTATTCGAATTGTTTTCACGAGTAGGGAGATTTTTTTTTTACTTTGGGTTTTAATAAACATTATTTATGCCATATATGTGGTGGCCCTGAAAAGGGCCTTTTTAAGATGTTTTTAAACTTCAAAAGTAAAGTATTTTCAATATTTAACCTCCGAAACCATACAGAGTACGGCCTTGTCGTTTGAGAGCGTATACGACGTCCATGGCGGTGACGGTTTTCCTCTTGGCGTGCTCGGTGTATGTGACTGCGTCACGGATCACGTTCTCCAGGAACACTTTCAGGACTCCACGGGTCTCTTCGTATATCAAACCGGAAATACGTTTAACACCGCCTCGGCGAGCCAACCGGCGGATGGCAGGCTTGGTAATTCCCTGGATGTTATCACGGAGCACCTTACGATGACGTTTCGCGCCTCCTTTTCCCAGACCTTTTCCTCCTTTGCCTCGTCCTGTCATTTTGAATGCTGGATATAGTGTTCGACCTGTTCGGATGTGAACTGAACGTTGACTGATACATTTTCTCAGGTCGCAGTCCCTTTTAACCGTTTCTCTCGACTGAACCACCAATCGGAACCATGACCGGTTATCCCCCCACCCCCGCCACTAAAATTCTAACCGTTAAACAACGACCAATGAGGACGACGCATAGGGTTCCGATTTACGTATAAATACCGGACACTTTCGACAATCTAGTCATCATCACACAGTCAGCAATCACGCAGCGCACCGCACACATCCGGCATCATCTGCATCATCATCGCATCTCAGTATCAGTATTCGGAACAGTCACCTTTGCATACGTCCATCCACGTAAGTAGAACAAACAATCAATCCCCCCCATTCTCGACCACGAGGCAAGTGCACCCGAGTGGTCACGCAGCCGGGTCTCGCTTCGAGCGAAGGGTAATCCATTCAGCTTTCACCAAACACGCCATGACAAAGAGAAAAAAGAAATCACCAAAACCATCAGCGAAAAGAGGTCCTCAGCCGACTCTGGCCAAATCACCAACCTCTTCATCAGAGACAGTAGACTCTGCAGATAGCTGGCCCAGTAGCCCTACATCAACATCTCGCTCTCCGACACCTGACCTACCTCAAACCAAAACAAACAATACCGTTGTAAACGGAATTAAAACTTCCCGCATACCTCCCATCTTCGTCCAAACTTGCGTCACATATCCGTGGCGGAAGATAGCAAAAACTATGTACACAATACAAGGCCTTGGCGAAGTAACTGCCAAAACTACATCAGTACCACTACAAATCCAAATAAACTGCCCCGAAGAATCTTCTTTCAGGCTCGTCCAGCAATTCATGACAACTAATAAAATCAACTTCCACACTTTTGCATTACCTGAAGAACAATCTCTCAAAATTGTAATCAAAGGTGTCCCACTGGACGTCACAGATGAAGAACTTATGGAAGAACTTCAAGAGATAGGTTTCAAACCAAACTTTGTCAGAGCTTTTGTCAAAAATGAAAAAAGACTTCCGATTCACATGATTTCCTTAAAACGTACAGAAAATGTCAAAGAAATCTTCGAAACAACCGAACTATTCTACGTCCGAGTCAAAATAGAATCATATAAGTCAACAGGTCCCGCTCAATGTTTTTCTTGCCAACGTTTTGGCCATTCATCACTTCAGTGCGGACACACACCGAGATGCGTGAAATGCGGAGAAAATCATCCTAGCAAAGAATGTATAAAACCAAAAGAAGATAGCCCAACCTGCTGTAATTGCAATGGTAAACATACTGCTAACTATAGGGGCTGCCCTTACTACACTAACATTTGCAAAGAAAAAACTGATCATTCAAGAGACATAAAAACCAAACTCATTCAGAAATCCACGTTGAAAGTACCACCAACACATACACTAGCACCCACAGCACATGATACAACCAAAGAAACAAAAACAAAATCATACGCAAGTGCAACAAAACACCAAACAGAAAAAACTGAACTCATAATTGACACACCAAAGCTTTTACAAATAATTAGAGACCTCCTTACTACAGCCCAAAAATGTGAAGACATCGCATCAAAGAATGCAGTCATCACAACAGTTCAAAAGATCATCAGCACCATACCCACGTCCCATGATGAATGAACTCAAAATCATCTCATGGAATTGCAACGGTATCGAAAGCAAAATACCAGAACTCACCGAATTTGTAAAACAAAACAAAATCGACATAATCCTACTTGGTGAAACCAGACTAAATCCCAAAAATAAAATATCAATACCAAATTATCATGCATACCGAACCGACCGCCCAAAAACACCAACCGCTCCCTCTTCGGGAGGCACAGCAATTTTAATACGGAAAAATATAATCCACCAACACGTCATACTACCAACCACTGTGGAATCTACCACAATACATTTGAAGCTCAAAAACAAAATAACACAAATCACAGCAGTATACAAAAGCCCTAGAGCAATTCTCCACCACAACGACCTAAATATTCTAACAAACCACAATGGACCCTTCATAATAGCTGGAGACTTAAATTCCAAACATCCGAGCTGGAACAGCTTATCAACAAATACTGCAGGCAGAAAATTACTTCACCACTCGGAGGCAAATAATTATACAATTATTGCCCCTGATTCACCGACACATTATCCTTATATTCCAACTCATCGACCAGACGTCCTTGACATCATACTACTAAGTCTACCGTCAATTCAATATACGGTAATAAATCACAACGACCTATCGTCAGACCATAATCCAATCCAACTAAACTTAAACGCATCACCAATCTCAAACAACCCACCTAAAACATTAAAAAAAACTAACTGGATCAAATTCAGAACAGAACTCTCCCAAATAAAAATCGACCGCGTTCAAACATCGGAAGAAATTGACAACAAAATCGACAACCTAACAGCTATCATCCGAAATGCACAAGAAAATGCTTCCTACACTCTCAAACCAAAACAAACCATATCTCAACTTCCTGACGAAATAATACTAGAAATAACAACCAAACGACAACTTAGGAAAATGTGGCAATCCACCAGAGACCCGAGAACAAAACGTCTATACAACGCCCAAATTGCATACGTGAAAAATCTATTAAATGAACACAGACAAACGAAATGGAACGCTTTCACAGAAACGTTAAACTTCAAAAACAAATCACTATACCAACTAAACCGTCGCCTCCTCAAAAAGAAAGCCGCAGACACACCACTACAAACAATCACTGGCCACAAAATTTTTGAAGCTGACGAAAAAGCAGAACTATTCGCAGACACCATGGAAAACCAATTCATAGGGAATACAGGAATCGACTTACAAGAAGTTAACAAAATCAACACAGAAATAAATCTAGACCAAACTACATCAAACATCTACATCAATCCCAAACAAGTCCTAGACATCATCAACAAACTTCCAAATGGAAAATCACCAGGGTCTGATAACATATCGAACACAGCACTCAAAAACCTACCAAACAACATTATCACACAAATAACACACATTTTTACGGCATGTCTTCGAATTTCCTACTTTCCAAAGATATGGAAAAAAGCCACAATCGTCATGATTCCAAAACCAGGGAAAAACCACTCCATCCCAGAAAATCACCGCCCAATATCTCTACTCTCAACCATCTCAAAAGTATTCGAAAAGATTATTCTAGGAACTTTACGCACATACATAAAACCTCGGACGGAACAACACGCATTCAGAGAAGGCCACTCAACCACCACACAACTCTTCCACCTATTCAAAGAAATTAAAAACAACCAAGGACAGGGGCACTACACTGCAGCGGTATTTCTGGACATGGAGAAGGCCTTCGACCGTGTGTGGCACGATGGTCTAATATACAAGCTAAGAACAAACACCCAACTTCCAATAAATACAATTAAATTAATTAAATCGTTCCTGTCGGATCGTTCGTTCCAAGTGCGAGTGGTCGACCAACGATCAACGTCAAGACAGATAAAAGCAGGAGTACCACAGGGGTCCTGCCTTTCACCTCTACTCTACATCCACTATGTAAATGATCTTCCACTTCTCGACAGAATACAAACATCCATTTTTGCAGACGACACCATGTTCCACACAGCCCATCCAAATAGAAACTACGCAATATGTCGACTACAAAGACAAATAGATCAAACCATGATCTGGATAGACAAATGGAGACTTAAATTAAATATAGACAAGACCGAAGCAATTATTTTTGGAAGAAGACACAAAAAACATCCTCGACAAATAAAAATCAAAAACCAAGCAGTCAAATGGAAAAACCAAATAAAATATCTCGGCGTCACAATGGACACAAAACTAACAATGAATGGACACTTAAAAACTACTATACAAAAAGCAAAAGGAGTCAGAGCCTCACTCTACCCAATACTGAACCAAATTTCCCCGATTCCACTTAGGACCCGAATCCAACTTTACACCATATACATCAAACCAATCCTCCTATACGCATCAGTTGTTTGGGCGCCTCAACTTAGCCAATCAAATTGGCGGAAGTTAGAGGCCGTCCAAAACATTACACTTAGAATTATAACGGGAGCGCATTATCTAACAACCAACCATGTGATCAGACGGTCGGCCGGTGTTCTGTCCATTTCGGAAACAGTACAATTGGCAATAGCTGTGTTTATACACGTAACTTCCGTATCAAGATTCAGTCACATCCGGGCCCTGACCCAATGAATCGGGTCGGACCGATGAATCGTCCGTTATTGTGAGGAAAACGAACTTGAAACAAGAGATAAAAGGCAAAGCCTGGAGCTCTACATAGGCCTTAGGCCGTCATACAAAGGCAAGTCCAAGTCCGAACCGCATCAGTCGTACAACAGTCACGTTTGTCAATACAACCCAGAACAGTCTAATCAACCAGCGCAATGGCACGTACCAAGCAGACAGCACGTAAATCTACCGGTGGCAAGGCTCCCAGGAAACAGTTGGCCACCAAAGCCGCACGTAAGAGCGCACCGGCCACCGGAGGAGTGAAAAAGCCACATCGTTACCGTCCGGGAACCGTCGCCCTCCGTGAAATCCGTCGTTATCAGAAGAGCACAGAACTTTTGATCCGCAAATTGCCGTTCCAACGCCTAGTGCGCGAGATCGCCCAGGACTTCAAGACCGACCTGCGTTTCCAGAGCTCCGCCGTCATGGCGTTACAAGAAGCAAGCGAGGCATACTTGGTGGGTCTGTTCGAAGACACCAATCTGTGCGCCATCCACGCCAAGCGTGTCACGATCATGCCGAAGGACATCCAGTTGGCCCGTCGTATCCGCGGTGAACGTGCTTAATTGTGACTAACTTGATCATCATTAGTTATTATACCTTAAAAGGCCCTTTTCAGGGCCACCAAAATTTTCTTATGTTCTGTAGATGGAACGAATAATAATTAATTGTTAATGATAGGTAGGTGGCCGACGTTTGGTAATATTTGATGTACAAGTAAATTTCGACTTTAATTAATTCAATTTTAATTATTGTCGGTAAACACAATTTTGCTCGGTCAAATAACTTGAAAATATATTACAACAGTCTCTATAATAAGTAATGTTGTTAGTGGAAATTAAGAAAGAAAAAAAATTTAGCGTCACTCCTCGATAATTTGTTATGGGTGTCTGAATTCTATGTATATCTAAGTTTTGAAATGTACACCTCAGGTTTTCCTAAATTCAACAAAAACAAAAAAAATAATGTTTACCGGAAATTTAAATTAATTATTTACGAGCGTTTGAGGTTAGACATTGGATATTCACCCGTAAATTAACGAATTCTCATACAACGGTTTTCTTATTTTGTCCTTATTCAAAACCTATTAAACCGTGGGTACTTGGACATTTTCATTAAATGTTTATTTTATCATTTTCTGTGCATGAATTAATTTTAAAAATATTTTGACTCGTTTTGAGTTATTTATACACTTTTTCAATAATAGAATTTCCAAATCTAAAAAAATATATGAACACAGTTATATCTTACAGATATTATAAGTTCATATTTGGACGAAATTACATAATATGAAGACCAAGAATACCGATTTTGGTTATTTTGTAGGATTTAAAAAAATATTATTCGTGGGTATTTAGAGTATGTTATTATATTTTATCGAAGGTGGGCACTAACTAGTTAATCATTTTTTTACGCGGCTATACCGACTTCTAAGGGTAAATTATGTTATGAATTATAAATTTTTTACCATGCAATATTTTTAGTTTTCGAGTTCAGTGTTATTATACGAAATGCCTACTATAAGTTACAACTTTACAAGACGTTAGGTTAGGTTAGCAGGCAAAACAGCACATAACATTATCATAATATTATCCTGGGTGTATTTATGTCAAAAAAAATATTATTTTTTTATAAAATTGTAAAAACCGAGTTACACCTTTGTTCATTGCGGCGTATGGATCGCTGCATGTACTGTACGTAACACAGCAATTGTATATGCTTGATGACGGCGTGTTGGTTTTGGTACGATAGTCCGGGTTTTAAGTGAGTAAAAAGTTTAACAATCGTACAAAACCAACATATAAATATAGTCTCTATACGTAAACAAACGATAATCAGCTGGTAGTGTCGCGTACTCGTTTATTATAATTTATATTTTAAGCGTCGTGGTCTCGTGGACATCGTTGGCATTGTCGAATTATTCGATTCCCGACAGTTTCGGCCTTTCGGGTCTTTTAAGTTATCGATTCTTAACAAAATAAACACGAGTAGGGTCGGCTGACTGGGCGAGTAGTGATTTTTAATATTTTGTCGGAAAATTGACACTCAAAACTCAAAAAAACATTATTCGTGGGTATATGAAACATTTAGAGTATATTATTATATTTTATCAAAGGTGGGGGCATTAACTAGTTAAAAAGTTAAGGTTTATATAGTTTTTAACTTTTTGACTTAACTTGTCAATTAATTTTCCGATCAACTTATGAACCGACTCAACTAGTTTAATTGGCTGGTGAAATAACTTCCTCAGATTATTTAAAAAGACCCCATAAAGTTACAAATTTTCGAAATTTTTTTTGTCTCCAAACGTAAATATTAATACTTAAACATATATAAAAATAATCCAACACTATAATAAATACAAACATTTCTGTAATTATCCTTGATAAAATAATTTTGTAAAGAGATTTATCTTAGTAGGTTAGATGGGCATAATATTATATGACCTTCAATTGCTACTTAATAAAAAAACTATTAATCGGGGTGTGTGTGGTATAGCTTAGAAATCGTGTAAAGTATAATGGGTACATATACTGTACATTACGTTGAAAGGTCACATACAATTGTGTATTAATAATCTAGAAAATTAGAAAGAACGCACGCAGTCACTCTATTTACGTGATCCACATACTACAACCGCGCTATTTTAACCGTCGTCTCTAAGTAGCGACGGCTCCAACGAACTTAAAGTACAGTACTGAAAAGATAAGAATGGAATATTTAAAAATTTTGGTGGCCCTGAAAAGGGCCGTTTTAAATTGTGTTTGGTGAATAAGGGGTAAGCCAAGTTAAGCCTTCTTCTCGGTCTTCTTGGGCAAAAGCACGGCTTGGATGTTGGGCAACACACCACCTTGAGCGATTGTTACTCCGGACAACAATTTGTTCAACTCCTCGTCGTTCCTGATGGCCAATTGCAAATGTCTGGGGATGATACGAGACTTCTTGTTGTCACGGGCGGCATTACCAGCCAACTCCAAAACTTCAGCTGCCAAGTACTCCATGACGGCGGCCAGGTAAACGGGTGCCCCGGCTCCGACACGTTCGGCATAGTTTCCTTTTCTCAACAGACGATGGATACGACCGACGGGGAACTGGAGTCCAGCGCGCGACGATCGGGTCTTGGATTTGCCTCCCTTCGATTTTCCTGCTTTGCCGCGTCCGCTCATGATTGTAGTAGTGCTTGGTAGTTCAAATTCGATACTGAATGAAACTGATGCAGAGTTCCCCCGAAATAGTCGTATATATAGTAAAAATGTGGATAGCAATTCTGTGATTGGACAGAAATAAACGACACTACGATACTGCGTCACACCGTTTGGTTAACATTCATTACCAAACGATGTGGTTTTCATTCGACAAAATCGTATAACGTGCTCGTGACTATCCTACTATTTTTAGTTACCATGGGTTTATCGACGATCCTGTTTATATCGTCATCATTGCAGTATTTCCACCAATAAACGAACGGCATGTCGCTTGGGTTTGGTAATATATACCCACCGTTATTCCAACGAATTATCATTCAGTCCACAACGTTTCAGTCGTCAACAAGTCTATTTACAACTTTTCGAAATGGCTCCAGGAGGTAAATCGGCGGGCAAAGCGATGAAGAAGTCGTCCGGCAAGGCACAAAAGAACATCGCCAAGTCTGACAAGAAGCGCAAGCCCAAGAGGAAAGAATCGTACGCCATCTACATCTACAAAGTGTTGAAACAAGTACATCCCGATACCGGGGTTTCGTCCAAAGCCATGAGTATCATGAACAGCTTCGTCAACGATCTGTTCGAGCGCATCGCCGCCGAATCCAGCCGTCTGGCCCACTACAACAAACGTTCCACCATTACCAGCCGGGAAATCCAAACTGCAGTCCGACTCTTGTTGCCCGGTGAATTGGCCAAGCACGCCGTCAGCGAAGGAACTAAAGCCGTGACCAAGTACACCAGCTCCAAATAAGTCCCTCGTTTTTGAAAAAAACTCAACTAAAACGGCCCTTTTCAGGGCCACCAATCGCAATAAAATTCTTTATACCGACCATTATTTTTAAACGAAGAATAAACGCACGTAATACTGAGGGTATAATATGAAAATTTACCGTAAATAGAGTGGACGGGGGAGCACTGGGATAGGGGGTGGTTGTCAGGATAACGTTAAAAGAGAAAATATTGCGGTTCGGTTATCTGCGAAATAAACTATGAATACGATTGATGTTGATACTATTAATAACCGTTGTGCGGGTATTACCGTCGATAGCGAGATATTTGGTAAAAACATTCTAAAAATAACCCGTCGTACGTGGGAACGGGGCGATAACATTATTATGTGTTGTCGTCGGTGCTAATGTAATAAATATTATTATTTATTAGTATAATATGAGATATGCCTAACCACCATTTACCCGTCTATAATGTCAACATTTGTCTTTCAGAAATTGTAACCGGTATTTTACCTATCTGAAGCAATAGAAATACTACTGAGAAACCTACATAATTATTGTTTATTTATCAATTATCAGTAATACCGATTATTATATTTATAACAATGTCAATTATTACATTGTAAATGGCGTACCTATTCATCAAACTTCCCCAAAAAGTGGGACAAAAGTATCAATAATCAAACAGATGTCGTGTATTATAATCTACGTTTTATACGTCGTGGATGTTGTCGCATCTATGAATTATTCGATTCCCGACCGTTTCGGATTTCCGGATCGTTAAAGTTTTTTAGATGTTACAATTATTTTAACACTTAGGTAACCAAACTGTTCGTTTAACGTGTGTTTTTCCTTTAACAATTATGCAGCGATTTCCTACGAGTTCGGTCAAGAAAAATGACCATCCACCAACTTCAAGACGTACCAAATAACGAAAACGGCATTGTAATATTTTTCACATAAAAATAGTTTAATTTTTTATAATAACATTATTATTATATTATCCCGGGTGGTGAAATGATATTTTTTATTTATGTTAAAAAAAAAATTGCGAAAAATGAGTTAAATATTTCTCCATTACGGCGTATGGATGTCCACGTCTACGTATCACAGCAAATGAATGCTCGATGATAGTATGTTGATTTTGTACGACACTCCTGGTTTTAAGTGAGTAAAAATTTCGCGAAAAAATATTGCGGTTCGGTTATCTACGAAATAAACTATGAATACGATGGATGTTGATACTATTAATAACCGTTGTGCGGGTATTACCGTCGATAGCGAGATATTTGGTAAAAACATACTAAAAATAACCCGTCATACGTGAGAACGGGGCGATAACATTATTATGTGTTGTTGTCGGTGCTAATAATGAAATAAATATTATTACTTATTAGTATAATATGAGCTATGCTATCCATTTACCCGTCTATATTGTCAACATTTCATTTATGTTAAAAAAAAAAATTGTATAAACTGAGTTACATATTTTTTTATTTTTTCATTGCGGCGTATGGATCACCACGTCTACGTATCACAGCAAATGTATTCCCGATGATCGTATGTTGATTTTGTACGGCAATCCTGGTTTTAATGGAGTAAAAAATTTAACAATCGTTCAAAACCAACATACAAACACAGATAATTTTTTTTTTTTTATTGCATTTAAAGTCCCGCAATAATATTATAACAAGTTTATGTATGTTATCATAACAGGGTTCGCATGTTTTTCTTGCAACACAGGAAAACATGCTTACCGAGATACAAATTCATTTCATAACAATAGTAATAAAAATATGTTACTGAAACATAGCTCTTATTACTCAACTAAAACGCCAATCGCCATGAAATTTATGTTTATACCGACCATTATTTTTAAACGAAGAATAAATGCACGTAATAGGGGGGTATAATATGAAAAAACGGGTGGTTGTTAGAATAACATTAAAAGATAAAATATTGCGGTTCGGTTATCTACGAAATAAACTATGAATACGATGGATGTTGATATTATTAATAACTGTTGTGCGGGTATTACCGTCGATAGCGAGATATTTGGTAAAAACATTCTAAAAATAACCCATCATACGTTTTGAACAGGGTCTCATTTACGTTAAAAAAAATTGTATAAACTGAGTTACATATTTTTTTATTTTTTCATTGCGGCGTATGGATCACCACGTCTACGTATCACAGCAAATGTATTCCCGATGATCGTATGTTGATTTTGTACGGCAATCCTGGTTTTAATGGAGTAAAAAATTTAACAATCGTTCCAAACCAACATACAAACACAGATAATTTTTCTTTTTTTATTGCATTTAAAGTCCCGCAATAATATTATAACAAGTTTATGTATGTTATCATAACAGGGTTCACATGTTTTTCTTGCAACACAGGAAAACATGCTTACCGAGATACAAATTCATTTCATAACAATAGTAATAAAATTATGTTACTGAAACATAGCTCTTATTACTCAACTAAAACGCCAATCGCCATGAAATTTCTGTTTATACCGACCATTATTTTTAAACGAAGAATAAACACACGTAATAGGGGGATATAATATGAAATTTACAGTACTAAGAGTTGAGGGGAGCACCGGGATACGGGTGGTTGTCAGGATAACATTAAAAGATAAAATATTGCGGTTTGGTTATCTACGAAATAAACTATATTTTAAAATAAATATTATTACTTATTAGTATAATATGAGCTATGCTATCCATTTACCCGTCTATATTGTCAACATTTCATTTATGTTAAAAAAAAAAATTGTATAAACTGAGTTACATATTTTTTTATTTTTTCATTGCGGCGTATGGATCACCACGTCTACGTATCACAGCAAATGTATTCCCGATGATCGTATGTTGATTTTGTACGGCAATCCTGGTTTTAATGGAGTAAAAAATTTAACAATCGTTCAAAACCAACATACAAACACAGATAATTATTCTTTTTTTATTGCATTTAAAGTCCCGCAATAATATTATAACAAGTTTATGTATGTTATCATAACAGGGTTCGCATGTTTTTCTTGCAACACAGGAAAACATGCTTACCGAGATACAAATTCATTTCATAACAATAGTAATAAAAATATGTTACTGAAACATAGCTCTTATTACTCAACTAAAACGCCAATCGCCATGAAATTTATGTTTATACCGACCATTATTTTTAAACGAAGAATAAATGCACGTAATAGGGGGGTATAATATGAAAAAACGGGTGGTTGTTAGAATAACATTAAAAGATAAAATATTGCGGTTCGGTTATCTACGAAATAAACTATGAATACGATGGATGTTGATATTATTAATAACTGTTGTGCGGGTATTACCGTCGATAGCGAGATATTTGGTAAAAACATTCTAAAAATAACCCATCATACGTGACAACAGGGTTTCATTTACGTTAAAAAAAAAATTGTATAAACTGAGTTACATATTTTTTTATTTTTTCATTGCGGCGTATGGATCACCACGTCTACGTATCACAGCAAATGTATTCCCGATGATCGTATGTTGATTTTGTACGGCAATCCTGGTTTTAATGGAGTAAAAAATTTAACAATCGTTCCAAACCAACATACAAACACAGATAATTTTTCTTTTTTTATTGCATTTAAAGTCCCGCAATAATATTATAACAAGTTTATGTATGTTATCATAACAGGGTTCGCATGTTTTTCTTGCAACACAGGAAAACATGCTTACCGAGATACAAATTCATTTCATAACAATAGTAATAAAATTATGTTACTGAAACATAGCTCTTATTACTCAACTAAAACGCCAATCGCCATGAAATTTCTGTTTATACCGACCATTATTTTTAAACGAAGAATAAACACACGTAATAGGGGGATATAATATGAAATTTACAGTACTAAGAGTTGAGGGGAGCACCGGGATACGGGTGGTTGTCAGGATAACATTAAAAGATAAAATATTGCGGTTTGGTTATCTATGAAATAAACTATATTTTAAAATAAATATTATTACTTATTAGTATAATATGAGCTATGCTATCCATTTACCCGTCTATATTGTCAACATTTCATTTATGTTAAAAAAAAAATTGTATAAACTGAGTTACATATTTTTTTATTTTTTCATTGCGGCGTATGGATCACCACGTCTACGTATCACAGCAAATGTATTCCCGATGATCGTATGTTGATTTTGTACGGCAATCCTGGTTTTAATGGAGTAAAAAATTTAACAATCGTTCAAAACCAACATACAAACACAGATAATTATTCTTTTTTTATTGCATTTAAAGTCCCGCAATAATATTATAACAAGTTTATGTATGTTATCATAACAGGGTTCGCATGTTTTTCTTGCAACACAGGAAAACATGCTTACCGAGATACAAATTCATTTCATAACAATAGTAATAAAAATATGTTACTGAAACATAGCTCTTATTACTCAACTAAAACGCCAATCACCATGAAATTTCTGTTTATACCGACCATTATTTTTAAACGAAGAATACATGCGCGTAATAGAGGGGTATAATTTGAAATTTGCAGTACATAGACTGGACGGGAGCACTGGGATAGGAGTGGTTGTCAGGATAACATTAAAAGAGAAAATTACGAAAAAATATTGCGGTTCGGTTATCTACGAAATAAACTATGAATACGATGGATGTTGATATTATTAATAACTGTTGTGCGGGTATTACCGTCGATAGCGAGATATTTGGTAAAAACATTCTAAAAATAACCCATCATACGTTTTGAACAGGGTTTCATTTACGTTAAAAAAAAATTGTATAAACTGGGTTACATATTTTTTTATTTTTTCATTGTGGCGTATGGATCACCACGTCTACGTATCACAGCAAATGTATTCCCGATGATCGTATGTTGATTTTGTACGGCAATCCTGGTTTTAATGGAGTAAAAAATTTAACAATCGTTCCAAACCAACATACAAACACAGATAATTTTTCTTTTTTTATTGCATTTAAAGTCCCGCAATAATATTATAACAAGTTTATGTATGTTATCATAACAGGGTTCGCATGTTTTTCTTGCAACACAGGAAAACATGCTTACCGAGATACAAATTCATTTCATAACAATAGTAATAAAAATATGTTACTGAAACATAGCTCTTATTACTCAACTAAAACGCCAATCACCATGAAATTTCTGTTTATACCGACCATTATTTTTAAACGAAGAATAAACACACGTAAAAGGGGGGTATAAAAGAAATTTACAGTACTAAGAGTTGAGGGGAGCACCGGGATACGGGTGGTTGTTAGAATAACATTAAAAGATAAAATATTGCGGTTCGGTTATCTGCGAAATAAACTATGAATACAATGGATGTTGATACTATTAATAACCGTTGTGCGGGTATTATCGTCGATAGTGAGATATTTGGTAAAAACATTCTAAAAATAACCCATCATACGTGAGAACGGGGCGATAACATTATTATGTGTTGTTGTCGGTGCTAATAATGAAATAAATATTATTACTTATTAGTATAATATGAGCTATGCTATCCATTTACCCGTCTATATTGTCAACATTTCATTTATGTTAAAAAAAAAAATTGTATAAACTGAGTTACATATTTTTTTATTTTTTCATTGCGGCGTATGGATCACCACGTCTACGTATCACAGCAAATGTATTCCCGATGATCGTATGTTGATTTTGTACGGCAATCCTGGTTTTAATGGAGTAAAAAATTTAACAATCGTTCAAAACCAACATACAAACACAGATAATTTTTCTTTTTTTATTGCATTTAAAGTCCCGCAATAATATTATAACAAGTTTATGTATGTTATCATAACAGGGTTCGCATGTTTTTCTTGCAACACAGGAAAACATGCTTACCGAGATACAAATTCATTTCATAACAATAGTAATAAAAATATGTTACTGAAACATAGCTCTTATTACTCAACTAAAACGCCAATCGCCATGAAATTTATGTTTATACCGACCATTATTTTTAAACGAAGAATAAATGCACGTAATAGGGGGTTATAATATGAAAAAACGGGTGGTTGTTAGAATAACATTAAAAGATAAAATATTGCGGTTCGGTTATCTACGAAATAAACTATGAATACGATGGATGTTGATATTATTAATAACTGTTGTGCGGGTATTACCGTCGATAGCGAGATATTTGGTAAAAACATTCTAAAAATAACCCATCATACGTTTTGAACAGGGTCTCATTTACGTTAAAAAAAAAATTGTATAAACTGAGTTACATATTTTTTTATTTTTTCATTGCGGCGTATGGATCACCACGTCTACGTATCACAGCAAATGTATTCCCGATGATCGTATGTTGATTTTGTACGGCAATCCTGGTTTTAATGGAGTAAAAAATTTAACAATCGTTCCAAACCAACATACAAACACAGATAATTTTTCTTTTTTTATTGCATTTAAAGTCCCGCAATAATATTATAACAAGTTTATGTA
>JANEHU010004887.1:0-207248 GCA_027563435.1 Nasonovia ribisnigri
AATAACAAAATGTTTATAAGCAAGTCAAACTAAACTTTAATGAGCATTTTAATTTCATATTTTTACAAGATTAGATATTCACTCGATTTCTCATGTAGCGATTTTCTTATTTTGTTGCAATTCAAAAACGAATAACTATAGATGCATGAAAATTTCACTGAATGTTTATATAAGCATTTTCTAAACACCATCTAATTTTGAATATATTTTGACTGTTTTTGAGCTTTTTACGGACCATTTCAATTTTCAATTTTTTTAGTTTTTTTATATAAATAAAAAAATTTTATTTGTTGGGCCAAAAATAATGAAAATTTAATACAAGGCTTCTGATATATTGTTACAATAGCAATTGAAAAATTATAAATTATTCAGTTTTTATAACTAAGGATTGAAAATTTAAAATAAAGATTCTAATAAATAGTACATACTGTATTCAAAAAATCTAAAAAATATTTAAACACAGTTATTTTTTATAGACATTTTAAGTTCAAATTTGGACGGAATTACATATTACATATTAAAATCAACTTTAACGAGTAAAAGTATATATTATAATATTTTCATAGCATCACTGATAATTTTAGGTTAATAATTAAATAATATGAATAATATTAATTCAACTTAGCAGCCACCGTATAATAAACAATATCAATATAATTTAAAATATCCTAGACTGGCATACCGTCTCCGCTCAGAATCGTTTTTCGTATACAATGATTATATTATATCATTGAATTCAAATTTAATACCATCCATTATACAGTGATTTACTTGTAACCTACTGTACAGCTATACATAATTAAAATCGAAAATTTCCCTCGACTTGTTATGTAAAATTACCTTGGGTAAGCCTTGTATACAATAGTTAAAACAAAATTGTTAAAGCTAACTTTTAACCTAACCCCATTAAGCGGGGTCCCTGTCTCGCTTGTGTTTTTGTAACGCTGCAGAATATTTTTGACCCATTTCCATAGTTTTTTTTAATACGTCGGGAAACTCTATAATCCATTATTAATTGTAAAGTGTAGAATCTGAACTTTAGATGATCGAGCTTTATAGATGAATCAGATACCGACAGTGATTGTTTACGCTAAACAATTGTATATTATATTATCTCATCTAATAGCTTTATAGAAAAAATAAATATAAATATAAATGTATTTTTATTGTGAAATTATTATAATAATAGCGCATTGTTTACATTTTGTGCATAAATTAGAAACCAATGATTTTAGCAATTTTTTATCATACCAACTACTACTGTTTTTTGTTTTTAAAACATTAAAATTCATATATCCATACATTAATACATACAAATCTAAATGGTTAATGTAAGTGTTGCGGTGAAAATAATAAAAAAAACTCCATTTAAAATGTTCAAAGTATTTGAAAAAAAAAAAACAAAATAATAAAATAAATTATTTAAAAATTAAAATGTAATATTTTTTGAAATTAAAACTATATGCACATCTAAATTGTGATTTTGAAAAATGTATTGTATGTTACTAAAAATATGTTTATATTACAAAAATTACTGTAACATCTTCAGTTGTTATCGGTGCATATTTAAAAAAATTTAAACAAATTGGCGTTTTATCTAAATTAACATTTTGATTTTCTACCATAACCTCAGAGTGAGTGTTAATATTTTTTTCTTGTTCCTTTTTGTTCTAAGATATATATTTTTAAATTCATCTTCCCAATGGGACCTTAAAAAGTAGGTCAATTCTTATTATCATATATTATTATCGATATATATATCACGACATTATCGTATAACCGTATCTTTACAACCCTATACCCTACTATAGGTACTAGGAAACATCATTATGTGAAATTTAACATTGTAATTCAATTTTTATTGTAAAATAATCTAAGATATTAGTACGTGAATAAGTACCTATACAAAAAATTCAAAATCATTCAACATTGCCAAAATTTGCAATATAAAATTAAATAGTATTTAAAACTGCAATTAGACCGATTGGTGGTTCGTGTACATATTTGATCAGATTTTATCAACCTAATATCAATTATAAGTCTTAATATCTACTAAATCTGGTCTTTAATTATAATATATTACTATATATTAGCTATCCTGCCCCACGTTCTCCAGGCCAAAGATTTGAATTTTTATTAAATATATTTGTATACAATTTATATGCCATATTTCTTCTAATTTATTATAGGTAGTATAGCTGAACTTCAGCACTTCGTTGCCCGTAAAAAATATGTATTGTTCAACTCCCTTTGGGCGTGACTCGCTGCAAAAGTATACAACTCAGCCAACCCAGTAGGCAATCCTACTACGTTGGATCACTGACAATGTGCAACATAATAATATCGAGTAGGTGTTGTGTGAAAATTCGATTATATGCATGCTCGAATGCTCGATCCACCCGACTAGATACTTTCGAGATCGAAAGTCGTTCTCAAGTAGCCACGACGACAAGGCTTCAAATCTGTATTTAGAATTCTTTTCGCTTCGTTAGATCGATCGGGACGTTTGTCAAAGAACACGTCTTAAATCTTATGTCGCGCGTTTATTAAACAAAGACAGAAAATCATGGTATCGATTCCACTTAAAAGTTAAAAGTACCCTCATGGCCTCATGTGTTGTTTCCGTCTAATACACGGATGGCACAGCACATTTTCGTTCACCAGTTTCCATAGTGTAGTGTTAGTTTTGATATTAGAGAGTGATTTTACCTATTATCAAACTTTTAGGTAACAACATTATATTATTATGTGTTCTTTCGTTGGTTTTTTACAATTAAGATAATTGTTAAGTGAATTCAGAGCATTTTAAAATAATAATGCGTATTAGGTACACATAGATACTCATAACTCGCTTGAAAATTAAAATATCGTAAAAAACCAACAAGAGAACAAATTATGTTGTTACTTAAAAGTTTGAAAATAGGTCAATTCACTCTAATATCAAAACTGACAGCAACGTATTGAAACTAGCGAATAAAAATTTGGTATGCCGTCCGTGTGTAAGACAGAAAACAGTGTACATACTTTTAAGTTGAGTCGATACAGACATACAGTGATTTTTTATGTTGAAGTTAAGTTAATTTTATTTTCTAGTCAACTAACCTAATCCTTTTACACTAACTTTGGTAATGAAATTACTATTTTCATTTTATTTCTATACGTGCCTACTCAATTTGTTTTGACTATAAATAATACACTACTTGTTGTTACCTTCTATAACTTAATTGTTATCTAATAAAATACAATTACTGTTTAAAAAAAATAAAATAAAATAGAATATATTAGTAGGTTAGGTTAGCTAACCTAAGTAGGTACATCATAAACCTTTTTTAACTGTTAGGTATGTACCTACTACACAAGTTTAGGTAAAATATTACCCATTGTATAAAAGTAGACCACAAATAATTTTGAAAAAATAACGAGAATCGTAAGTATTAATATTATAGAAAAAAAAAATATAATAATATATGAGTAAAGCAAAAAAAAATGTTTAGTAATAATTATTATCTAAGTACTAGTTATTATTATACTATACACTTCAATTTTATACTACAGGTAGATGCTTATAAAAAAAATAAACATCTTTTGATTCCAAATATTATTATTGTATTTGCAATTTTTAAATATATCTATATTGGAATAGTATTGAATGTGGGCCCATAAAATAACTGTCCCATATAATACTCCAAATGTACACACAACCGTTCTTCGTGCTCTTGAGAGCCTGTAGTTAAATACACGCCTCTTATCATTCAAACCTCGTCCAGAATATTATAGCCTCAACAAATTTGTATGCAAACCAAAAGTCTCATTAGCCAAAAACACATATGGTAATGGAGAACTTTCTATATTAGGCAAACATGATGGTTTTGGTATATTTACTTCTTGAGCATGCACTAAAATACCAAATGTGCATCATTGTTTAAATACAGTATAATCTGATTCCCTACAGTAAGCTCCAACAACAATACAATTAATAAAATTGAGATTAGTATTAACTACCTACAGCCATCAATATAATAAAATACAATTTTAGGTTCTGAGCAAAGCGATGAATGTATTGATTTTACAATGATGTGTGTTTTTTTATTTTTTTAAAATTTTTTTTTGTGTCTGTCATTACCTTTTAGGACAGTAAAAATGCTTCGATTTGCTTCAATAGTTACTTTTCTGATAGGAAAGTGAATCAGGTTGGTACTTTGGGTGGTCAAAAGTTAAAATTTCTCAGTAGCTTACAAAAGCGCCGTGAAAAACAAATGAAAAATTAAGGAAAAAACGGGAATTTTTACGGAAAACCAATTTTCGACAAAATAATTTAGTTAAAAGATTATTTCAATATTTGAATTTAAGCTAAAGATTTAAAAGAAAAAAAGGGGGTCAAGTGGATGTCGCTCTGCTGTACAGTAGGTTACAAGTAGATCACTGTATAATGGATGGTATTAAATTTGAATTCAATGATATAATATCATTGTATACGAAGAACGATTCTGAGCGGAAACGGTATGTCAGTCTAGGATATTTTAAATTATATTAATATTGTTACTATACGGTACGTAGCTGGTAAGTTGGATTAATATTATTCACATTATTTAATTATTAACCTAAAATTATCATTGATGCTAGAAAAATATTATAATATATACTTTTACTCGTTAAAATTGATTTTAATATGTAATTTCGTCCAAATTTGAACTTAAAATGTCTGTAAAAAATAACTACAGTGTTTATATATTTTTTAGATTTTTTGTTTACAGTATGTATTATTTATTAGAATCTTTGTTTTAAATTTTCAATCCTTAGTTATAAAAACTGACCATTTTATAATTGTTTAATTATACAATGATTGATAATTTTCGAGAATTTGATGAATTTTGTCGAAATTCGAACTTTAAATGCTTATAAAAAAATGTGTGCCTATGTATTTTTAATATTTTTCAATTGCTATTGTAACAATATATCAGGAGCCTTCTATTAAATTTTCATTATTTTTGGCCCAACAAATAAAATTATTTATATAATTATATTTATTGGTATTTATATAAAAAAAAACTAAAAAAGTTGAAAGTTGAAATGGTCCGTAAAAAGCTCAAAAAGAGTCAAAATGTTTTCAAAATTGTATGGTGTATAGAAAATGTTAATACAAACATTCTGTGAAATTTTTAAGTACCTATCTAACTGTTATTTATTTTAGAGTTACTTCAAAAACCAAAATAGATTTTGTCGAAAATCGGTTTTGCCGTTTTTTCCTTAATTTTTCATTTGTTTTTTTCTAGTAAAAGTGGACATTAAATATTACATTTTTTTTTATTTCACACATCTGGAAATTTCGAAGATTACTTCGACGAAAGTGTTCAAAGGGAACAAACTTTCGAAAAAATTAACCAAACTGGTGAAACTGAGCAGAATGCAATAGCCACTACACTTCTCAAGTGCACTCAAAAAAATTCAAAAGAATCCGTGATTACTCCATTTCAAAAAGAATTATTATTTAGAGCAAAGAGAGTGTAATGATTCTGATAAACATTTTTTATTGTCTTTATTATCAGACTACAAACACCTTAACGAAATTAGATTTTTGTATTAATGCGCTTAATTTTCTTAAAAATGCCCAACTATCTCATAATATTAGTTCATCCTCTTCAACGTATCAACCTGCAAATGTATATCAGAAGTATAATAATTCATAACAAGATTTCTCATCTTTTCATTTATCTCCACATAGACAACCTAAAATCACCAATCCATATTATCCAAATATCTCTCATAATGTTTTACCTCCATATCCTCAACCAGTAGTAGGTATATTCACCAATACCTCAACCTCAATTTACACAATATCAACAAAAACTTACATCAAATGCTTCAAATGCCACATTTGCACTAACTAATATATCTTCTAATATTTTCCTCCTAATACCTCCTCAAATAAATAAATTTTAAATATGATTTATACATTTCAGTTTATTTTATTTTACTTTAAAAACATATTGTATACCTACAGGGTTTTTATATTTTTTTTATATTATTACAAATTAAGGTAAAATAATTTGTTACAAATATATTATAATATTGTTTCTAGTTCCCAGTTTATTCAAATAAATTACTACTTCTAATTATTTACTGACTTTTTATAAAATACCTATTAATATATTCAATATGTTTAATATGAGGTACATATTATTATTATGATAGTTAAAAAAATAATAATATCTTACCTTATAGGTATGTTTCAACCATTAATGTATTATGTAATACAATTACATCAACTTAATGTATAAGTAAAATAAATTACTGTAATAAAAGAAGATTGTATTTATTCTTCATTAAGTTCAAGGGTTTGAAGCTCAACATTTTATAAAATTGGATGTAATTGTTAATTATTTAAATTTCTATGAGTTCATGATTTTTATATTTTATTTTGTGTCGTCTAATTATTCGCTTTAGAATAAACTGACGATTGACAAAATCTGAAACTAGTAGTTACCATTTTTATTATTTTCTTATAATTTATAATACTCAAGGATGTACCCCACTTTTTTTTTTGGTTTTAGTATTTAAAAATAAATTACATAAGTATTAACCTTAATGTTATTTATTGATTGCAATTATATTATCACAACATGAATTTGTTGTAGTATATCCATTTGTATGATTAAATATTAAACATATAATAAATGCAACTTTTAAGCAAAAAATAATTTAATCAAATGTATTAGTAAAATAAATTACTGTAATAGCAAAAGTAATAAAAATATTATAAAATATAATAGGTTATAAATCTATTTTAATTTTAAATACTAAATATATTTTTAATTTTATCCAAATATGTATTTTTTTTTCATTGACGGGTCTACTGTTTGTACAGTTTTATAAAAAGAAATTTACATAATAATTATTGTACTTCATTTGTATGTCAAACAGTGAGCTCTTACTTATTTATTGAAATTTCTTACAGCCCACAATATTGACTTAAAGTCAAACATTTACATCTAATTTTATGAAATATAAATGCCATGCATTTCAAAATTTTTCTAGTTAAAAATGCACATATCTAACTTACAACAAAATGTATATGTTGTTAAAAAATAACCTCATACAAACACAGATATTCTTACATTTAATATATTATTAAGCATTTTCCGATAAAAATAAATTAACTGTTAGTCAATTGATGACAAACAAGATTTCGTTCTAGTAGAAGATAAATAAATAAATAAAAACACAAGACAAAATTATTTAAACACAAAATTCATTTAATTTTAAACTTTGTTAAAATGTTACAAAATAATGTCTAAATAATAACTGTAAGTTATATTTTACTTAAAAAAATGTTATCATATTTATATAATCTGCAAAATCATTGAATCATGGCAATTTATGTTTATAAAGCTAGTTAAAACAACATGATATTTTATTGGTTGGTAAGGTCAGGTAATAATTTTAACTCAATACAGCTCCTATCTCCGTGTACATATTTCAGATAATCTAATGGTTCCGAACTAGTGGCACCTCTGATGTAATATAACGAAAAGGCCAGACGTTTTTATACACGTATGCCAAGCAATCTAAATGCAATAGCCATGGCACTCAAACTTCTATCCCACAGCTAGTTTTTCTGTCGGATGGAAACACATGTGCCATGGCTATAGCACTTGACATCTAGACTGCATGGAATACGTATATAAAAACGGTTGATCTCGGAGTGCGGGCGCTACAGGACCGGGGTAATTATATTTCTTAAGTACACACACGAAAATGGATTTGTTAAGGATTAAATTACCATAACCACAGTAGTAGGTGAAAACAACGGATTACTTTTGAGAATGAGATTTGAGTGTGTTAATGCAAGTTTTGCTGCCATCTTGAATTTTCTTCCTCCCGTATTGATTGATGCATAGAAACACTGTAAGCAAATAAGCATAAAAACGTTATTAGTGACACAGTCGTTAAATAGTTTTGGCACCATAGTTATTGCAAGCAACGTTATCAAGACAAAACGCTAAAATAGTATAATCGATCAGTATCGTCGGGAGCGTTACGGATATAGGTGGCAGAGAGAAAACTGAGTTCGAGCAACGAGTTTGATTTTGCACTCGAGGACATGGACAATAATGTTCGGCGATCAGGATTCCAGACCAAAGTAGTCGCGATACAATTATCATTTGTATAACAACTACCCCGGTCCGTACCAAACGATGGAATTTAAAAAAAAAACCGGTGGGAAGCAGAGACTAGAGCAATGAACGGTACGAAAAATATTACAGTTTAGAATCGAGCCGAGAGCATAATATTGTCGTCGACATCAACGTATAAGTTTTGGCTTGGCGCCGGCAAGCCGCCTCGTCGACGCAGACTTCAGAGCGATGACGCGGACGGAAGTGTCGACCGTCGCAGCGATGGGTGACCGACGAGAAGCGATTGAGCGAATCTCGCGATCATTGAAAATAGATCGAACGCCGACCATTATAGAGTTGAAGTAGTAGTAGTAACTAATGATTATTAATAATAACAAAATATGTATGCTCTACGACGCCGACTCGATCGTATTTCTGTACCATAAAGAAATAGCCAATATTGTCCAGCCGCTGTAGTCCAACCACGAACATTAAGGTTACGACGTTAGGTTAGTTTGGTTAGGTTCTACCGCAACGAGTAAATTCCTTTTCAAAACAAACCAGGAAACACCGACAATAGTGAATGTGATATACAACCGATAACGATATCGATCATAACAACTATAGAGTCTATAGGCTTCGATCGATATTATTTATTTTATTTTATTGATTCATTGAAACAATAATTGATTATTAATTATCTCCAAAGTTTGGTATTTTAATCCAGTGCACAATAATACAATATGTCTGAAAAATATCGTATGATGAATAATGACAGGATCAGGTCTCAAGCTCGCCGTGACAGGTACTAGAACCTAATTACTTAATTTATGTGAATGAAAAATCATAACTCTATTGATGACATACATTTTAGTCATTTAATTTTTACAATCTTATTATTGACTGAAAATCATTTTATTTGTAGCTCTAACAATGATTGCGACGATGGTGACACAATTTCATCCGTGCCTACCATGCCTTCATCTAAAAAAATGTAAATATTCTCCATTCATTTAACATCATACATAATTTATGATAATATACACAATTATTATACTCCATGCACGTTAAGATTTAATGAGCTCCAAATACCTACAGTTTTTTTTTGTGCTACCCGGTGATTTTCTGTCTTTTGTCTATGTCTAACACACACGCGATATAGGATTTTACTATTTTAGATGTGTTCTTTGTCAAAAACATACCATTTTATTGGTCTCATGAAGCAATAAGAATTCTGAAAACAGATTTGAATTTGTCGTCAAGTCTTTTTGAAATCGATTTTCCCATATTATTGATATTATCCCCCAAATTCCTTAAAACTTTATTTTAAAAAAAAGTAATTAAAAAATTTTCATATTTCAAATTTTGGAGAAGTTAAAATCAAAATATCAAAAATGTGAGAAATTCAAGTTTAAGTAGACTTGACCACAAACTCAAATCTGTCTTATCGCTACCTTAGATCAATTTGTATGTTTAACAAAGAACGCTTTTAAAGTCCTATGACCCATGTGTATTAGACAAAGGCTGAAAATCATCTGGTGAAATCCCCTTTAATGTTGGTTGATATTGTGTCCTATTTTTTTCTGATTCCTTGAATATCATTATACATGTGTTTCTATGCATACATTTTACTCATGATGTTAACTTGGTTTTGGGAAGTACACATTAGTACTTATTTTATGTTTTCAATTACTGTAAGCTCTACTCTTTATGATTGTCAAGACATGCTTTATAAATTTAAGTTTATTTGTTTTTACTCACAGATTATTGATTGAAAATTATTTTTATTTTAGCTATAATCGTTATTATCAGGAAATTTTATCATCGAAAATAAATGCAGCAGCAGCTTCTTCATCGAGTAAAAAGTAAATATTTTCCATTTATTTAACACTGTGCATAATTTATGACAAATTTTTAAATCATTTTTATGAAGGACACGGTTGCCATATTCTCATAAAGAAGACACAAGTATAATAAAGTACATCGTAAAGAATAACTACATATTTGATACATTTGGTATGACAACGTGGAAAAAAATGGAACTCGATAATGTAAGCCCTATGAAATGTATTTTAAGTTAGAATAAAGCTTTGACTTCTCAAAAAATATTTACTTAGTTCCTTGAATGTTCTATTCTTCTTCCAATTCAAAATCTAAATTCACTCTTTCGTAAAATACTTAAATGATATTTTATTGGTTGGTAAGGTCAGGTAATAATTTTAACTCAATACTGCTCCTATCTCCGTGTACATATTTCAGATAATCTAATGGTTCCGAACTAGTTGCACCTCTGATGTAATATAACGAAAAGGCCAGACGTTTTTATACACGTATGCCAAGCAATCTAAATGCAATAGCCATGGCACTCAAACTTCTATCCCACAGCTAGTTTTTCTGTCGGATGGAAACACATGTGCCATGGCTATAGCACTTGACATTTAGACTGCATGGAATACGTATATAAAAACGGTTGATCTCGGAGTGCGGGCGCTACAGGACCGGGGTAATTATATTTCTTAAGTACAAACACGAAAATGGATTTGTTAAGGTTTAAATTACCATAACCACAGTAGTAGGTGAAAACAACGGATTACTTTTGAGAATGAGATTTGAGTGTGTTAATGCAAGTTTTGCTGCCATCTTGAATTTTCTTCCTCCCGTATTGATTGATGCATAGAAACACTGTAAGCAAATAAGCATAAAAACGTTATTAGTGACACAGTCGTTAAATTGTTTTGGCACCGTAGTTATTGCAAGCAAACTATTGCTACATGGGTCTGAAGATTGAAATACGTCTTCATCCTTTTAACTTAGAGCATAATATTGTCGTCGACATCAACGTATAAGTTTTGGCCTGGCGCCGGCAAGCCGCCTCGTCAAAATCTAAATTCACTCTTTCGTAAAATACTTAAATATTAAATAATACAATAACGATCATAAATATTTTTAACAATTGGAGTTTACTTAATAACATTAATTTGTATTATTACATTTTTTTGTTTTAAAATTGTAACGAGTCTTGTTTTTTTTGTCTTATAGGTATGTAGAATTCGTACGTGGCAGTCTATGAAAGAAAGGTTTATCAAGCACATAAAATATGATATAGGTGAAAACCATAAAGAAAAATATCCATTTATTACACCAAAAGTCTTGAAACTATTGCTACATGGGTCTAACCTAACCTGTACCTACTTTGTTTTTTTTTTTTTTTTTAATATATGTATGTAATATAATAATAAAAATTGTTTTTATTAATTTCTATTTTAGTTTAATGCCAAAGAAAAAAATAAATAAATTGTGCACAAGCAAGTTCGTAGTGGATCTCTGGATGCTCTTTTAAAAAAAAATATGTATTTGTAGTATTATTTTATACCTACTTGATTATTTAAATACTTTCTTAGTTTTGTTACGAAATCTAGGACATTATTGCCTTACTTTTAAAGATTTAAATTTTTCATCAACACTGATTCAATTGTTTAGTTAATTTATAATAGACAGGTCTAACTTTTTATAATAAATTATGTGATCATTGAAATTGGTTTTTGGCATTTATATCAACTCCTAATAGCTATGTTATAGGTTTAGCTGGCAACATGGTAAAAAGATTGAAATACGTCTTCATCCTTTTAACTTAGAGTTTTTGAAAATTAAACAAAATTTTCTTGCAGCCAAATCTTTAAAACAGATACATAAAATTAATGTTCAATACAACATTTGTTATCATATTTCAGCTAAAGTAATCTTAAATGTTTAAGTATGTTTGTCAAAAATACTTTGGTTTATATTGTCTGACATCACTGGTAATCACCAAATAATGATTAGTAGAATTTTGAAATTTCAAAGTATAATTGCATGCTGATAAATGATGATTTTTTTTCCATTGGTTTAACAATACTACTATCTTCAATACCATTTAAATTATTTATATCATATAACAATACACGCAAATATTTTTACAAAATGAAAAACATTGCAAGGTTTATTTAAAATGGCTCACTATATTTTGTATAGGTCTTCGTTTAATGCTAACCGCCATACCTTATTAGACAAATTTAATATAGTTTCAACTGGTTTATCCATAGTTAATTAATTTGAATATTAGATTTCAATCATTAAATTAAGTAACCCACAGATAAACACAAACAATACAATTTAATACATGCATTACATGTATTACATACCTCTGGGCACAAGCAATAACACTAATCACATGGCAAATAATACTTTAAAACAAAATATGAGTAAGTATAAGGTATTACTTTTGTTAAAGTGATAGAACAATCAAATTATTTTACAATTCTAATAATATGTGTATAATCAATGATGCTGATCTCATGTATAAGTATTGCGGTTAAGTTATTAGGAAGTTTCTATTCTGTGCTTGAACTACAACAAGATGATAAAATTGGTTATACAATTTCTGAGCCAGTGGGGTTTTTAGACTTTTTTTTGGGAGGGGGGATATTAATTTTTCAATTGGTCACTAACTCAAAGGTACCTAGTACAAAATTAATATAGTCTATAAATTAGACAAATAACACTCACTCATTCATTCATAGCTTTATCTACAAACCTACAAAACATACAGACTTGAAATTTATAATAGTGGTTTCTCTAGCTATTAATATGTAACAAATATGAAAAAAAAATATACAAAGTAACCTTTACTTCACAAAAATATATACATATTTATATAAATTACTGTTAAACCATTCACTGTTATTGACGTATATATACGTCCAACTTAAGCGATTTTTATGGTGCTTATTACATCCTCTTATTTAAAAAAGAAATGTTATCCCTGAACATAGAAATATACTCGAAAATATTTATTCAGCAGTGTAAATGTTAATAATTGTATATAGCTGTCCAGCTCAATAGTTCAATACAATATTTAAAAATACAAAATATTGAATGACTAAAATGTATCATTACAGCAAACGTTTTTATTCATTGGTTTGTTTAGTTAGTTAATGATTTTATCTCGATACACATCTATTCTCATGTACGTACTTCAGATTATCTAACTGTTCTGAACTACCAACTCTGATGTAATTTTATTCTGGGGACAGATGAATTTACATGCATACATCAAGCCATTTAAGTGTCGCAGTGTTGGCACACAAACTTTAATCCCATAGCTATAGTTTAACCATTGGATGAAAACAAATGTGCCAACGCTGAGTCTAATTGACACTTGGACTGCTTGGTGTACACAAATAAAAACGGTTGTCCTCAGAGTAGAATTGCTACAGGAACAGGATAATCACATTTTCTGATATACGCACACAAGAATGGTTGCGTGGAGGATTAAATTTTTACCGTATTCATAGTCGGAAGTAGATCGTTGATACTAAATATTTTGAGGGTGAGTGCATTACGGACGGCAGTTTGGCGGCATCTCTTGGATTCCATTCAGTCCATATTGATTGATACAAATGAATACTGCGAACATATAAATAATAAATACATTATAAGCGATACAATTTTAATTACTATATTGATAGGATATAGCACCTAGGCGGCTAGGTAGTTAAATTGCAAGTAGACATACGTGGTTACATTATTAAGATACCATAATCCAACCGCGTATTGCCGATAGCAACACGGAAATGCATATCAATAAACGTTACTCACTTGGTTTTGACTTTTGATGTTCAATTCTGACATTCTGCGTATGATTACATAACTAATTTGCGTCATTCAGCGGAAGTCCGACCGAGGTAGTCGCAGTACAAAAATCGATTGTAAAACGAATGCCCCGGTCGGAACTGAATGGCAGAATTAAAGCATAAAACAATTATTACGACAGGAGGTAGACACTACCGCACTAGGCAGAGAGAACCACGAAATGAAATCGGAAGATGTTTCGTCGTGTACGGCAAAGGAAAGCCATTCTTTTTAGCTTCAATGTGGTCGAGTTTTTGAGTAGTTACTTTTCTCCATGTTAACAAGGTATGTCAGCAACTTTGTGCGGCGCACAAAATGGCGGCTGGTGTGCGCCTGTTATCAGTTGTCATATAATATTGATATGGAATATGGATATTTTTTTTTGTGTTTGGATTTTACTTCTTTACCGTTGATTTATCCTTGTATTTTACTTAGGAAATCATTATTGCTGTTTGACGTTGCATAAGACGTCTCATTTTCTTAATTTAAAATAGAAATTAATTATGTGACTAATATTGGATTAGTTGCAATAGGTAGGTACATAAATGCTAAGAAAGAATACAATTAATATTTACATTTTTAACTTATGAATTTCATTTTTTTTATTTTATTAGATTTTTTAGTGTTATATTAGTATGTAATATTTGGTTGTTTATTTTATTCATCCGAATAAAAGTCCGAGTACGAACCAAACATTGTAACACTTCCAGCGGCAAATTTGGAAATTTTATTTCCAGTTTTTTTACCAGTTGTTTTATTATGTTTGGCCTGTTGCTTAGAGCATCACCATGAAGCTCTATAAACATAGGCTCCAAAACATGTGCAGCATTTACGAGTGGCTTTGATGGTATTGTAAGATTTCCTTTTGAAAGATGTTTAATCCATGAAATATGTTTCTCTGAATTATCATCTTCATCTTTCAGGTAAGGGTATTTACAAATAAAACGATGTGCTATATACCCAGCCACATATTCCACACATTCGGTTTCAACTTCTCCAAATGATTTTTCATTTTCCATCTAAAGAATAAATGTTACTGTTGTAGATTACAATAAAATTTTTATCATGGGCATGATATCATAATTAAAATCAAAACACGTCCTCGCAGTCCTGACTGCGACTCACGCACGCTCCATATATCCACGGCCGACGCATTGCTTATTCATAACCAAAAATCTACAAGCCAACGGTCGTGGCGATCGTGAGAGAGAAAAAAAACTTAGTAGTGAAGAATCCCGATGAACCGTATAAACTGCACCGCTTTGTTTCTTTTCTCGCTCGCCTGAATATCGTACCACTGACTTCTCCATCCGGGGCGCCGTCGATCGGTTTAATAGGTCTTTGGCAACGACTCGTGGACCAATGGCGTTCTCGGCGGCCGGCGTCTACGCGACGGCGACTCACGCACGCACGCACAACATGGCGTCGAAAGCGGACAACGGCCGACGCGCCGCTTTGTTATGATTTATTATCACTCATGATAAAATAGTTTATTTTATCATGTTATTACTGTTGTCGCGTGCCTACCGCCGTTGTGGCTCACGTTATTCAACGCATTTCTGGTGTGTGATATTCATTGTCGTTTGTAGTCCGTTTTACCACAGAACAGATGAAATTTCATCTATTCTGTGGTTTTACGACGTGTCTGTGACCGCGACTAGATGCCTACCACCTTCAAAACAGTCTGCGCGGAGTGATTTAAACTTCGATACAATCCGTGGACCACCGCCTCCCGAAGTGAGTATAAGCAGTGACTACTAAAAAACGTCGCCAAATTTACTGGTAAAATCTCGACTTGGACGATATGATATTATATTATACAGTCCCCTCTAACGTTATTTAACGCATTTCTGGTGTGTAATATTCATAGTCGTTTGTGGTCTGGACTACGGTTCCGGGACTCTTGAACCGTAGTCCGTTTTACCACAGAACAGATGAAATTTCATCTATTCTGTGGTTTTACGACGTGTCTGTGACCGCGACTAGAATGCCTACTACCGGTCAATGCGTGAACTTTTTTCCCTAAGAAGCAATTACTTTAAATAAGTATTCACACACCGTTTCTTTCACATTTTACGCTTGTCTTTTCACATATTTTTAACACAAGTCGTATGCGACTATGCGAGTATAAATAATAAACTATTCTATCCGTCTAGGTCTTAGAAACTGGAGTCATTGGGATACCACCACCACTTTTTTATGAGGCAGCTGCCTCATAAAATATCTATTCACGCCGTCACTGCCTACCACCTTCAAAACAGTCTGCGTGGAGTGATTTAAATTTCGATACAATCCGTGGACCACTGCCTCCCATAGTAAGTATAAGTAGTGGGTACTAAAAAATGTCGCCAAATCCACTGGTAAAATCTCGACTTGGACGATATAATATATTATACAGCCCCCGCAGGCATGTTTTTATTATTAGTTACCTGTTGGTTTGTTACCACATATTTTGTGTTCAGTTATGACGTAAGCCCGTCTGTGTTACCTATGTGTTTGACGATACCAACGAGCAGACAGTGTGACGGATGCGCTTAACCGAGTTGAGAATGTGTATTTAGCCGCGCTAGAGAAGTTCATATATTATTATTAGCTATACTTTATATCATTGTGTTTTTAACCCGGCAGGAGACAGTTATTTCCATGCTTCCAAATAGATGTATCTTTAATAACCACGAATATCTGACTTTCAGTCGTAAGATTTTTTATTTTATTTAATTCCTGTTTAGAGACGAACGGCCAACATAAGACGCTCCTAACGCTGTTCTGATTGCACTGTTCACTATTCACTATACTGGTGTTCATCATCATATTATTTTGTTTGTATTTTCTAAATATTCGCCCTAAGATCGAAAACTGAATTATTAAAAACACAATAATACAACGCACAAATTATATTTTCAACTAAATATTTAAAAATCTTTATATTTTATTCCTTCTCATTTACTTACTACAATAAATATTTTGTTTTTGCAGTTGATTGTCAACAATGTGTTCATAAGTTTATGTCAATAAATGTTATAACAATTATATGTTGCCATTTTTTGAAAAACCATATGTGCATAATATTTTAAACTATGAATTCGTTATCATTTGTAATATATTAATAATTTAACTATATATATGTATATATGTATAGGGTGTTTATAGGGACATTTGTTCTCACTATAATTTCATGTTACCTAGTGAGTAAAATCTTATTTTGAAATTTGGTACACATATACATACAGGCTCTAACTACTGAATTGATCAGTTCTAATGCATTTTAATGACAAATAGTATCTTCATCTTATATATTTTTATGTTTATTTCTTTAAATATTTTAAAATATCTTAAACGTATTTGGCAAATTAGGGCTTACAAAAGTGAAGGATTTGGCTGTAGCAACCTTTGGAAAAGCCAGCTAGGTTAAATTGTCAGGAGATTCTCTAACACTGCTTTATGAAGCTATTGAGGTAGAAACTAATAACATTCAATATTTTTTAGATTATATTTTTATACATTTTGAACTACAAAATAATAACTAATATTAAAGTAACTTATTACAAATTGTTTATTACATTTTTAAACTATTTAACATGGCAAAACATTTTTAGAAAAATACTAAACAAATTAAAATTTTCAAATCTCTATAAATAGCTCAATATCATGTAGTGGCATTTATAGAAGAAACTAATATAAATGTTGAGTGAAAATGTTGAGTATTAATTTTTTTTTTTTTTTTTTTTTTGGCAATTTAACTATTAATAATAAAGTTGTCATTGTATAAGATACAAAATAATAATAATACTGCATGATAGACAAACTACATAGCCATGAATCATTAAACAAAGATCTGTACTGTGTTCCACAAGAAAATATGCCTCATGATTACGAAAATAGGTCAGCTCTGTGCATCCCCCATCAAATTCTCAATATATTCCGAGTATTCCAAGCGATGCTGCTTGACGTCAATGGCCGCCGATTACATATTTTGTCTTGTACAATATGGTTGGTTATCATTGGTGACATAGTGGGTTATAGTGACGTACTTTATTCTGCATGTACAGAATTAGTATGATCTCTCGTGGAATAGACTATTCAATAGAGTATAGTAGTTTTGAAATTTTAGGTTAATAAGGAAAATTTTTGACATTATTTCAATTATTTTTGTAACACAACTTCAGCAGTTCACAATACTATTTTTTTGTATAAAATCTACTATATTGCAATTAAAAAGTTAATAAGTGTCTTATAATTATAATATGATATCTTACAAATTACAACCAAAAAAACAAATGTTCGATATTTGTTAATAATTTATTATTTTAAAACTAATTTCCTCGTTTTTCGCTGTACTTGTCCAACAATGATTCTATTTTTATGTTATTCACAACATTCCTCTCAATGTTTAAAATATACAAGTCAGTAAACCTTTGCTTTAACATTGTTGTCAACCAATTTATAATTTGTTGTATACAATAAGTTGCTGACTTATTAGAATTGTAACAGAAATTTGAAATAACTTGTTTGAATAAAAAGTCTTTTAATGATATTTTTTTTAATAAAAACGCCAAATGAAAATGAAATTTCATTAAACAAAATGAAACTGCCTAATACATTATTTATGATGTTTTTTTTAAAAGTTGCCATGAGTTCTGAAAAAAAAACATGGGGTTCTTCTATTCTATCGCCTTTTGTCATTGAATAATACTCGAATCCAATTGTTATTATACCAATTTATTTATAGAAACAACTGTATTAATTAATATTCTAAATTGTATACAATATAATAATATATGTTTTTTTTAGGTCATCTTCTAAAATCATCAAAATTGAATTTTCTTGACGACAATAAATACCAGCTACATTTCACAAAACAAGACAATTTTCTGGTTCTAATTCTAAAACTTTGTTAAATTTAAAAAAGTTGTTTTCATTTATAACAAAGTTTTAGAATTAAAACATTTTGGTTGCTTGCCAGTTGTCTGATGACTATATAAATACGCATGATACTTGCGTGTCATTGCATGATTTGTAACTGGAAAATGACTATCAAGATGCTGCAAGAAAATTCTTTACCTTGTCAATAATTTTGAACCTTGAGAATGCAATTGGCCGTTGGAAAATGGGATTGACAATGTATAAACTGAATCAATTGGGCTTATTTAATACAGTTTTCATTAAATAAGGCTTATTTAATCACAACTGGTATTAAATAAGGCAAATCTAATTGATTCAATTTATACAATGTCAATCCCATTTTCCAATGGCCAAGTGCATTCTCAAGGTTAAAAATAATTGACAAGTTGAAGGAGTTTCATGCAGTTTCTTGATAAAGATCATGCAATGATGTGCACGTATCAGGCGTATTTAGATAGTCATCATACTTGCAATTGGCCATTGGAAAATGGGCCTGACTTTGTACAAACTGAATCAATTAGATTTGGCTTTAATCAGGTAATTATTAATACAGTTTTCATTAAATATTTGTCTTGTAATTACTGATTATTTTTGGTCTCTTGGTAATCTAAAATTAAAAAAAAATTAATCTTCAGTATAATCTCTTAATTTATAAAAACATATCTTATCTACTTTTTATACTATTCTCAACTTGTCTTATAGTTCATATTTATTTGGTGTACATTTTTACCTTCCCTAACTTATTATTAGCGAGTACATAACCTTCTAATTTTTCTTTTGATGTACATCATTAAATGCTTTTAAGTTTCTATGATTTGTGTTGAATTCCTTATAATATACTTATTGTCTGTTATTCAATCAAAACTTTAGAAGTCATGGTTATATAATGTAAACAAAAATCGTTCATATCTATAATCAGTGGTGTAACCAGGAATAATTTTCAGAGGGGAGTTCTGAATTTCAAAATAAAAAATAAAAATGGCATGTAAAATTTGTAACGTCGATTGCTTATATTCACTTTATTTTTTTAATATTATACCTAACTAAATCTCAGACTAATGAATTGTAGATTTTATATGATATATTGACAATGTTACTGATTCATAAGATAATGTTATTACTAATGAGTGGATTTTTAGGTTTTTAAAAGTTTAAAATATGATTGTAATATGCTCTAAAAAGACATTTACTTTAAACTTAATAAATTTAAAATATTTACATTTACCATCCATTAACCGCACATAATATAATAATGTGATTAAATTTGAAAATAAGTTCTAATAAGTTTACTTCTCTTTTATTTCAGTTTAGGATATTGTACTATTGTTATTTTCTCACCTTTTTTATTAATTTCTGTTTCACATGATAGACATATAGTGCTTGGTATTTGATTTAATTAATAGAATATTATCCTTGTAAAATGTATCTATTCAGCATAACCAGTAATTATATCTTAATTCATTTTTCAACAGGTATAAAGAAGCTGTTTTTATAGTACCATACTTTCCAGTAACATTACAATAATCAATGAAGCCAATGGTCTTTTCGTAATGGCTACAGTGTATTATATAATGGCTATTACACTTCAACCAGATCATTTGGATGCTATAATTAATTTATCACTTCTTAAAAAAAAATTGGGTCCGCTTGATAATGAACAAATCCGTGAATTAACATGTAGGAATGTGTTTATTAAAAAAATGTATAATTAAATTTTTTAAATGTTTTCAATATTTTTTTTTTGTTAGTTTTATTATAAATAAATAACATTTAAAGTTTTGTCTTAACTAGTTAATTTAAATAATTTATACCTATTTATTTTGTTGATGGGTTTTTTTTCCTTATGTTAAAATTGTCTTTTCATTTGTCGTCTAAATTATTTTACTATGTAACACACTATTTACAGTCTATTTTTTATTTAACTTTTTACCATTAATTGTTGCTTATTAATTCTTAGTTCAAGCTCAGATCATATTAGAATATTATATTATATTATATAGACATAAGTAGGTATACCTTTAATATGTTAAAATACCATAAATAATTTTAAATACAAAAATAACAATTTACCTTAATGTAAAGATAAATAATTTATAAAACTAACATGATAATATAAATTGAAATTGATTAATATTAACTAATTGTATAAGTAACATTAATAAATAATAAAGAAAAATAAATATTACATTTTATATTGTCATTGTATAAATAATTTGCTTAGGGTTTGAAAGATGTTCGCCACGCCACTGTCCACAATCCACATAATATAATATTCCCATAATCCATTCGGAGGATAAAATATATATTGAGTAGGTACTTACGAAGTCATAAAATCCCGTAAATCGTAAATTAAATCTAATTCATATCACAGCTAGGTTTAATATTTATATAAATATATATATTATAATATTTTATTATAAATGTCATGCTTCAATAAAATATAAAAAAAACTGTAAAAATATTATTTTAACGCCATAAGAAGAAAATAACTTACTTATAACAGTAAATATTTCCAAAATAATGATATATTATATAAAGTATTTTATAAGAAGTTGCGTAACTATAATAATTATTTATATATTGATGTAGGTTAGTGAAATAATCTAATACAGCTTATTACATAACTTTACTGTTCAATTTTTTAAAATTAATTTATAAAAATATTTAAATTAATTTAGCCGACTTCCGATGAAGTCTGTTTTTTAGTACTGGGTTACTGACTTGTGCCAATTGGTGTGGCTTCGTTCTGAATGCCTATCCTGGTGGTTGACTTGGTAGGAGATGCATTTAACGGCCGCTGTACTAAAACCCGGTTGCTGCCCAGTACCATTCTTGTTATAAATGGATTATACACCACTATAAGAAAAATCATTATGCTTTTAGGCCCAATTCTGTTCATACTTTAAACAATTTAAGTATGTGACTTAAAAATAGATGCTAAAATAGTGACCTATGCTGATGACACTTGTTTGTTATTCACAGATTCTTTGTGGAATGGGGTATATCATAAAGCAATAAAAGGATTAAACTAGACATATTTATGTATAAATGAATTTTAATAAGTCAATATTTATTAAGTTCTGGATTAATCAATGTATGATTATTGATTCTTCTTTGTTGAAAGTATTTAATTTAATGTTATGTAATCATAGACCAGATACTCAGTACAAGGTCTATGTTAATAACTAACCAAACCTATTTTAGACTCTGAGCTGAGCGATTAATATGTATTGATTTTATAAAGATGGTTTGTAGTTTTTTTTGTTTTTGTTTTAACCCTTTAAGGTAGTGAACAATGAAACCATATGGAAACATTCCATACTACTATTGGGCTTTTTGTAAAACTAAAAGACGAGTTCTACATGATTAACTAAATACATTACTTATTTACCTACTTCAAACCTATTTATTATGATACTTTTACATTACATAAGGACATATAGTACATAAATATTTAAAATTCACAAAGCAAAATTAATTACTTATGTTAATTGTTTAAATAGAAACCTAATGAGTATACATATCACCTAGCCAAATATCAATTTCATAATTAACAATATGAACACTGATTATTTACCAACTATTTAAGTTCAAAATGTCTTAACCATAATGTCGATTTATTTGATAAGTTTTTATCACTTGCTGAACAGTATACTAAGGAAATAAAAGTTGTTGAACCGTACAATTCATCAATTTTTAGGTAACCTGATATATAAAAATATATTATTATTAGAAAGTGATTTTACTATCTTCTCTCATAGATAATAATATATGGATGGACTATAACACATAAGGATAGGTCTTATATATTATTACACCATAAACAAGAGATATGCATAATTAATATATTAATATGTAAGCCCAGGCTTTAAATCATAAATTTAAACAAAAACAACCTACCTGGCTAACTACACGTTTTGTTCAAGATATTTTTTATATCAAAAACAATTTTATGTTAGTTGTAACATTTGCAACAAAAATAGACTAAAAATGTACATTATTTACAAAGTAGTAAGATTATATAAAACTATTCATATAATCTGTGGGATAATATTGTGTAGATAGGTAGTAATGAGTAATAGGTCTATGCTAAGTCAGTTATAGATACCGCTAGAGAGTCTTATTATAATAATGTTTATAGGTACAAACTATATCTATTAAAGACGAATTATTACTTCACATAAAACAAATTTTTAGATTCTGAGCGATGAATGTAATAATTTTACAATGATGCGTGTTTTTTTTTCTTAAAATTTTAGATTCTGAGCGGCTCCGATGAATGTATTGGTTTTACAATGATGTGTGTTTTTTTTTTATTTTTTTATTTTTTTTTTTGTGTCTGTCATCACGTTTTCAAACAGTAAAAGTGCTTAGATTTTCTTCAATAGTACCTTTTCTGATAGGAAAGTGAATCTAGTTGGTACTTTGGGGGGTCAAAAGTACACATTTTCCAGTAGTTTTCAAAAATACCGTGAAAAACAAATGGAAAATTAAGGAAAAAACGGGAATTTTTACGCAACATTGATTTTCGATAAAATCGATTTTGGTTTTTGGTGTAAGTCTAAAAAAAAAGACGGTAAATACATGAAAATACACCATACCGTTTTCAAAATATTTTGACTTATTTTGAGCTGTTTACAGACATTTTAAATTTCCAATCTTTTTGGTTTTTTTTTTTTTAAAAATCAATAACATTTTATTTATTCGTTAAAAATTCTTGAAAATTTAATAGAATGCTCCTAATATATTGTTTCAAAGGCACATGAAAAATATTAAAAATCTGTAGTCACAATTTATTTTCTAAGCATTCAAAGTTGAAATTTTGACAAAATACGTAAAAATGACGAAAATTTGAAAATTATTTAGAGTTAAAAATTCATAAAAATTTTTTTTTTTAAATCTAAGGTTTTAAATTTTAACACAAGATTTAACGTAAGTTTTTCTACTTTTATCAAAAATAAAATATCTAAAAGCAATTAAAAATAAATTTTTATGAGTGTTTTAAGTTCATAATTTTACAACATAGGATATTCACTCGATTTCTCATGTAGCGTTTTTCTTATTTGGTTGTAATTCAAAAACGAATAATTGTATAGATGCATGAAAATTTCACTAAATGTTTATATTCTCATTTTCTATACACCATTCAATTTTGAAAATATTTTGATTTGTTTTGAGCTGTTTACAGACATTTTTAGTTTTCAATTTTTTTAGTTTTTTTTTTTATAATTGTCAATAAAATTTTATTTGGTGGGCCAAAAAGTCTGAAAATTTAATACAAGCTTTCTTATATATTGTTACAACATCAGTTGAAAAATTTTAAAAATACATAGGCACGATTTTTTTTTATAAGCATTTAAAGTTCGAATTTTGACAAAATTTGTCAAAATCTCGAAAATTATAAATCATTGTAATTAAAAAATTATAAAATGTTCAGTTTTTATAACTAAGTGTTGAAAATTTAAAACAAAAATTCTCATAAATAAATCATACTGTAACCAAAAAATCTAAAAAATATATCAACACATTTATTTTTTACAGACATTTTAATTTCAAATTTAGACAAAATTTCATATTTAAACCAAGAATAATGATTTTAGTTATTTTGATATAATTTAAAAATATTATTTGTTGGTATATGAAACTTTTAGAATATATTGTTATATTTTATATACACGCAATGGCATTTTAAAATATAATTTTTTTGAGAAAAATGAATTTAACCAACTATAGTAAATACTAATGCCTATAATACTAAAATTAATTACTTTATTCACAATAATATCATCAAATACATTTAGACTTAGTAAGATATTATAGACTGACTGACCGTCTTCGCTCAGAATCGTTTTTCTTATTCAATGATATTATATCATTGGATTAAAATCTAACACAATCCATTACAGTGACTCACATGTAACCTTCTGTACAGCAGAGCGACATACACTTACCCGCCCTTTTTTTATTTTTTTTTTTATTTTTTTTTTTTATTTTTTTTTTGTCTGTCATCACGTTTTGGGACAGTAAAAGTGCTTAGATTTTCTTCAATAGTACCTTTTCTGATAGGAAAGTGAATCTAGTTGGTACTTTGGGGGGTCAAAAGTCAAAATTTCCTAGTAGTTTTCATGAGCGCCTGGAAAAACAAATGAAAAATTATGGGAAAAACGGGAATTTTTACGGAAAACCAATTTTTGACAAAATCGATTTTGGTTTTTGGTATAACTCTAAAAGAAATGACCGTAGAGACATGAAATTTTGACCGAATGTTTATATAAGCATTTTCTACACACCATAGCATTTTAAAAATATTCTGCCTTATTTTGAGCTGTTAACAGACATTTTCAGTTTCCAATTTTTTTAGTTTTTTTTTCTATAAATGTCAATAAAATTTTATTTGTTGGGTAAAAATCTTGAATTTAATAGTAGGCATATTATTACAATAATATATATGAAAAATATTAAAAATACATAGGCACACATTCTTTTTATAAGCATTTAAAGTTCGAATTTTGACAAAATTCATCAAAATCTCGAAAATTATCAATCATTGTAATTAAACAATTATAAAATATTCAGTTTTTATAACTAAGGATTGAAAATTTAAAACAAAGATTCTAATAAATAATACATACTATAATCAAAAAATCTAAAAAATATATAAACACAGTTATTTTTTATAGACATTTTAAATTCCAATTTAGACGAAATTACATATTAAAATCAATTTTAACGAGTAAAAGTATTATATTATAATATTTTTCTAGCATCACTGATAATTTTATGTTAATAATTAAATAATATTAATAACATTAATTCAACTCACCAGCTACCGTATAATAATAATATCAATATAATTTAAAATATCCTAGACTGACATACCGTCTCCGCTCAGAATCGTTTTTCGTATACAATGATATTATATCATTGAATTCAAATTAATACCATCCATTATACAGTGATCTACTTGTAACCTACTGTACAGCAGAGCGACATCCACTTGACTCCTTTTTTTTTTATTTTTATTTTTTGTGTCTGTCATCACCTTTTAGGACAGTAAAAATGCTTCAATTTTCTTCAGTAGTACCTTTTCTGATAGGAAAGTGAATCTAGTTGGTACTTTCGGGTGTTATAATTTCCCAGTAGTTTTTATAAAAGCGCCGTGAAAAACAAATGAAAAATTAAGGAAAAACCGCGGGGAATATTTAAGCAAAACTGATTTTCGACAAAATCTATTTTGGTTTTTGAAGTAACTCTAAAACAAATGACAGTATATACATGAAACTTTGACCGAATATTTATATAAGCATTTTCTACACACCATATCATTTTCAAAATATTCTGACTTATTTTGAGCTGTTAACGGACATTTTCAGTTTCCAATTTTTTTAGTTTTTTTTTTCTATAAATGTCAATAAAATTTTATTTGTTGGTAAAAAATCTTGAAAATTTAATAGTAGGCTTCTAATATATAGTTTCAAAGGCAGATGAAAAATATTAAAATCCGTAGTCACAATTTTTCTTCATAGGTCATCAAAGTTCAAATTTTGACAAAATACGTAAAAATGACGAAAATGTGCAATTTATTTTGAGTTAGAAATTCATAAAAATTTTTCTGTTTATATCTATATAAGGTTTGAAAATGCAATACAAGATTCCTCATAAATTTGCCTAATTTTATCAATAAAAAAAATATTTATAAGCAAGTCATAATACATTTTTAAGAGCATTTTAAGTGCAAATTATTACAAGATTAGATATTCACTCGATTTCTCATGTAGCGATTTTCTTATTTTGTTGCAATTCAAAAACGAACAACTGTAGATGCTTGATGAAAATTTCACTAAATGTTTATATTCTCATTTTCTATACACCATTTAATTTTTAATATATTTTGACTGTTTTTCAGCTTTTTATGGACGATTTCAATTTTCAAATTTTTTAGTTTTTTTTTCTATTAATATCAATAAAATTTTATTTGTTGCGCCAAAAATAATAAAAATTTAACACAAGTCTCCTGATATATTGTTACAATAGCAATTGAAAAATATTAAAAATACATAGGCACACATTTTTTTTATAAGCATTTAAAGTTCGAATTTCGACAAAATTCATCAAATTCTCGAAAATTACCAATCATTGTAATTAAACAATTATAAAATGGTCAGTTTTTATAACTAAGGATTGAAAATTTAAATAAAGATTCTAATAAATAGTACATACTGTATCAAAAAATCTAAAAAATATATAAACACAGTTATTTTTTACAGACATTTTAAGTTCAATTTGGACGAAATTACATATTAAAATCAATTTTAACGAGTAAAAGTATATATTATAATATTTTTCTAGCATCACTGATAATTTTAGGTTAATAATTAAATAATATGAATAATATTAATTCAACTTAGCAGCTACCGTAAAATAACAATATCAATATAAATTAAAATATCCTAGACTGACATACCGTCTCCGCTCAGAATCGTTTTTCGTATACAATGATATTATACCATTGATTTCAAATATAATACCATCCATTATACAGTGATCTACTTGTAACCTACTGTACAGCTATACATAATTAAAATCGAACATTTCCATCGAATTGTTATGTAAAATTACCTTGGGTAAGCCTTGTAGTTAAAACAAAATTGTTCAAAGCACATCTCCATTAAGCGGGGTCCTTGTATCGCTTGTGTTTTTGTAACGCTGCAGAATATTTTTGACCCATTTCCATAGTTTTTTTTAATACGTCGGGAAACTCTATAATCCATTATTAATTGTAAAGTGTAGTAGACCTATAGGTTTAGAATCTGAACTTTAGATGATCGAGCTTTAGATGAATCAGATACCGACAGTGATTGTTTACGCTAAACAATTGTATATATTATCTCATCTAATAGCTTTATAGAAAAAATAAATATAAATATAAATGTATTTTTATTGTATTTGTGAAATTATTATAATAATAGCGCATTGTTTACATTTTGTGCATAAATTAGAAACCAATGATTTTAGCAATTTTTTATCATACCAACTACTACTGTTTTTTGTTTTTAAAACATTAAAATTCATATATCCATACATTAATACATACAAATCTAAATGGTTAATGTAAGTGTTGCGGTGAAAATAGTAAAAAAAACTCCATTTAAAATGTTCAAAATATTTTGATATTATTATTTAAAAATTAAAATGTAATATTTTTTGAAATTAAAACTATATGCACATCTAAATTGTGATTTTTAAAAATGTTTTGTATGTTACTAAAAATATGTTTATATTACAAAAATTACTGCGTAACATCTTCAGTTGTTATCGGTGCATATTTAAAAAAAATTTAAACAAATTGGCGTTTTTTCTAAATTAACATTTTGATTTTCTACCATAATCTCAGAGTGAGTGTTAATATTTTTTTCTTGTTCCTTTTTGTACAAAGATATATATTTTTAAATTTATCTTCCCAATGGGACCTTAAAAAGTAGGTCAATTCTTATTATCATATATTATTATCGATATAATTATCACGACATTATCGTATAACCGTATCTTTACAACCCTAACCCTACTATAGGTACTAGGAAAAGTTATTATGTGAAATTTAACATTGTAATTCAATTTTTATTGTAAAATAATGTAAGATAATAGTACGTGAATAAGTAACTATACAAAAAATTCAAAATCATTGAACATTGCCAAAATTTGCAATATAAAATTAAATAGTATTTAAACCTGTAATTAGACTGATTGGCGATTCGAGTACATATTTGATCAGATTTTATCAACCTAATATCAATTATAAGTCTTAATATCTACTAAATCTGGTCTTTAATTATAATATACTATAGCTATCCTGCCCGACGTTGTCCAGACCAAAGATTTGAATTTTTATTAAATATATTTGTATACAATTTATATGTCATATTTCTTCTAATATATTATAGGTAGTATAGCTGAACTTCAGCACTTCGTTGCCCGTAAAAAATATGGATTGTTCAACTCCCTTTGGGCGTGACTCGCTGCAAAAGTATACAACTCAGCCAACCCGGTAGGCAATCCTACTACGTTGGATCACTGACAATGTGCAACATAATAATATCGAGTAGGTGTTGTGTGAAAATTCGATTATATGCATGCTCGATCCACCCGACTAGATACTTTCGAGATCGAAAGTCGTTCTCAAGTAGCCACGACGACAAGGCTTCAAATCTATATTTAGAATTCTTTTCGCTTCGTTAGATCGATCGGGACGTTTGTCAAAGAACACGTCTTAAATCTTATGTCGCGCGTTTATTAAACAAAGACAGAAAATCATGGTATCGATTCCACTTAAAAGTTAAAAGTACCCTCATGTGTTGTTTCCGTCTAATACACGGATGGCACAGCACATTTTCGTTCACCAGTTTCCATATGTAGTGTTAGTTTTTATATTAGAGAGTGATTTTACCTATTATCAAACTTTAAGGTAACAACATTATTTTATTATGTGTTCTTTCGTTGGTTTTTTACAATATTTTAATTGTTAAGTGAATTCAGAGCATATTAAAATAATAATACGTATTACTGTATTAGGTACACATAGGTACTCATAACTCGCTTGAAAATTAAAATTTCGTAAAAAACCAACAAGAGAACAAATTATGTTGTTACTTAAAAGTTTGAAAATAGGTCAATTCACTCTAATATCAAAACTGACAGCAACGTATTGAAACTAGCGAATGAAAATTTGGTATGCCGTCCGTGTGTAAGACAGAAAACAGTGTACATACTTTTAAGTGGAGTCGATACAGTGATTTTTTATGTTGAAGTTAAGTTAATTTTATTTTCTAGTCAACTAACCTAATCCTTTTACACTAACTTTGGTAATGAAATTTCTATTTTCATTTTATTTCTATACCTGCCTACTCAATTTGTTTTGACTATAAATAATACACTACTTGTTGTTACCTTCTATAATTTAATTGTTATCTAATAAAATACAATAACATTTAAAAAAAAAAAAATAGAATAGAATATAAGTTGGAAAATTATAAACCTTTTTTTAACTATTAGGTATGTACCTACTACATAAGTTTAGGTAAAATATTTCCCATTGTATAAAAGTAGATCACAAATAATTTTGAAAAAACAACGAGAATCGTAAGTATTAATATTATACAAAAAAAAATATAATAATATATGAGTAAAACAAAAAAAATGTATAGTAAAAATTATTATCTAAGTACTAGTTATTATTATACTATGTTTTATACACTTCAATTTTATATTGCAGGTAGATGCTTGTAAAAGAAATAAACAACTTTTAGTTTTTTATTTAATTATAAGCAAACATTAATTGTATCCCAACTCCACGTGTTGTCCCAGTCTAACAAACGCACATCATCCCAACATACTTAAAACTAGAATTAATTGACCTGTTATCAAACTTGCTAATTATCTATCCTTTTATTGATATTTAAATTGTAAATAGTTATAATAGTATAATAAAATTGTAATACTTACTTTACATGGGTAGTTTTAACTCACTTAAAATTAAAATATAAATTAAATCCTTTAAGTTTGATAATAGGTCAATTAATTTTAATATTAAAGATAACAACACTTACGCAGGTTTGATGTCCTAAGAGTGCAACAATAGCGAATATTGTGGAAAAAAAATGTATTTTTTGGAAAGTTAGCTCACTAATGATATTGAGTTTTAAAATTCATCAAATATCTAAATAAGTGATTTTTTTTTTTAAGTGTTTTAATTTAATAATAACTGAATAATTATTCAACTTAACAGTTATGCCACTTAAATGTATTATTTTTAATAGATTTATAATGTTAATCTGTATTTATCTAATTATGTTTATAATTTTGTAGAATTATCCTGGAAAGGTTTTGAAGTAAGAAATTATTATTCTTCAATACTATTACATATGTAGTTTATAATACAGCAAATGTATAATCGTTTAATATAACTATCAATTGCTTTTAATGCTCCCAACATTATGGTTATATTAGTTTATTTAATAAAAATATTGTTTTTCTTAATATTATTCATTTCTGTTTAAATTGAATTAGTCATTATTTTAATAAATATAAATCTATTATAATTTTAAATACTAAATATATTTTTAATTTTATCCAAATATGTAATTGTTTTTATTAATGATGGGTCTACTGTTTGTACAGTTTTATAAAAAGAAATTTACATGATAATTATTGTACTTCATTTGTATGTCAAACAGTGAGCTCTTACTTATTTATTGAAATTTCTTACAGCCCACAATATTGACTTAAAGTCAAACATTTACATCTAATTTTATGAAATATAAATGCCATGCATTTCAAAATTTATCTAGTTAAAAATGCACATATCTAACTTACAACAAAATGTATATGTTGTTAAAAAATAACCTCATACAAACACAGATATTCTTACATTTAATATATTAAGCATTTTCTGATAAAAATAAATTAACTGTTAGTCAATTGATGACAAACAAGATTTCGTTCTAGTAGAAGATAAATAAATAAATAAAAACACAAGACAAAATTATTTAAACACAAAATTCATTTAATTTTAAACTTTGTTAAAATGTTACAAAATAATGTCTAAATAATAACTGTAAGTTATATTTTACTTAAAAAAATGTTATCATATTTATATAATCTGCAAAATCATTGAATCATGGCAATTTATGTTTATAAAGCTAGTTAAAACAACATGATATTTTATTGGTTGGTAAGGTCAGGTAATAATTTTAACTCAATACAGCTCCTATCTCCGTGTACATATTTCAGATAATCTAATGGTTCCGAACTAGTGGCACCTCTGATGTAATATAACGAAAAGGCCAGACGTTTTTATACACGTATGCCAAGCAATCTAAATGCAATAGCCATGGCACTCAAACTTCTATCCCACAGCTAGTTTTTCTGTCGGATGGAAACACATGTGCCATGGCTATAGCACTTGACATTTAGACTGCATGGAATACGTATATAAAAACGGTTGATCTCGGAGTGCGGGCGCTACAGGACCGGGGTAATTATATTTCTTAAGTACACACACGAAAATGGATTTGTTAAGGATTAAATTACCATAACCACAGTAGTAGGTGAAAACAACGGATTACTTTTGAGAATGAGATTTGAGTGTGTTAATGCAAGTTTTGATGCCATCTTGAATTTTCTTCCTCCCGTATTGATTGATGCATAGAAACACTGTAAGCAAATAAGCATAAAAACGTTATTAGTGACACAGTCGTTAAATAGTTTTGGCACCGTAGTTATTGCAAGCAAACTATTGCTACATGGGTCTGAAGATTGAAATACGTCTTCATCCTTTTAACTTAGAGTTTTTGAAAATTAAACAAAATTTTCTTGCAGCCAAATCTTTAAAACAGATACTAAAATTAATGTTCAATACAACATTTGTTATCATATTTCAGCTAAAGTAATCTTAAATGTTTAAGTATGTTTGTTAAAAATACTTTGGTTTATATTGTCTGACATCACTGGTAATCACCAAATAATGATTAGTAGAATTTTGAAATTTCAAAGTATAATTGCATGCTGATAAATGTTGATTTTTTTTCCATTGGCTTAACAATACTACTATCTTCAATACCATTTAAATTATTTATATCATATAACAATACACGCAAATATTTTTACAAAATGAAAAACATTGCAAGGTTTATTTAAAATGGCTCACTATATTTTGTATAGGTCTTCGTTTAATGCTAACCGCCATACCTTATTAGACAAATTTAATATAGTTTCAACTGGTTTATCCATAGTTAATTAATTTGAATATTAGATTTCAATCATTAAATTAAGTAACCCACAGATAAACACAAACAATACAATTTAATACATGCATTACATGTATTACATACCTCTGGGCACAAGCAATAACACTAATCACATGGCAAATAATACTTTAAAACAAAATATGAGTAAGTATAAGGTATTACTTTTGTTAAAGTGATAGAACAATCAAATTATTTTACAATTCTAATAATATGTGTATAATCAATGATGCTGATCTCATGTATAAGTATTGTGGTTAAGTTATTAGGAAGTTTCTATTCTGTGCTTGAACTACAACAAGATGATAAAATTGGTTATACAATTTCTGAGCCAGTGGGGTTTTTAGACTTTTTTTTGGGAGGGGGGATATTAATTTTTCAATTGGTCACTAACTCAAAGGTACAAAATTAATATAATCCATAAATTAGACAAATAACACTAACTCATTCATTCATAGCTTTATCTACAAACCTACAAAACATACAGACTTGAAATTTATAATAGTGGTTTCTCTAGCTATTAATATGTTACAAATATGAAAAAAAAATATACATATTTATATAAATTACTGTTAAACCATTCACTGTTATTGACGTATATGTACGTCCAACTTAAGCGATTTTTATGGTGCTTATTACATCCTCTTATTTAAAAAAGAAAAAAATATATGTTTTGAAAAATGTGACAACATGAACATAAGGTAAATGACTAGGCAATCTCTAAGATACCATTGGATGAAAACAAATGTGCCAACGCTGAGTCTAATTGACACTTGGACTGCTTGGTGTACACAAATAAAAACGGTTGTCCTCAGAGTAGAATTGCTACAGGAACAGGATAATCACATTTTCTGATATACGCACACAAGAATGGTTGCGTGGAGGATTAAATTATTACCGTATTCATAGTCGGAAGTAGATCGTTGATACTAAATATTTTGAGGGTGAGTGCATTACGGACGGCAGTTTGGCGGCATCTCTTGGATTCCATTCAGTCCATATTGATTGATACAAATGAATACTGCGAACATATAAATAATAAATACATTATAAGCGATACAATTTTAATTACTATATTGATAGGATATAGCACCTAGGCGGCTAGGTAGTTAAATTGCAAGTAGACATACGTGGTTACATTATTAAGATACCATAATCCAACAGCGTATTGCCGATAGCAACACGGAAATGCATATCAATAAACGTTACTCACTTGGTTTTGACTTTTGATGTTCAATTCTGACATTCTGCGTATGATTACATAACTAATTTGCGTCATTCAGCGGAAGTCCGACCGAGGTAGTCGCGGTACAAAAATCGATTGTAAAACGACTGCCCCGGTCGGAACTGAATGGCAGAATTAAAGTATAAAACAATTATAACGACAGGAGATAACCGCACTAGGCAGAGAGAACCACGAAATGAAATCGGAAGATGTTTCGTCGTGTACGGCAAAGGAAAGCCATTCTTTTTAGCATCAATATGGTCGAGTTTTTGAGGTAGTTACTTTTCTCGAAAAAAGGACGCTGCCGAACCGACGGCAATGACGCTCCGTTAGAATGCGCTCCCAACAGTTCAATTTACTATAGTTAATATTATGAGCATTAGAGAAAGGACGCCGAACATGGCCGGGTGAAGTGAAAAAACATTGTCCGGAAATATCGCATTCCGCCAGAATGCGCGTCGGACCGTAGTAATGTACAGCATATGAAATGTATTGGATTTTTATTATTATCATGATTATTATAATATAAATGGTGACAGTGCAAGACTGTAAACTTTTGACGTAGGTCAGGCCAGCGAAGTAAGATGTGGTACCGAAAAGACAATTATATTTCCTATATGATAATATTTTATATAATAGGTAGTTCAAATAAAATCATATAAAATGAAACTTACATTTGCAAATAAAAGGAGGGTAATGATATATTTTTTTTTTGTTTCTAGATAGATTATATCTTATTCTACATAATTTATAGGGTTAGGTTAGAGTCTAGTTAGGAGTCAGCTTAACAATAAGTTTCACGGTTTCACCTACCAACAAATGTCCATAAATATATTCATTTTGTAGTATTGCTCACCAAGAACAAGAATTCGACAGCAAATATTACTGCATTTGATTTATGTAAAATTAACTACATATAGTGCAAGATCGCCATATGAAATATAACTACATTTGACCAGCAATAATATGGTCTTGGCTGTAATTTTCAATTTTCAAAGAAAATATTTACTGTATAGTTTTATATTTTTAATTTATCTTAAAAATATTAAAAATACGTAAATATATGTGCAATATTTTTTATAAGTTTTTTTTAAATTTTTATTTGACAAAAATAATCTGTACAATATAGCACAATAAGTTTATATGATAAGTGTAGAATATAATAAATAAATATCTGAATAAGCAGCCACCAATTAGTGCCGCTTGCAGGCACTATAAGCTTTTAAAGTTCAAATGTTAACATAATTATTTACCAAATTGAAAATTTACAAATTATTTTGTTGTTAAGAATTTATAAAATGTTTAATTTATTTAGGTAAGGATTAAAAATGTAAAACAATTTTGCACGTAAGTAGTTTATTCTGTCCAAAAATCTAAAAAAAACTGTTTTTTTTTTTTATAGTTATTTTATAACATAATATAAATATTTATGAACGTTTTAAAATATCAAACAAATAATGTATAATATTATACTGTCGTATATTGTAATTTGTAGACAGTCGTCAAAATAACATTAGTAGATATATATTATGTAATATTATAGGTGGGAATATTTTAAGACTGTAAACTATTGACGTAGGTCAGGCCAGCGAAGCAAGATGTGGTACTGAGGTGACAATTATATTTTCTATAGTCTATATAACACCGCCGTACGCCTTGTCGCTGAGTGATTCGGCGATAACGTAGGTATACGTATGAAGCGACGATCGTAGTACGGGCTAGGCGATCTGAATTTGCTAAGTGTTTTATGACCTATGTTTATTTTAATTTAATAAAAGTGTTTCCGACCCGAAAACCCGAGTTACATATTATTTCAAGTCTTCTTCGTTCTTACCTTTTATACTGGAACAGTGCTCAGACAAGCATACCTACAGCCAATGTAGTTTATTTAAACCGAATAGCGGTTAGGAAGCCGGTTGTGAAGTCCTAATAGTCGTTCCAAGTTTAGGGAACGGACGTAGAATCGACAAAAGCATACTATCGTGGCTTCGATAAGTTACAATTGCTAATCTGAATTTATTCTAGGGAGTCATTAGCTTAGAGCGTACGAAGGTAAGGTGTATAGTTGGTTTACCGCGTATAATCTAGTACGGGTGATACCCACTCGTAAGACGGAGACAACAAGTGTTACCGTCCCAACCGATAGACAGGTTACGCAGCGTACCTATAGATTCTAAGGCTTAAAGTTCACACCATGATTTAAGATAGATCTATCTATAAACTTTGCCCATAGCTAGGTGTATGATTAATTGCATTCCGATACGTTTGGGGAGTCGAACAATATGATGCAAATAATATTATTTATTATATTATATGCATGGTTTCACAGAGACGCGAACCAATTTTTCCGAATTTATTCATTCATTTTTCCAAAAATTATATTTTTAAAATGCCATTCTTATATAAAATATAACAATATATTCTAAAAGTTTCATATACCAACAAATAATATTTTTAAATTATATCAAATAACTAAAATCATTATTCTTGGATTAAATATGAAATTTTGTCTAAATTTGAAATTAAAATGTCTGTAAAAAATAAATGTGTTGATATATTTTAGATTTTTAGTTACAGTATGATTTATTTATGAAACTTTTATTTTAAATTTTACAACATAGTTATAAAACTGAACATTTTATAATTTTAATTAACGACTTGATACAAGTTTTGACAAATTTTATGTCCAAAATTCGAACTTTAAATGTATAAAAAAAATCGTGTCTATGTATTTTAATTTTCCAGCTGATGTTAGCAACAATATTATATAAAAAAGCTTGTATTAAATTTTCAGACTTTTGGCTTACAAAAATTTTTATTGACAGTGCAAAAAACTAAAAATTGAAAGTAAAATGTCTGTAAACCGGCTCAAAACAAATCAAAATATTTTCAAAATTGAATGGTGTATAGAGAAAATGAGAATATAAACATTTAGTGAAATTTTCAGCCATCTACAATTATTCGTTTTGAATTCACAGCAAATAAGAAAAACTATACATGAAATCAGTGAATATCCCTATGTTGTAAAAATATGAACTTAAAACACTCATAAAAATTTATTTTTAATTGCTTTTTAGATATTTTATTTTTGATAAGTAGAAAAACTTACGTTAAATCTTGTGTTAAAATTTAAAACCTTAGATTTAAAAAGAAAAATTTTTATGAATTTCTAACTCTAAATAATTTGCAAATTTTCGTCATTTTTACGTATTTTGTCAAAATTTCAACTTTAAATGCTTAATAAAAAAAATTGTGACTACAGATTTAATATTTTTCATCTACCTTTGAAATAATATATTAGGAGTATTCTATTAAATTTTCAAAAATTTTTAACGAATAAATAAAAAGTTATTGATTTTTTAAAAAAAAAAAACCAAAAAGATTGGAAATTTAAAATGTCTGTAAACAGCTCAAAATAAGTCAAAATATTTTGAAAACGGTATGGTATATAGAAACTGCTTATATAAACATTCCAGTAAAATTTCATGTATTTACCGTCATTTTTAGAGTTATACCAAAAACCAAAATCGATTTAATCGAAAATCAATGTTGCGTAAAAATTCCCGTTTTTTCCTTAATTTTCCATTTGTTTTTCACGGTACTTTTGAAACTACTGGAAAATGTTTACTTTTGACCCCCCAAAGTACCAACTAGATTCACTTTCCTATCAGAAAAGGTACTATTGAAGAAAATCTAAGCACTTTTACTGTCCCAAAACGTGATGACAGACACAAAAAAAAATAAAAAAGGGCAGGTAAGTGTATGTCGCTCTGCTGTACAGTAGGTTACAAGTGAGTCACTGTAATGGATTGTGTTAGATTTTTATACCAATGATATAATATCATTGAATAAGAAAAACGATTCTGAGCGAAGACGGTCAGTCAGTCTATAATATCTTACTAAGTCTAAATGTATTTGATGATATTATTGTGAATAAAGTAATTAATTTTAGTATTATAGGCATTAGTATTTATCATTTTTCTCAAAAAAATTATATTTTAAAATGCCATTGCGTGTATATAAAATATAACAATATATTCTAAAAGTTTCATATACCAACAAATAATATTTTTAAATTATATCAAAATAACTAAAATCATTATTCTTGGTTTAAATATGAAATTTTGTCTAAATTTGAAATTAAAATGTCTGTAAAAAATAAATGTGTTGATATATTTTTTAGATTTTTTGGTTACAGTATGATTTATTTATGAGAATTTTTGTTTTAAATTTTCAACACTTAGTTATAAAAACTGAACATTTTATAATTTTTTAATTACAATGATTTATAATTTTCGAGATTTTGACAAATTTTGTCAAAATTCGAACTTTAAATGCTTATAAAAAAAAATCGTGCCTATGTATTTTTAAAATTTTTCAACTGATATTGTAACAATATATAAAAAAGCTTGTATTAAATTTTCAGACTTTTTGGCCCACCAAATAAAATTTTATTGACAATTATAAAAAAAAAAACTAAAAAAATTGAAAACTAAAAATGTCTGTAAACAGCTCAAAACAAATCAAAATATTTTCAAAATTGAATGGTGTATAGAAAATGAGAATATAAACATTTAGTGAAATTTTCATGCATCTTCAATTATTCGTTTTTGAATTACAACCAAATAAGAAAAACGCTACATGAGAAATCGAGTGAATATCCTATGTTGTAAAATTATGAACTTAAAACACTCATAAAAAATTATTTTTAATTGCTTTTAGATATTTTATTTTTGATAAAAGTAGAAAAACTTACGTTAAATCTTGTGTTAAAATTTAAAACCTTAGATTTAAAAAGAAAAATTTTTATGAATTTCTAACTCCAAATAATTTGCAAATTTTCGTCATTTTTACGTAATTTGTCAAAATTTCAACTTTAAATGCTTAAAAAAAAAAATTGTGACTACAGATTTTTAATATTTTTCATGTGCCTTTGAAACAATATATTAGGAGCATTCTATTAAATTTTCAAGAATTTTTAACGAATAAATAAAATGTTATTGATTTTTAAAAAAAAAAAAACCAAAAAGATTGGAAATTTAAAATGTCTGTAAACAGCTCAAAATAAGTCAAAATATTTTGAAAACGGTATGGTATATAGAAACTGCTTATATAAACATTCAGTAAAAATTTCATGTATTTACCGTCATTTTTTTTAGACTTACACCAAAAACCAAAATCGATTTTATCGAAAATCAATGTTGCGTAAAAATTCCCGTTTTTTCCTTAATTTTCCATTTGTTTTTCACGGTACTTTTGAAAACTACTGGAAAATGTTTACTTTTGACCCCCCAAAGTACCAACTAGATTCACTTTCCTATCAGAAAAGGTACTATTGAAGAAAATCTAAGCACTTTTACTGTCCCAAAACGTGATGACAGACACAAAAATAAAAAATAAAAAAAAATAAAAAAATAAAAAAACACATCATTGTAAACCAATACATTCATCGTCCGCTCAAATCTAAAAAAAAAAAATAAAAAAAAAAACACACATCATTGTAAAACCAATACATTCATCGCTCCGCTCAGAATCTAAAAACAAGTAAAATGTAAATTTTTTTTTTTTATATTATATATTCTAATTTTTGTCTACTGATTTTTTAACGAATTTAATATTGATATTAAAAATAAAAGGGGGGCAAAGTGAGTGTAATCTGTAATGACTAAAAAAATTTTATATGAAAAAATATTTTCATAAACGTTAACAGTTTTTGAAAAAAAAGAGTGTTTTTCAATAAATGAATCATCATATGAAGGTATACATATACTGCTTGACCCGGGCACGAAGTTGTAGGTGTTTGCACGCATGATGCAAAAACAAGTAGTTTTTATTTTTGAATTCAAATCACTCGTAAAATACATTCGACACAAAAACACATGTAAATTATAAATGTTTTCGAGTGAAATTAAATACATAACTGCTAATCCGCCGAAAGTTATAACGCGCGTGTGTACCTGTTACACGTGTGATATAGGTATACGCGTGTATATGCGGAGCGCACGACAAGACGTAATAAATCACTCGAACACGATAAACTACGGTAAATATATTATTATAAATTTATAACGAATGTTCGCCACACACCTCGACGGCCGCACATGTTATAAGATGTATTATATTATATTATAATAAGTATAATAACACAGTCCGCGGAAGACCATCATTCGATGAGCGTCTCGCTGCGATAGAAATCGGCATGGAATAATAATAAACAGTAATATTATATTATATCTATGATAATAAATTTTGTATTATAATCGACGGCGTGTAATATATTATAATGATGCGATTATTCAAAAAATATATTCGAAAAAAAATTAATTCGACGTCGTAAAATACACGTGTATAGTGTGCAGCAGGTAGGTCGCGCATGGACATTGGACGTATTATAATATTTATGACGTATAATATAATAAATATAGTGCCCTGCAGAGTGAATTCTGCATTTATGACATACCTATACTCACATTATTATCATGCGGGTGGACGTGCGATAGGGTTAGATGTCTGCTGCCGTTGCCTTCTTTTAGTTTGATTTCATATAATATATTAAGAACTATATATTATGCTATAACATAGCGGTAATTTAGTAAAAATAATACATGCAAATATAATATCAGAATCGTCTTTTCAGATATGACGTGTTTATAAAATTTACAAAGTTAAAATTATAATAACATACACGCATATATAGTTAGTATACAATATTATGCACATAATATTATGATATATTGATACGTAATATTTAGAGTATTTTACACGCATATGCTTTTTAAGGGGTTTGGTATCGGCAATTTTAATACATTTTTAATTCTTAAATACAAGTACTTTAAACACTGATTAAAAATAACTGACTAGTGGTAACCAACGTCAGTGTACCATTGTAAATAAGTTTAAAGATTTTTGTTAATTTTTTGTAATTTAAAAATATTGTTCGTGGATACTTGAAACTTTAAAGTATATTATTATTATGTTGTACCTTTACACATAATGACATCATATTCAAATGTAATTATTTTGACAAAGCTTAATTCAACCTGCTGTATTGTTAATGCCTAATATTTAATAGTAAAATAAATTACTTTTATAACAATAATATCGTAAAATATACTTAGTAATATTATAGGTTGATACCGTCATCACTCAGAATTGTTTTTATATCATTGAATTCAAATTTAACTCATCCGTTATAGCGACCTCTCTAGACACCTACTGTACAGCAGGGCGGTATATTCCCACTTTTTTTTATTATTAGACTTGAAAAAAATTGCCGATGTCTCAAAAGTCCACAGCGATAGGCATAATCGATTACCTAGGATTTTTCTCGTTGTTGATCTCGTCCCTCGCTCCCACCATGCAAAAATCACCTCCACACAACTATGTATTTTATTATTATTATTATTATTATTATTACATAAGGAGCGTCCGTACAGTCCGAGTGTATAAATTGTATTTATATATAATATTACGAAATATCATTTACGCCTGCAGGAAAAAACACCCAGTGGGACATCGAATCCGCAATTACTTTTAAGCGTCGACAAGTATTAAAGTTATCGGAGACGACGGACAAGGCAAGTATGTGATATATATATATACAAGTACGACCGTGCACATACATACGTATATAGGATATGATGGTCGGGGTCTTTCCGGACGAGGGCGATAGTGGATGAGGATAGACCGACGACGACTTTTCGGGGATCGAAACATATAGATACATATACATATTATTATATATGTATATGCGTGGTGCTGCGGTGAGGGGGAAGGGGAATTGCTCGGGTACGGCAGAGGCGATCTGACCGAACTCAAAGCGAGAAAAAAGACAGAGCGTGCGTGTGATGTATAATAATGTATACACAAGCGGTGTGAGTGAATTTCGTCGTTCTTGCAAAGGAGCTGAACTGGGCTCGACTTATTGTACATATATATTACTATACCGTAAAAATCGTTGCGATAATACGGTGACATAGGCCGAATAGGCCGATAGTATAAAACTTTACGATAAACCCGTCGTCGTCGTTGTCTTCGTGTACCGCAGTTTGTTATGTGTATGGCACGGTCGTCAACAAAACTGTTTTCTTTCCTCTCATATACTATACACGGCCCTCTCTTGCCCGACCACCGGATTTCCGGCATGTAACGCGTCCACATATATATATATATATATATACACACATACTGCTATACCTGCGCATATAATAATAATAATAATCGTATAAACCAACGATCTAGCGGTCGAAGAGAATAATGCCAGTCGGGTGGGGCTCGACGTTTCCTTATTTTTCCCTCAAATTATTTTTACGAGTACATACCACACCAATAGCGGTATACATGGTAAGTACGACCACCGCGACCACGGGGCAGTGTAGTAAAGTATTCGAGTATGGAGATCCAATAGGTACTTTTTTCTAGTTTTCATGCATTGAATACTATTTATATCAACAAGTGTTAGAGTACATTTTAAGTAGGTACTATTTTACTGTTTTAGATACATTTTTCTGACTTTGAACCTTAAAATATTTGGAATTGTTGTTAAATTAAATTATCACTGCCAAAATCATAAATTTTTTATACAATATGCCACTGCAGATATAACTGATACTAATTTTGAACAAACAATATTTTTGAAATGTAACAAACACTTATATAATTTATTATAATCGATGATACTGTGATACATAACAATAATTACATTTGTCTCAAATAATAAAACTGTTACAATTAAAAACAATTAAATAATCAGTAATCAATTGTATCAATAAATTGTGTTCAATTTTCTGTACTAAATACTATCATGTATTTTACTGTCCAAATCAGGGATCCTATGTTTATTTTATGCTGATAAATGATAACTATTCAGTTGATTTAGGTTTTTTTATATTTTGGCTCAAGGTTGTTAAATATTTAAATTTTGAGGAAGGAAGTTAAATCGGTAGAAAATAAATTTCAGGGAAAACGATTCGGTGGCTCCTTCACCTCTCTTAAATACACCCTGTCTCTTTTCTGTAGGCTTGTAGCTTTACTAGTATTTGAAATTAAAGGAATGCATGATAATAAAACCCGTTTATCTTTTGTTATAATTTACTAATTTATAAGAAAAATTGTATAAACAAATTTGTCTAAATTATTTTCAAAATTATTTCTCACAACACTTCCACAACGGTGGCCCCTGTCTATATTTATATAAAAATTGTGTTTCGAATCGGGAGTAAGTAGAAATATAATCTTCGGGTTCAAGACGGGTCGTCGTCGGATATGTAGGTACCTACCTACGCACGAAATAATAATATTATATAATATTCTAAATAAGCCTTCCGACAAGCAGCTCTTGATTACCTAGTCGAACACAATATATAATGTTATGTTATTATAATAATAATATCGCACAATTACGGCGGGCGCGGTGTTGCGCGAGTGAATAATGCGCGCACAAATATTATTATATATACCCAGGCACCAGAAAAACGCGTCAATGGCGCGCGTAATTAACTACTTTTTAAGTACGTCGGGTCGTTTCAAACGAATCACTCGGTACAAGTAGGAATGAAAAAAACGATAAGAGGACAGACCTGCGTACAAAATCAGAATTTAACATTATCAGCATGCGAATCATGTTGGACTGCTGCAGCTAGCTCCGAAAGAAATATCTGAAAGTGAACGATTTTTATATATTTATAGGCTTATTGCTTGCTCATCTATGGTGATTTAAGTTGTAAAAAATGGATGTTACCTTTTCATCTATCCCGTTTCGTGTTCAAGCCAAAAAATAAGCACAAAAATATTATACATACATACAATACTATTTAGGTACTTAAAAAAATATTGGGAATGGCACAAGAAAAATTTAGCGGAAACGCACTGCAGTTGCGTTCCAAAGAAAAATTCAAAACCATATTATATACCTAGGGATAACAACAATTTTTTAACCTCTCACCCCCACCTTAAGTGTTTGTCGGTCAGGTGCCATATCATATTCTGGTTAGGTTAGGTAAATCAAAGTTATATATTTGTATAGTAATATTGCAGTAATATCGCAATGAAAATAATAATTGACGTCATCTGTTTGTAAAAATTCGTAAGTCCATTTTCGGTGATTACATCATCGTTATTATTATTTATTTTAATACATACATAATATGATTATACACTAGGTCATGGATTTTATTGAATGTAGATTTTTTAATTCTGATTAAATATGAGCACGTTTCATAACTACACTCTAAATAAAATAATACACGTGACAACTATTATACATATTTTTGCAAATTTTGAAGTAAATGCATTTTCTTAAATAATTTACGAATATGTACATCATATTTCGTACATGTATTGTATTTTTATGTTCACAGACATATTGAGAAAAATTATTGTTCTGCGGGAAATATGTTCAATCTATCGAAAATTGTTATATATACAGTCGTAATAAATAAGATAAAATGGGTAAACGATTTTTGCTGATATCATCATATATGATATAAAATCTGCAACCCTAGTGACTAGTAGCTCTAGTACGGTTCAAGTTTTTTTCTCTTCAGTTCTTACATTTTTCAAATTTTAAAAATGAATGTTGAATAGAATCTTTTTGTTAAATATTTCATGTTTTTTTGGCAAAATTACCTAAATAAATATTTACATCTTATGTTGAATTTTTCATTACACGAGAGTACTATAGGACTAGCCTAATGATTATGCAATAGACATTTTATATTATTGAATTATAATAACGTTAATACATCGATATAGCTGAATAGAGATATACAAATAATTTTTTTTTAGTCATAAACATAATACATCCGGTGCGTACGGCGGCAGCGTCTGTGACAATGTTCCGTAAATCTAAATGTGGCTTAAGAGTGATTTCATAAGACCCACGTCCCACCCGTGTCACGAATGATTTTTTTTTTTTAATACGAGTTTATTTATAAATATAACGTAATCGGAAAGTGTTCCTCCGTTTGTTTTATATAATGAAAGCTCGGCCAGTAAATATCGCACACGGTCGTCAAACCTTAATACGAAATTCAACAGAAAAAATATAATGGTATAAAACGCGTATATAAATACGCCACGATAAATTACTCGGAAACGAACGAATATAAAGTTCACTGGTAAATCAACGCAATCGAAATGGAATGCACTCTTATTGCGCGGTGTAAATTGTGTTTTAAACTGTTTTTTTTTCAAACCTACTTCCGCGTAACATATTTCACATCAGCCTGGTGGTTTTCAACTGTACAATAAGTACCGGTCGCAAAGAGATCAGTGGATATTACTATATATAGTTGGTTGATCTCGTTCGTATAACATAACAGTGATAAACCGCGCATGACTATCGACTTTCAAAAAAATAAATAATAACATTATATTATAATAATAATATATACTAATGCTAATGGGCCAATAGAATTTAATAGACCAATCGTGGGCTAATGTCAATCACGAATCACGATGCTTAAGGGACCTGTCGAGACTATTAGCCCACTATTGATTAAATGTTTAGTGATTGTTCAATGTTAACACTCTACAACTCTATTTGTGATTTTAAGTGTTTTTTTTTTTAAATTATTGTTTATTTGTTATATTTACAATTTATACTACCTATATATATTTTTAAGTTTTAAGAGCATATATATATATCTCAATTGTAAATTTTTTTAGAGCATATAATATGATAATTGTGTATTGTATAATTTTAAAATACGTAAATTAAAATATAATATTATGTACCTATATCAATTTTCTAAATTTTCACTCTAGGATTTTATTGTGTTTTTCAAGTTTCAGTTTCATGTTTTTTAGTTGGTATAAAAATAAGCAACATAAGAATATTACATTAATTTTTCTGATAACTATTAACTTAAACTCATGTTGAACGGAGGTTTTCAAAATAGAAACATTAAACGGATAATCAGTGATCATTTAACTTAGAAAGCTTTAAAAAATTAACTACCAACTTTGTGTAGCGGCAATGACATTTTAATAGGTAATAAAGTAAATCGACCCATTATCAAACTCAAAGGTAGGTAAGATATATATTTTCTTGTGGTATTTTCACAATTTCAAACTATTAAGCAAGTTGATGTAGGTACCTTTGTAAAATATTACAATTATTTAAAAATTCAAATATTGTAAGGAAATCCGTGAGAAAACACTGATAATGTTCTTACCTTCAAGTTTTGCTTTTCACCTGTTTGGTATGTTATAGTCTTTAGGTTTTTAAGACGGAGACAACCCAAGCGGGCGATGTGGTGTCCTTTTAGAAGCGATTCTTATTTAATACTATTAACAGCAGATAGTCAGAGCTATTGCACTGAAAATAATATCCAATATTTTTGGAGTGGATCTTCCAATAAAAAATTAGTTGGATAAAATATAAAAATAGGCTACATCATATAAATACAAAATATATAAAAAATAATACATATCATTGGCACCAAAATTAGTAAAACATATAAGCGTCAAAATAAAATTATACCTCATTTATGGCATACGTGCCAAAGATATAAAAAAGAACTATCATTAGTACCAAAATTAATATCTTGAAAATACTTAAATCCTCAACAACCTATAAAAGATAATGGTATTATATGATTGTAAAAATATATATTTTTGTTCATTAAACAAAATGCATAAAATTCCCTTACTATATCTTATTTGTTATTGTTTTCGAAAAATACATATTGTCACTACTGTATTATAAATTACGCGAATGCCTACCAAATACTATCAATATAATATAATGTTTTAACACAAAAACTTTGACGCTCTATCGTAACCGGATAATAAATTTGTAGATTACGATTATACGTTTGGCGTATTTTAACGATATAGTTCTAAATTTAATATCTGGAATAAAGCGCACAGATATTTGCGCTTTTTAACGATAAGATTAATTTTTTATTATCTCGTTTTGGCGCTTATGCCTTACACTGAAATAAGAATAAATCAATTTAAGTTTTAGCCATCTTCAAAAAAAAATTAATTAACAGATTATGTCTCCCTCCATTTTAGTCCTTTGCAACTAATCATTTCATAGATCAACCGTCAGTGCTATGTATAGACGCCATATTTAATTCATATTATATTCTCGACGGGAAGGGTACCTACTATAAACGTACCTTTACATATTTTTATTTTTCCACGAGTCTCATAACTTTTCAAGTATACCCACTAAGTGCCACCCTCTACTTCCTATAGTCACTAATAGTTCCGTCTGCTGCAGTTTTGACTCACAAAAGTAAGTTGTAAGTTTAGCGTATATATAGGTATCGTGATATAAACGCTATCGGGTAGGAATATCTCAATATCTCAACACGATAAATGTGTGGCGTTTCACCGAATTTTATCCACTGTGACAGTGAGGTAGCCAAGATACTTTTCAGTGGGGGAAAAAACGCCAGCCAGACTTCCCCGACAATCTCCAGAGATGATCTATATCATAATATAATGATATTTAATATAAATTTTTGAACCGTATTAAGATCAAACTCTTTCGTACAGGCTATATACGCTATCATTATTATGTTTTTAGTGGTAGATTTTAAACTTTTAAAATATTTAATAATATAGTTATTTTCTTAACCTCGAAATCTCCCTATTGCCTGTCTCTGTTCAAAATGAAGGTCAAAAACGGCTGAGAGTATCTTGTTATATAATATGACGTGCTCTATTCGTTTTTATAATATCTCTACCAATAAAAATTTACGAATAATATTCAAGATCAATTCATTCTTTGTGGAGGATATAGCCATATATAGGTACTATTATTTTAATGTGAACATTTTACGCATTGGTGTATATTTTCGACTTCGGCCGCCGTCACGTCGACGGTAGCGCAACGAGACTGGGCTTAATTTTTTTTTTGTTTCGGACTTTTATAAATTTATCAACCCGTTATATTTTCGACAAATCTGGCACCGGTCCTGATAAGTTGGCCCGCTGTATTGTCGCACGCGTCCGTCCTATGTATAGGCGTAGGAATACATCGTATCTATCGTACATAATATTATTATGTATATATTTTTATCGCAATACTGTGCCGCAGTATTCAGAGCCCGTGTCGACGATTCAACAACAATATAGCATAACAATATTATACATATTAATAATTATTATTATTATGTCACGCCTACGGTGCGGATTATCATCTAAATTGACACAAGCCTTTTGAAGTGGATTAAAAAAAAAATAATATTGCTAACAACATTACCGACAGACGGCGATAGGACGTTTATTGTGTACACGGCGGCGTCAATATAACGATTATATTATTTATTATGTGTACATATTGTCATCGTCTCACGGTCATTTAAAAACGCGTCGACCGGACGTCGAAAAGGATATCTCACCGTGCGCGAATCGAACGTGTCATCATTATCGCCAGCTCGCATAAAATCATAATTATAACAAAAATAATAATAATAATAATCGATGGCGGCGATGGAAAAACGCGATAATATTATAATAGAAAATTATTTAATGATACGAACGACCGCTCTGCGATTGTTGTTATTATTATTATTATTGCGTTCGATTCGGACCGGCGCTTTTTTGTAATTTTTTGATTTTCCGATTTTCACGTTTTTGTTCCGCGGTGCTAGTGAATGCGCGTGCGAGGTCGCGGCGGACACCGTGTGAGCACGCGACCGATAAAAATAATGTCGCGACTGCCGTGATGGTGGTCCGAAGTCTTACTGATTCTCGTGACATTGTTTTTAAAAGACACACACTCATCGTTGCATTTCTATAATACAATATTCTCCCAAAATAACACACGTGCTTATTTCATTATTTAAAATACTATTGTTGAAATCGTCGTCATCGTATCGTCGCGAGGCGTATACAATATAATAGTTTCGATATAGTCAATATTAACAGGCGATAAGTTAAACACACTAATAAATTATCTCGAAAACAATGTTACGTTTTTGTAAATTTTTTTTCTGCATTACGTTATTAAGTCGTTACAAAACTACATAACTAAAAAAATTATACTTTTATCGTTATCAATTTTTGAGAATTTTACTTTTTTGAACGACATTTCATTTTTCATTTCATAGTTATTTTAAATATTTCGATTTTCAAAAATCAATTTTCGTAGTTTTTAATGGGTCACCTGTATAATATTTAACACATAAACAAGGTCTACCTACTCATCCAAAATCCGATTTGTGTTTATCGAAAATACTACCAAAAATATTCTACCTTGGTATACCTATAAAGAATTAAAAATGTATTTTATCAATTAAAAAAGATAATGACTAAAAATATTATTGATAAAAAAATGATTTTCAAAAATGTTAATAGTTTTTGTAATAACGAGTGTTTTTCGATCAAAGAATCACCCGGTATAAATATGATGGTTATAAATACGGTGTATCGACATGCGCTAACGTACCTATAATAATATATCGAAATGCAATCACTCATGAACTGGTTTATAATATAATTTACAATATTAAAATCGTATGAAAAAAATTAATAATTTATATATTATAATTTATAATATCCTGCACGTCCGCAAATACCGTGATGGTTAGACACCCGCAACTGGAAACTATTCGCAGTAATCGTTATGATAAACAGTCGTGTAATCCTTTTGCAGCCTCGTGTAACGCATCAAATAAGTAGGTACCTATCATATTATATAATATTATTATAAACGATCGGTAAATTTAGGATTTGCTACGCGTATTACCCGCATCATATTTATCACACCCATGTACCTACCACTGCAATTATTAGAGATTTTTTTTCTCGATTTCGATCACACACGCCTCCTTGAAACGGTCATCGTTGCAGTCGATGACGGTTTTATCACACTCGACGTGCGTTTTTTTTCTCAACCACTTGTAAATAATAACCACACAATAATAATCTGAAGTGTTCACGTAATTATTAATAACACCTGTAAAAAATTGCTGCGGTAAACGGACAGCACACTTATAGGTACACCGTACGACTACTTCGCAAACCCGCAGCAGTCACCTCGTCATATATGTAATCTATTCCGACAGTTTTTCACATTAGATTTCATGAAGCTGTCCATCTTTGGGTCATATAACTTTGTCTTGTATTTTTCTAGAAACGATTTCACTATAGCTCCGTCACGTAACAATCCTGCTAATTAACAATTTGACATATTTTCATAACTTTTAGCCTAAAATGAGTATTCTTTTAACTTAAATGGCAGTTAAGAAAATACTAAATAGGTAGGTACAAAATATCGGTAGTTATGCAATAGGACCAGCTAATATACCTAAGTAGTTAGTAGTTACCTATAAGTACCAGAATTAGTCGTTAAAACATAAAAGGGTTCATGCGTATTATGTATCTACCACGTGCCCGCAGTGACCCTCTCTTCGCCAAAAGTAATATACATATATAAACTGAAATTAGAACGAACAAAGTTATACTTACGACGGCGCACGTGTCGTTTGTAAAGTTAGATTTTGGCGGTTTGCGGTGAAAAAGCTACAAACGAATTCGTGTGTTTCACAACAATTCATAAATAAAAGTACACGATATGATAACAAAAATAATCAAAATTAAAGAAGATTGCAAATGTGGGACTTTGCTATGACAGAATATATTTTTATCTTGACAAATAATACGTCTCGAATCATATTGTATACATTGTGATGAACAACATTATTCGTAAAAATGGAAAAATAGCAACATTGTTTATAGGCAATATTATCTTGGAAAGTTTTGAATCAACCGAACCACTAACCACGTTGTATAAAGGTATTCACTGTTTGCGCAGATGATTGGCATAATCCTCAAATGCGTACACTATAGAAGTGTTTTTTATAGTTTGTATTTATAATTTATATTTTTGAAAGAGCTCACAAACTCTTGACATAATATTCTCCAAAAAATGGGAATCTTCAAAGTCATGGTTGACCACTGTTGCTTATATCGTCAATACAATTTATTTATCGAGTGTAGGTATATTATACCTATATAATATTAAATTGTAAAGTTTGTCGTCTTTCGTTTATTCCATGGCCGCGTACTCATGTGCGTAGTGTATATAGTATGATTGCAATATTATAATAATATATTCGTATATTTTATAATAATATATAGACGGTTTATGAAAAATGTTTTTGTTTTACATTTCGAAAGTGGAGTAACGCGAGCTAATTGATTGCGTTGTTATTATTCCGGAGACATTTTGCGTGGAATGTAATGTATCGCATTGCGGCCAGATCTTGATTTATCGCGTCCTCATAATATCTCGGGAATAATATGAACGAAGAAATCGTTTCTCTCGAATATTTTTTTGTCCCAAAATGCTGGCTCCACTCCAAAGCCGGTAAATGCTAAACAAGGTGCTGAAATAATGGAGAAAAATCGCAACATGCGTTAAAAATAAAACAATTTATTAATCGTCTACAGCATAATATCATAATAATATTATGATGGTGTTTTGCGTCGGTGGTATGGGTCGTTATAATAATTATTGTATGTATATAAATCGAACATTCATAATATGACCCTTTGCCACAGCTGTACTTCGTTAATGTTCAACGAGGACATGATCATAATATAACAATGATAATCAAGACTCGGCCTTTTATGCGCTGAAAAACAATCAAATAGACGCAAACATATGAAAAATAAAAATCTTAAATATGCAGTCTTATAAATTAAATTTTTTTAAATTTAGTATGCAGTTATATTATATTATATTATATTATATGGACTAATTATTTCGAAAAATGTAAAATGTAAAATGCAAAAATATACTATGCATTATTTTTTTTTTTTTTTTTTACCACTATCGAAATAAAATATTTTTATTTTGCTTCATTTTAAATATAATATAGATTATACCTACTCTTATTTTTATTAAAATATAATTACTAAATCTATGTACCTAGTATGATTCGAAATACAGATGACCACATGGAGTGTGAGTAACAGCTCTTTATTTTTCAATTGTATATTTTTTTATAATTTATGTTTATATTTTCTTGGTTTATGATAAAAATACATGTTAATATCTATAGACTCTTTAAATATTCGAAATCGCAAACATTTAGTAAAATATGTGACCATAATGTTATGGAACATAGGTTTTTGTTTTTGAGTTGTACCTACGTTGGTAGTATGAAACAAACTTGATTCGAATCAGATTTTGAATAATATGCAGCTCCCTAACAGATACGCAAACACGTAAAGTTCCGAGCACCAATATTAATAATATAATTATACCAAACGATAACTGCAATACTAATAATGATAATAATAATAAGCCGTGATGGAGTGTTTTCGTTTACGATGAGTTATAATATTATTATCATAATATATTTAGTTAGCGGACACGTTTTTATACGCGCTTAGTATAATGTAGATTATTATTATATTGCTGCTGTGTACGAAAATAAATAAAGAAACAAATTATATGGTTGGAATGCTCCGCGGCACTTACCTGGAACAGCATTTTGTTTTTGAGCCAACAGCGAGAGACGTTTAATAACGTGTATCCTTCACTTCGCACCGGCCACCACCACCGAATCGAGCGGTTGCGCGATAGTTGTTTGTGTAAAAAAAAAATTTACGAGAAAAAAATTCAAACATAATTTTAAATAGACTGTGCGATATTCTCATAAAAACCCAATCGCCCGTCTCGCTGTGTACATTTCTACTGTCGAAAATCGAAAGCCTACCACAAGTCAGTCCTTAAGTAAGAACCAAACGTACATGAAGTGTATAAGTGTACGTGTAATATGTATACTGAACATAGGTACTACATAATATATTATTATAATAGTCTGTTGTATTTGATTATTTGATGCATCGAATAAGTGCCAATATACGCATATCGTTAGGGATTGTTTCGATGTCAATCACTGATGATCGACAGATTTTTTCTTCACATTGTCTTTGATGAAAATATGCTATTATCATATTATATACATATAATGAATGACATATTATAATATATACATGGTGATAGCACGATCGGTTTCATTTTTTAGATGTTATATTTCTTCTACTATTTATCATACATTCGGACAATTTACAAAAAATGTAAAATTGTTATAGATTAATTTTAATATTACTAAGTAAAATATTGTATATATTTTATATAAATATAAAAACCGATATTTTTCAAATTTATACTATCATGGAACAAATATTCCCAGTTCAGGTACATTAAGTTAAATAACTCAAAAACTAGACGTTTGAATTACGAATTTTTTATTTTTTTTTGGTGGTATTGAATATTATAACAGTATTATACAGAAAAGATCTACGGACTTTCGATGGTAATCCGATGTACAATTTAATGATTAATAACGCCGACTTGTTTCAGAAATAACAGGATTTATCACACAAAATAGTATTATTTTCAATAAAAAATCGTCTTTAGTATTAATATATTTGCAATTGTTGAAAATATTTAATTGACAACACGTGATTTATAAGCGCGTTTTCCCAGTGGCACAAAAATGCTTGCTATTCGTTTTTTGTTCTTTGCTAAATTATATTATAATATCCCACCGATGATATTTGATAATTTTTAATTAAGTATTGGCTACCAAACGGAATAAATAGCGTCGTTCCGTGTCACGGTTTAATACGGTTAATTAATTCTTGGCCCTATTACAAATACTCATTCAAATCGCAAAATAATATATTCTCATACCCTCGTAGTTTTATACTTAATCTGTTTGATCGACATTTAAAAGTTTATTTATCGATATTATTCGATCAGTACATCAGCAGATATTTGGAATATTACGATTTTGGCTATTTTTCAATCACCTAAAACTTACAAGCTTAGTACACGATATATATTTGCAAAAGCCAAAACTACCACCATAGAATTTAAAATGTGATTATATCAGATTGCATATTATATATATTTAATATTTAAGTGCATCTGAAGTGATCGTAGTAGAATGTAATCGATGTTTCACTTTTAGTGTGATCGCACTATGCGTGCAAGATTTAAACTGTAAAGTATGTAACATATAATAGAATAATATTATTAGAATTCAAAACTCGTATGAAAATTAAATTGTTCCCATGATTTGATAAATAATGCTATTTTAAACGGTTCGCGATGTTGTAAAAGTGCATAGTAAAGTATTATTAATTATTACTATAATATATTACCTACATAGGGAATATTTAAATATTATGTTTGTATACACCTATACGAATTGAAACTACATCGACAGAATTTCGAATACTTATCAATTGCCAAATTATAAATTGCATAAAGTCTACAAGGTAGCTGGTAGGTACCTAATAATGGTTACAGCGCAAATCCAAATCAGATGGTATTATGAGTCTCGTTTTTACTATACCCTCATCGGTTCATTATTAACCATTAGATATAGTCCGCTACTATATAATATATTTCACATGTATTAAAATAATATAATATGTATTGGACTTTCAGAACATTGCCATGCACGCGTATTATATAGTGTACCTGTACCTAATATACTATATATTATTATGTATATCACGATGTGAACGTCACAAACTTTGTGTGTACATTTTACAAATAACACTGAAAACCGTTATTTGTCACTGAACTTGGTACGTTTGTACCAATTAATTAGAGATAATATATATTACATAACTAAATACATTTTATACTTCTTTATAAGTACATGGATTTGTCCAAACTTTTTCAATAAATAAATATAATATCCTCATGTAAATTAATGATAAATAAAAACACACACAAACACAGTCCTACAGGGACGTGGTGAAGGGAGGATTCATTCCTAGTATTTTAAGGGATGGTGGGTGGCCAATATAGGTAATAATTTAGAATTGACTAGTATTTTAGTAATTATTACTACGACAGGTTGTTAAAAACATCAGAGTAAATTCCACGCCACGCTTCTGCACATACACACTTAAGAAACGGATGACTACATACAACTAATAATATGTCTAAAGACTAAAAGTACAAGGGTTTCTTGAGTCATTGTTATTTGGTTGTGCTCTCATGGTAAATACGATTCTCTAAAAAAATAAAAATAATATGGTGACGTACATACACGTGTCATATTAGACATTATATTATATGAAAAAATATCTACCCGTGGGCCACGGGAATTCCCTCAACAATGGCTTTTGACGGAACGTTTTAATAAAAAAATAACTTTTAGGCGTACAATACAATATCATTTCGATGTATAAAATGTATATAATATTATATATTATCAATATATGACTTGTCTTTCGATCATGGAAATTCGGCGATTGTATATTATACAATATTACGTCCAAAGAAAACTGCGTATAATGACTAACGATACCTGTATATTTGGGTATCAGATTTCTGTGAGTACTGCGTAACAGGACCACAAATTGAACACGTTTTCTTTAGCAAGGGATGGGATGAGGGAGAGAAGAAAAAGTAATTCTGAAAAGGTAGTCGTGCGCTTAACTTTTCACGCGAGTAGTCCAACACAATAAATATATATATAATATAATAAGCTACGCACAAAAATAAATGATACGAAAAGAAAAAAATGAGGTACACAAACGCTCCTATCATATTTATACACCGTCATTTCAACAATACATCATCAGGCCCATCAGAGTGTATTGATTTTAATATAAAATATTGTAATATTTTATTAATACAAAATATAATGTACAACGAACCTCCCCGCCGCCGTGCACATTATATCGGTTATATCAGTTACTCGAAGCGTTTTTTGTTTATTTATTTTTATTTTTTCACATCGAGGGTTTGTTTAAGTCTTTTTTGCGAATATCCTTTAAAAATGTCATCATTAACATCATCATAATAATGTTATTTATTGTGATGGTATAAAATAAATTAAACGATGACTTTGCAGTGTCGTGGTTGGGTGCCAGAATCAGATTGAATTTCATATACAGACGTGTCTCTCGTATCAGCTGCTAAGACATTTAGAAGATGCAGTGGCGTAACCAAGAGTGATTATAACTCTGCACCCTCTAATCAGAGCACTGACACTTAAGGGGGGGGGGGGTGAGAGCAAAGGAATTTTTTCCTCTAATTTTGGTTTTAATGATCCAAACATACTCGAATTGTATTTTAATTGTATAAGCCTGTAGATCACGATGATAGTTTAAATAATAATATGTTACTGACGTAACGTTCATATAATGTATACCATGGTAACTTACGGTTACTGGAAATGCACAACTTCTAATAAAAAAGCATTAATAGGTGAACAAATTTAAAATTTTGAGTTCTGTGACGGTTTCACTCAACATACATTATAACATGTATTACTATTGTATTACTGTTATATATTGTAAAGTGCAGTGAAACATGTAATAATATTTATATTTTTTAAAGTATATAAAATAATTTTAGGAAATGGACTGTTCAAATTATGTGAAAGATACCTATAATAAATATACAACAATTGTTTATAATATACAATAGATATAAATATATATATATATTAATCATATAACTAATATTATACGCTGTAGAATTTACTTAAAAAATATGTCGTGCGCGTTTTTGTATCAAATGTATTTTTATTTTCAACTATACATATACCTATTTTACGTTATGGTTATGAAAAGTGAAGTAATTTTTTCATTATTTGGAGAGGTTGACGCCACGTGACTTGAAACTCGTGTTTTGTAAACACAAAACAAAATCCTATTGGACGACACGCCGTATCCGCTGCCGCCGCCGTCTACTCGGACAGTAGACACCAGATGTGTCAACAAACTTTCGTTTACCGTACCGTCATAAACACGCTATACAATAATGACATAATATTATATATTATGTAAGGCGTGCTCGCGATCGAAATGTGATGAGCGACTTTAGAATTTCGGAACGACGACAATACACGCAATCTTCCACAGATATTATTATGATATACTAAACTCTCGATTATATCCGCTTTGCAGAACCATAGGAACTATGAATCTATGTATATAATATAATAAATTATTAGATAACAGTTGGAGAACATCAGCTCAAGTCTTAAAACTTTCCCCACACAAGGCCATCCGAAGGGGAGGGGGGAGATTGCCTCTCTGGTACTTAGTTAGCTGTAAATGTAATTAAACAGCGTGCATAATATGGCATGTCATAAGTTTAAATAAATATTTCTGGAATGAAAAAGTGTTGACAGTGATGTAGTATGCTATATTAGAGTAAAGATAGGTTCTATTATAGTAAGTATACTAAACCATAATAATATACTAATTTGGATTTATATCTTGCCCCAAGTGGAATTTTATTCTGCGGGCGTTGACTCCACAAAGATGTATTGCTGATGGCAATGTCCCGTCCCACCCAGGGTTTTTGAAATCGGAAGATGAACGCATATTTATTTGTCAAGTTATTTCCGCCTATTTGTAGATAATCGACAGTACACAGTTATATATCAATTACGTCAAATATACATGATGCATTATCGTGGTTTTATTTTTGAACAGATAAGCTACCCCTATTGAAGGTCCTGTTAATGATTACGTGAAGGGTAAAATATTTTAATACTTGAAGCAATAACGCTATACCAATAACTATAAGTATGTATATCAGGACCGTATTTAACATTTTGGGCACGCTAGGGGACCAGTGTTGAGAATAGATAACGAAAATTTCATCTAGATAAGATACAGATAATTTTATAAAAATTTATCTAGATACAGATAAAGATAAATATATTTTACATTTATCTAGATAAGATAAAGATAATCTAACTTTATCTAGATAATATTGTAGATGAAAATTTTTTAGTATAATATTCAAATAACAAATAACATTTGTTATTTGAATATTATACTAAAAAATGTTTGTACTTACTATGGAACTTCTTTACCTATGTGAAGTGTGAACATAAAGTAACTTATAGTTAATAGGTACCTACAACCTACTACCTATCACATGTCTAATCAATAAACAGTCTTATCTTTTCGTATGGAAAGCTATTTTTAGTGTTTTTCCATATGTATAGCCTAGGCGAATAATTTAAAAACAATTATTGTTGAAATCGTCAACCGTTAATACCCGCATCGTTTATAAATAGGTACTAGTATAGTAGTATTTATAATCAATGATACCATGAATTCAATTTTAATAATATTATATAATATTATTTATATTATTATTTTGTGTGGCGACTGGCGAATTAATCACGTGCGCCTTTATCTTCGGAAACGCAGCGATTAAAAATTAAAATATATCGCCTAGACGCCTAGTGTCTAATGTCCTATAGTTTATAAGTCTAAAGCCACTTAGGTCTTAGGTTAAAACTCATTATGAATATAATATGTACTATTGGATAATGTTCTGTCCTCGGCTTTGATAGAAAATTTTAGTAAAAAAATTAATATTATTCATGAAAAATGTATACGATTTAAATAAATTTATCTAGATAAATTTATCTAGATAAGAAAATATGTCATCTTAGATAACCAATAGATAAATGGCAAAATAGTAATCTAGATAAGATAATAGATGAGTAATTGTTTATCTAGATAATTATCTAGATAAATTTATCTAGATAAGTCTCAACACTGTAGGGACATATCAAATGCCTCCACTCTTTTAAGGCTACAGCCCCCGACCACTATTAAACAAATACAATTTATAAATACCTATATAAATTTATAAAAACGCCCTCACTTGCATTTTTAATCACATAGGTAACAGTGCCATTCATGCATGTGTTTACTCTAACATTACTATTGCCATACAAAATTATAAATATAGGTAGGTAATTATACATATTAGTAATATTAATTTGTTTTTTAGAAATAACAAGGTATCAGACAAACCCGTCGTTTTAATATTGATAAAACTACATCAAAACAAAATATTACCTAAAAGTCTAGTAAAATAAAATAACCGTAGTACATTTTATTGCATTAAACATTTATACACAATATATTATTAAGACAAAGAACCGAATTTTTGAAGCCTGTCGTGAAAGCGTTTACCTGTAAATTATAAGGCTCCAACAGTACATAAAGTATTGACAGATTATGTTGAATATTATTTTTTTTTTGTGTTAATATTATTTGATGTATAAAATTAATTCTTACAATATTAGTCGACAACAGCTGTATATGACACAACAATGCGCATTGAGATATTGTATCGAGTGTGAGAATAATAAAGTCTTACAAATTTGTTTAAAAATTAAAAAACAAAAGTACCTACCTCTAATAGAGAAAAGCTCAGATATTCACTTTTCGTTTTTCGGTAAACTACTACAACTAGGTCTCTCGAATTAATTAAGCCATTAATCGCAATGACCAATGTTTTTGGAACGAATGAAATATGAAAAAAATACATTAAATTCCTAAAGATTTATGCTTGCATTAAGAATATAAAGCACTTCGCGCACCCACTCAAAATACTGTACAGCGTAGACCCAGAGATATACGCAGTGCGAATAATAAGAAATTACATTCCACTATTATATCTGTATATAGTAAAAATAATAATCACAACAAACGCACGATCTTTTTATTTAACCATTATCGTACACAACAACACATAAATCGTGAATTAATTATACAAAGTGTCAGCTGCTGTGCGTAACTTGGTGGCGAAATTATTTCGAGTTTTGATTATGTACGCGTGCGCTTAAAACCATAATATCGTCAAAACGAATAAAAATCATTAATTACGACAGTAAAGTTAGTTAAACAATGCACTACTATAACAATATCGTTAACCATCGTATTATGTATATTATAATTTCTAATTCATATTATTATATTTTAGTATACCCACCTACTTCTAATAAGTGTGTTACACTCAGCTATTCAAGTAATATTGTAGTACCTATATTTATGTAAATTATCGCAATAATATTTTATACGATATTATAATGTAACCAATTAAAAAAAAAAGTGCTATTATAATATAAAACGCACTCGAACTTATTGTCGTCCAATTTTTGTTCGTGTATATTATATTACAAGGGAAAGAGAATTCGCTTGTTTAAGTTTTCATCGATGCTTCACCCGGAGTCAATCCCTTTAAATCTCTACGCATCTTATTTATATCCATTCCACCCATAATCTTTTTCAAACGCTGATGTTCACTATCTTTTTGTACGGTCTCGGTTCTACATTTTATCTTAATGTACAACTAAAAGATTTCGACTTGCTCACACATTCTCAATGTTCTCGGTCTCGATGCGCCGTTCCAAAATTCAATACTTTCGTTCCATATATTATGTGACTAATAATTTCGCTTAACTTTTCGCACATAACAGTTTAGTTTTATTTTTTTTCATTTAATATTTTCGTCTTATCTTTTTTTCCGTTTTTATTCAGACGTTTAACTGGTTGGTTTATAAAGTATTTAAACGCATCAGTAAAGTTAAGTACGCACCAACCCCTCCCAGGAACCAAAAATTGACTCAAAGACCCGTACGAAGAGAAATCAAAACTTAATTCCGTGATAGACCTCTACAAAAATGTAATTTAGATTAATTTTAAAAATGATATCGTGGTATGAACAAATTGGTATTCACCGTTTGTAAGAACATTAAACCCGTGTAAAAAACTTATATCAGAAGAAAATAACATTGAATAATTAAAAATATTCAATTATTTTTGGACCAAAAACCGTGAAGGGATTTAATCTCGAAGATTACTTTATTTTTAAGTACCAATAGTAAATTCGAGTTAAGCTGCGTGTGCTAATAAAGTACAGACATTAATATCGGTCTCTGATTCTTGGTAGGGTGGAGGTATCTTCTTAACATTAAACATTATAAAATATATACAGCTATAGACTATAAGGCCGTTGGAGAGAATATACTACAGGAATGTGAGTCGTGACAGAATAAGAGCAAACGCTTGGACACTCGCTCGGTAAAAGGTCTAAAATGGTTGACGATAGTAATAAGTAATAACATTACGGCCGCGGCGTGGAGAGGCTGACATTAAACGGACTTCGCGCGATAGAGTGTGAGAGAGGAAACGCGCTTCCGGCTGGTGAAAGAAGCGGAAATAGAAATCGTCAGAGTAGTCACCTACACCACAACCCCGCCGGAAGTTGTCGTGAATCGTCGTCGGACAACAGTTAAAAAGTCTCGACCGTGCAGCGGCGTAGTGGTGCACACTCGACTTGCGCCGTCACATTACGGACGTGCGGCACGGAGTCCTCGCGGTGAGCGTTTTTAAATGTTCCGGACCCATTAGAGCAGAGTGGCCTCGCCGCGGGCGGTATTGCGAGGCCACGGGTAATACGATTTTATGTATCACATTGTATAATAAGAGTCCATACATGCGTCCTCGTTCTGCCGTTACGTTATTATACAGTACCGACCGAGTGCGACGACAGGAGGGAAATTGAACGCGACCGGAGTCTGGTCCGTCATCGATCCCTGCACACACCCCGCGGGTGCGGAGACGCGTGTGTGCGTCGTCCGTGGGTAGTCGAAAATAAGGACGCGCACTCGGAATTTTATCCTCGATCGAATTTCCCGCTGCAGCGACCGTTTCGGCAGAATTAATTGCACCCGTGGACAAGGGCTGCGAACTGTTGAAATAACGACGACGATCGTGACAATAATACCGATTTGCAGCCACGACCACCCGTTATTGCAGGGGTGAGAGAGATTTTTCTCTTTGAACCGACCGCCATATTATATAGGTACTTATACTCCACAGGTGGAGCCTCCAGCTAGAGATATAATATTATTAAAACAGTGACGACTATAAGACTTTAAACTGAGGCTGGAGTTTACACGCGCACTCCTAGTCTCAACTCTCTCAAACGGTGGATTTTAATATTGCCATACTAATAATGGTTATTCATATTGCAAGTACGGGCCGACCACATTTTCTCATTGGCACGGTCAAGGGTCGCGTTTTCATTTCTATCATAATTCACGCGCGTTTAATACCTGCAGCATCGGCTGTGTCCTAAATAATGACTGTATCAAATAATTGAGGAAATCGTATACTTAATATTGCAATATGCCTACAACAATATAATATGGTAGATTATAATATGACACAGACTATACCTACAAACCACAATACACATAATAATATACTTGTTTTAAAGCATGATGGCTAAAGATATATTTAGAAAAACCGATTAAAATACCCTCTATATAGAACAGGACGTCGAGAGTCTGTGATTTACGGTGAACATTTTTCTTCATCTCGCTCTATTAGGCATTACTGGGGGGAGAGAATTTTTTTAGATTATTTTCATTTCCATCCTAATAATATTTTGAACAAAACGTAACGCGTACCAGCACAGCGCAGACTATATTCACGTCGAAGATTACAGCACCTACTGCAAAATAGCAGCAGTCTAGTGTTCTATATTATAAACAATACGAAATTATACGGTAGGTACACGAAATATATTTCCTGCAGGACGACGATTTGGCCGGACATCAATTTATACTCGTACATCACTCGCAGCTGCACTAGGCGTCACGGTTGAGTGATGCATCCACCCATACCCCTACCATTTGTCTACAGTGGCAGGTACATACTATCAGCTACTTGGACGAGTGATCGTGAGGGGAATCGAAGACGATATATTACATTATTAAATCTATATAGACAGCTAAAGTCGATAACGAGGAGGACGCGAAATGAGCGCAATTTAATTATTTAAATTATTTATTTATGTATTTGTTTATTTTTAATCGGGCAATCTGGTTTAAATATAATACCGATAATTATACATAATAATATACCGACGTAACAACTTTGATTATACGTGGTACACAACAATAATAATAATATGCCAATAACCGCAAATTAAGGTGTTTAACGTTAAAGGTTTTGTTATTAAAATTAGTTTATAAAATATATGCGATTATATTATGGCAATAATAATAATAATAAATGGGTGATAAAGAATAATATGGAAAATTGCTATATAGTGTAGATGACTCTGGAAAAACAAGAGAGTATGACATAATATGATGCTAAAATAAATTTTACTAACGCACATCCCTTAATTAAAGATTTCTGGATTAATTTGTTCTACACTTCTATAGATTTAGATTTAAAACAAATTTTTATCCAAAACCAAAAAAATATTATAACAAGCTGATCATTACTGAATATATACTATGTTTTTATATTATATTATAAGCGTTACCAATTACCATATAAGTTATAAATCATAAATCCACGAGTATTAAGATAGTATCTTAGACCTAAGTACTATCTTAAACCATGCTTTAATCTAAATGTTGTTCATCGATTAATTGTATTACCGAACACCTATGAACATGGCGTATTGTATAGTTACTAATATTACCTGCCTACCTTCAACACAATCAATGGAGCGACTTTCATTTGGGCGAATAATTTAAAACTTCATATCGTTTGGGCAAATTTTTACATATCATTAAGTCGAAATATTTACACGGGCCCCTAATATATCGAATGGATCATTTGGGTGAGGTTATAGCCGAGGTTAGGGTGATAATTGAGTAGGTATTCCAAAAAATTTGAATTCAAATTTCAAATGTTTATTTTCAGTTACAAGAAATAAAAATATTTACTATAACAAAAGTTATTGCATTAGTCAGTTCTTTCTGTTAAACCCTGTACATACTTAAAGACAAATGTATATAGACATCTAATAATAATATTATGTCTAATACTTCTCCGTTTCCATTTTTAGAGACTATTAGTTTTGAGCACTTTAAATGATTATCGCCTATCGGCCGAAACGATCTACGTAGTAAATGTTATAAAAGTTGTTATTTTTGTGTAAATGTGTAATATGAGTATATTTTACTTATATAATATTATAATAGTATAATGCGTAAATACTACTATGTATAATGTATATTGTATACTAAATTACTAAGCTCAAAACATGCTATATGTACCTATAACTATACATTTGCCGAAATGATCGAATAATATTTCGGCATTTCGCCCAAATGATATATCAATATATGCTCTACTCAGGTAAAATTTGGGTCATTCGCCCAAAAGAATGACGCACAATAAATATACGTAAAGAAGATAAGTAGGTAAATCGAAAAGAAATATTGTACCCAGTGGCGGATTTTGGGGGGGGCCCATGGTCCTGGACCCCCGCAAATAATGCATACACAGAGATATTCACATTATCAAGAATCTACTGAAATAATAATATAATAAAATATTTTACAATCGTATTTTAATAGTTTTGATAAAATCGTCCGTCGTAACGTTAATCCTGATATGCTTTTGTATTGCGATAGTGAGTTTATCTGCGTATTTTTCCACTATATAGAGTACAATATTATTATAACACTATTTCTGTAATTTTGTACCTACTATTAAAATGTATGGATTTGTTGACCGCCGACAATTGACACTAACACCGACACACTGTAATAACGCAATAGTGGATATACAGAAAATCATAAGTGAGTATGAACTTATTTTTCAATAAAATGTCGTCTAAAAACCAAACCATTAAAAATTTTTTTTTAAAACCTCATCAAACTTCAAATGTTAATCAAATTAGTACCTTAAAAGAAAATGTATCAACTAAAAGACCACTTTCACCTAATGATGTTACCGATATAAGTACAAAAAAGTCTATGTATGATTTAGCAACTCCGTCTTCGTCCTTAACTCATAATAATTATGATATCAGTTTATTCTGCATCAAAATACTTTCACAAAATGAAATTTATGACATATTAAATAAAGTTTGGACACCGGAAATAAATTATAAATTTTCGATACCATTAATTACTTCTGGAAGGACCAAAAAGTAAGAAATCTTAAATTTCAATATGCATGGTTAGTGCGATTTCCTTGGTTGTCGTATTCAGGAATACAAGATGGTGCATTTTGTAAATTTTGTGTAGCATTTTCGAAATCTCATGGTGGACACAATTCTCAATTGTTAGGTAGTCTCAATTGACTCAATTGTTATAGTATGTATACATATAAACACAATATAATATAACACATATGTTTTTATAAAAATAATACATTTGAAATAGGTACATATTATTTTTTAGGACCCCCCAGAAAATTTTTTGAAAATCCACCACTGATTATACCTAGGTATCGTGAATATTTGGAATTTGTATTTAATCTTTGGTTTAATTTAATAAATAACTATTTAATTTAATAGCATGGGGTTTGGTGCTAAAATCTTAAAACAATATTTATCGTATAATCATTTGAAATCAATTTTGTGTAATTGATTTTTTTTTTTTAATAATATATTATTAAATATTACGTGTATAATATTATAATATGAGAAATCAATGGTAGGTTGTACGATACGTTAAAACGAAACGGAAACCGGATATATATATTTAAAAGCAATAATTTAATTTCGACGTAATTTAACCACACGTCGCCGTCATTGACAGAATGATGAATATGCGTTACGTATAGATATATTATTTGTCCAGCTCAATTATCACGTTGTTTTATTATTATTATTATTTAAGTACTTATTACTTATTTAAAGTATTTGTGGGAAAATAACTCCAAGCCCGTACTCAAACATACCGGAATTTATAGGTACACCTATCTCTCGTTCATATCGTTCGTATGCCTCACCCGCCGTATAATAACAAATTATCAAACGAATGGTTACGACCTTAAGGTTAAGACGCGCGCGCGTATAATATGCCGGGATATAATTTACGTGCATGTGCTTGTAAATATAGCTACCGTCATATTTTTAATAAGCCAACAAAGTAAAAATGACGACGACGGTGTGTCGATAAATTACGCCACGCAATATAATAACAATATTCTCCTCGTCTAACAAATTACGATCAGCCGCGCGATCATTTAACTGATAATATTCCCTATTCCATATAATAATATATTCTACTGCATATTCTATTTAATTATTTTACCACAGCGGGTTTATATAATCTATATTAAGGTGGGAATCGATTTTCCTCCAAAAATTAGATAAGAGTAACGCGGCATTCCCCCCTTCCCAAAAAAAATGTAAATAAAGGTATTTTCCATTTTCATCAACACATTTGGGGGGGGGGGGGGTTAATAGAATTACAACCTCTCCCACCAACCCCTAAATGTCTACCCTTATTCTTCAAAATTCCTCTCACCTCAATAGTATCAGAAGTATGTAATTTTTGGAAAATTATCATTAATACAAGCCCCTACAAAAAAAAAACCCCTACTGACCTTATAAATAAAGTCCGGTGAGGATATGATAATTATTTGATATACTTCAATTAACAACACGTGAATTATCCAAGCGTAGTAACACAATCCTAAATAGTAAATAGTATAAAGTACATTAGAAATTAATCATGTACCAAATGATCCTTATAATGTTGACGATTTATTTACTATATAAGAAATAGGTACTGGCGTACTGCTGTAATTAATTTACATTAACGGCAGCTGTATCGAAACTATATACTCATTGTAAACTATAGTTTATTTTAGGAACTAAACACGAATTAACGATCAAAAACAACAAATTGTTATATTTATCATGACATTAATAATATAATACGGTAAATAAAAACAGGTGGCCTCTCAGACACTAGCGCAAGAATTTTATCCTATAAACAGAATTTTAAAACGAAGATTAGATTTTGTAGTTATTACATCGTTTCCACAACAATATTTGTCCATATGACTTCTAGATAATACAGAATTTCAATCAACACAACGGTTCAAAACACGTCATTATAAAATCGAGAGACATTGAATTTGTTGTTATAAATTTGGATCAATTGAAAAGCACGGAAAATAGTGTTCCGTATAATATAGTATAAGACTATAAAAATAACTAAAAGATATTACAATATTATAACCATACAAATTTTTCATTTTCAAATAATCAAATGAATATCAACTATATTATGTAAGACGTAACCAAAGTGGAAGAGTAAAGAGCGCAAATACCGCGCCAAAGAGTGAGACGTATTTTACAATACTATGTAAGAGTAATTAAAGAAAACAAAATGTATTTCATGGATTATTATTATTATTTACGTTCGATACGTACCTATTGTGTTAAAAGTAAACGAAAAACATTTATGAACAAAGAATATATATTTTTTAAAGACGAAACTTAAGACCATTAATTTTTCGAGCTTATCCGATTTCGATCGTAATATAACACTACTAGGTACGACAGGTACGTATTATTTTTATAGTATATAATAATATATAATATAATAGTGCACTGAAATAAAATGTTATTACTGCTACTGCTGTTATTATTTACGACGACGGCGACTATTTCGGCATGTACAACATACTGTAGGCGTGTAAAAATATATAATAAGTTGAAATGATCGCGTCCCGATCGCCATAAATATTATTTTATAATTGAGATTGGTTAATTGTACCACCTGCACCACGTCACCATTAATACGTAGCCACACCCGTGTTGTATCCGTCTTACAAACGTGCAATATGGCAAATTGTAGATTCACAATAATCGGTTTTACACAGTTTTTTTAAAACTAGGGTGAATTTAATGATAACGATACGAAACAATGTTATGAACATTTTAAAACTGTAGATTTTTTTGTAAAATATTTATTATTAAATTAATTATTATAAATTGATTAAACAATCATAACGATAACATGTTCCAAAATCAAAATACCAATGACAGCATCCATGATGTCCTAGATCCTAGAAGTTGGCAATTATATATTTTATAAAGGGGTCCGGATGATTCGAATACAAATTTCTAGGTTCAAAAAACCTTTATTTCTTTTTGATTAGCAAGTAATATGGGTCTCCACAGAGGCAAATAATGAAAAAAATATTAACATTAAAGTAAAATATTTTTGACGGTCCATTTATTTCCCCTCCACGCCACGGTCTGAATAAACTTTACCTTTAAATTGTATGATAGATAAATTCATTCTAATTTTAAAAAAGCTGGGCAAGTGGGTGTCGCTCTACTGTACAGTAGGTAACAAGTGGGTTACTGCAATGCATGGTGTTAAATTTGAATTCAATGATATAATATCATTGTATACAAAAAACAATTCTGAGCCAAGACTTATTATATATTACTATAAGTATATTTGGTGGTATTATTGTCAATAAAGTTATTTATTTATCTATTTACGTAGAACCTTATTTAAAATGTTCAATCCTTAACTATAAAAGTTGAACATTTTATACATTTTTAACTACAAAATCATTTTTAAATTTTAAGTTTGATACCCAACAAATACAATTTTATCAGCATTCATAGAAAAAAAAACTAAAAATATTAGAAACTAAATAAGTCCGTAAACATTCAAGACAAATCAAAATATTTTGAAAATTTTATAATAAATTGAAAATGATAATCTAAACATTCAGTCAGTATTTTTTTTAAAGTTACACCAAAAACCAAAATTAATTTTGTCGAAACAAGATTTTTCGGAAAAATTCCCGTTTTAGGAGATTATATTATTTTAGGTTTTATTGTACTTAATTTTTATTTTTTTTTTCTCGGCACTTTTGAAAACTGTAGGAAATTTCAAATTTTGACCTTCCGAATGCACCAACTAGATTTGGTTTCCCATCGGACAAAATACTGTTGAAGAACTACTTGGACTACCCCAAACAGTGATGACAGACACAAAAAAAATTTTTTTTTTAAATATATATCATTGTAAAATCAATACATTCATCGCTCCCCTCAGAATCAAAAACAAAGAGATTTAATAACGGTTTATTGTGAACGTAACATTAACAGTAATGTTGTATACGTTGTTAAATCGAGACAACACGTGCGGCTGTGGCGTCCTCTAAATTCGTGATCAAAACAACTGCATCCCTTTGCCGATTTTACCTAATGATATCGGTTTAATAACCGATTTATACACTTATTAATTAATTAAATCGTACGCAACGCTATTATATGTTTTGATTTTAACCTCGACGCGATGATTTAAATATTGCTCGCTGGTAGAATATAGGTACGTATACATTTACATTAGGCAGGGAATTTTGCTCCTACCACTATAGTGGACATTTTCATCCAGAAAAGATTAAAGCATACAAATATGTAATATGTTATAATTACTTATTAAAATTAAAAATATTATGTATTTATTATTGTTATCACTAATAATTTGTTTAAAACGGAAAATTTTAAATTCTGTCCAACACTTTACATACCTAGCCAATAAGTTACTTACCTAATAATTGTACAGGTTTTAATCATTATTACGGATTAATATTAAAAATCAAACAAATCGTAATCATTATTAAATTATTTAAACGAAACTTGCCTAAAATTGTCAAATTTACAAAATGCATGTAGTTACCTATAATATTTTCTAAATCGATCCTTATTGCCTTTTTCATTTCCAGAAGGGGAAATGTCCGTCTTTCTTCTAAAACATATTTTAGTCGATGCCATGTAAATGGTAATATTATATTGTTGTAGTGCTACTTCTACCCACTTGCAATTTGAAATCTGAACCAAACACACGGTTTGTTTTATTTAAATAAATAAACGTATTATTTTGTCTCAAAGTTGGTTTTTTTTTCAATTTTTGTGTTAGCAGTATATTATATAATAGTGTACATTGTTATTATATGATTTAATAATAATATATAATGTTACTAACGATGTTGTCATAACTTATACTGTAATGTCGTATTGTTGTTATTTCCGATTAAAATATATAATTTGTGTTTCTGATATTAAATCTGGTATAATAACGCGCTCTGCAACACTATTATATTATATTATGTACAATAGAGATTTATTTAACGTTCAACGGTATAAACTTAATTTCCAAATTGTGTAAGACAAAAACAACGAAATTATACACGCGTGGAACACTGCAAAACGCATTCTTAATAAAATCATCAAGGCAACGGTTGTTGCTGAACATTTCAACTCTAAACCGATTATTTTCTGCAAATCACGACAGTATGACGATTTTTTGCCCATTTCCTTTGATAATAAATAGGTTCTTAGTTTTTATAATATAATAATATTGTATAGTCCGTTCATAATGCCGCAATTATGATAATATTTTATAATACTATTAATATAATAATTATACCATATTTCCCAAGACCGTGGCCAAGATGTCGACGACAACGACCACTATCATCGCATCACCACCGCAGTCGGACACGTGCCACGACGTTTCTAAAGGGTGCTGTGTGACCTAAATATCGTATTAAAAACAACGGCGAGCGGAAAAAGAATGGTCGCGGGCGGGCAAAGGGTCTAACCAAACACGACAAGACATGCTCCACTAGTCCCGACGCGCGCCGCGATAACAGCAGCGGCTTTATAACAATAACAATAACAATAATAATAATACTATACGAGAAGCGCAGTGGCAGGGCCCGTTTACTCCAAAACCGGCCGAAGTTCTTTTATACTATTTTCACTCTTCCTCCTCTGGGGACTCGCGATTTCTTCGCATATTAGGCTTTATTATTGTTTTATTGTGCATTTAGTTTTCCGTTTCGTTACTCTTCTTCCGGGTTTATTTATCATCCCTTCCACCCTTGAACCAATCTCCGGTCCTGTATACACTTTATATAATACACTATGTACACACAAATATATATACTCTTTCCTGACCGTATAATATTATGTTCACGAGTGTTCCTAGTTGCGCGCTAGGATTTAATAGTTAGAAGGACCAGAATCCTAGAAAATCAAAGTTCAAAATAAGCTGTGGGGCAAAGCTTACCCCCACCCACGCTCCCCATTATCAGCTTCACTAGAGTTAAGTAGTCACAGAAAACCCCGTTGTAGAGCTGGACGAAAGTTAAAAGAAACCCTTGGGCCTAGAGTAAAGTATCCCCTTTAGTCATTAAAAATAAAATATATAAGCAATAAAATAAGTATAATACATATTGTAAAACTGTATAGGTACCTACGCCTATATTTAGATGCAAAATATGTTTCAAAAAATATCATTATTATTTATTAGTATTTTTTATAGCCGGATCACTGAATCTGTTTTAGTCGATCTACTTGTGTATGTTTTGATCCTTATATATACATCAATTCGATACAAGGTACATCCGAATTATTAATATATTATATATACATAATATTTTATAATTGAGCTCATGACAGTTATTATTATGTAAGGATTTAGATTTAAACCAGGAGGGGTTGAAAATGTCTATGGAGTATGGAGGGCTACTTAGCTTCCCCTTAGTTATTCCGATGAATATATATATATATTCTATTTTAACGAGGTCTCATAATATAGCATCATATTACATTACAATTTTCAGAACAAACATTCCGTCCGCAGTCCAAACGGTCAACAGCAGGACGCGATCGTGTCGACAGGTAGGTGGTACTCGTCGGTGGTAATAGGTGTCTCGCCGCGGGCTGGAGACGACGGGTTTGTCGCGTGCAGCCGTCTCCTCTCGACAATTTCACGAATTTACCCGACCTACGAGGGATTGCCTACGTCTACGATGTACAGTGCATCACGTCGACCAAGCATAATAATAATATAGACGTGAAATATTATAATAAATATTTAGGTGGAGCTGTTGCAAACGAGTTTCCATATAGGAGGCGAATAATCGTCTTGTTATACTGCTGTAGCATGATGCCCGATTTACACGAGCTCATAATTATATTATAAACTAAATGCACGAACGGACGTTTAAATTCTATATGCTATATTGAAAAAAACGATATACTCTTTGATTTTCCACGTCTTTGTAGAGAGGCTGTAAAATTACAGTATAACATTATGTAAATCATTCTATGGTTAGGTAGGCTAAAGAACACACATAGTGAACTCGTAGTAGTTCGAAAATACGATTTCGATTAAAATAAAATAATATGGCAAATAAAATACATGAATAAACAGATGCAGTGATATTAATAACTATATTAATACATTTGGCGTTTATTGAGCCATGAAAATGTATAGAAGGTGATAAATACCACCGTGATAAATTATAATATTTTAACCGAAATACGCGATAATATTATACCGTTTAGGTATGTCAATCGCTGCAGTATTAATCTGACGCTAATAACATACGATAAACTTAAAATATTTGTGAATGCCGTGATATAATATTATATATTCTTTGGAATAAGATTGAATATTTGAATATTTCGTGCATATATTATACTTATTATGTACAGGTGGTTATGTGATATAGGTACGGATTAATCAAACGGACCGCAGGACGTGAAAACTACTTTTTATATATTTTGAAAGCACCACCATTATAATAGGTACTGCGGCCATATATTGCAGTGTAGTCGATCGACTCGTCTACTGTAAATAGTTCAGGTAGATAACTATAAACCTATCCGAAAGGAACAAGACAAAATCCACCGCCGTGAGATTTCTAAACGTCAAGATTTCCATAGTTCGACGTATGATGTAAAAGTATACAGGATGATTCGCAAAAACCAGGTCCATTCCCATTTTTTCCTTTAACCGTAATTCGAATTCTGATTTTTGAAATTCTTAAATATACTTAAAGACCATATTTTAATAACTCTTGAGATTTTCTTGTAATATTGGATCTAGTATTTATTATTTAGGACCTACCTACAAGTAACCTCGAAAATTTGATAATATTGTTTTTAAGTATATTATAAAATTCCGAATTCATAGGGTGAGCATACTTGGTGAATCATCCTGTATGATATTATATTATACAGGCCTTATTATTATACATGGCATATATTATTAATATGACATGTATTATATTATTATACTTCTTACGGGTACATATATTATTATTATTGGTATTTGACCGAACAAGTCCATTATTGCGCCGCTTGTGAAGACTCGTACGGGAAATCGGTTTTCAATATCATTCCAGTAACACGCCTAAACTCGTTTTAGCGTTTCCTTGGATATTTTTTTTTATAAATGACTATTATACACACACCACCGCTGCATGTCGTTATAAACGCGCACGTGTCATATTATAACAGAACGCAAACTTATTAGTATTATTATTATATACCTACCTTGGTAGCATAATATTATAACCATTATATATTGTGTATGCCGCCGCATTTACGAAAGCCGTTATGTCGAATAAAAAACGATTTGATCGTGCGAGTCCGTCGCTGTAAACGACTCGTGACGTGTCAAACAATAAATCAAACCATCGCATACCGCACGGTGTTTGTCATACTTGTACCCAACCCATCGACGATCTCGCGAAAAAATTTCATTCGCATCTTTTTTGTTGACGGAAACCCTCCTATAATACTACGTGGCATATTATTTTGCGGTCATCTCCAGCCGTATATAATTATTGAGCGGCGATTTCACCAATTGATATTACATTTTTTGGAGGGCCGCCATTTTATAAGAATTCAGGAAGTTTCCTGTGGTCACCGAAATTTAATTTATACGTATGCGCTTATCCAAAAATAATAAGGGCAAAATCGAAAAATCAAAATATGAAAACCTTATTTAATTCCAAACAATAAAAATAATAATTTCAAAAATATATTTATTTTTCACGGACAAGATAAAGTTCATCGGCCGGCCGCCATTTGCTGACCCCTGGTATAAATTGATTTTTAAAAAATTAAACAGAACGTAATGAAATTAGCAAATACAATTGTTAGCACTTCAAAAAAAACCAAGGATTTTTTCAACCATCATTTGCGTTCTTTATACTCAAAAATCATTTTTCTTCGTGGCGGCCACTCCGTATCTTACATATTATATATTATATTTAAGTGGGCGGTCGTCTTTGTCGGCTCGGTGTAATATGTGTGCGAGAACGAATGAGGGGGCCTATATTACACTGCGCGTATATGTACATGTCGCATATATGCTGTGTAAAGTCGGCCGGTCTTTATAATCTATAACATGTTATACGGTAGGTACCGAAAAAAAGGTATACCGGTAAAGGAAATTTACGCGTGTGCATCCATTACAATTAGGCGGACGTAACATTTTATGCGTGTCTCCGTGCATTTATATATATATTAAATACAGGTATTTATACATAAACCAAGTGCAGTGATTATTATTACCGCCTATATAGATACGACGGATTGTGTCGATTATTATATTTATGCATTAACTATTAAAAACAGTAGTAAAAATCGTTGTACAGATGAATAAATTATCATTTCCGGTGCCATTGAAACATTTAATATATTTACTTTTTTTTCGAAAACGTTCGTGTCCGACAAAAACAAAACGCTCTAACAATATATCTATAGTAATATATAGGGTTAATCAAAACGAATCGTTCGATGCTTTGAATCTGACTTCCTGGGTCACCTGATATTACGCCATGTGACTACTTCTTTTGGAGATATATTAAAGACATAAAATACTCATAGTGTAGTAGTTCATGGTTAAAAGATACTACGTGTATGTACCACCATTATCTTCAACCACAGAAGAACTGAAAAATTAGCAAATCCAATTACAACGAATATAATATATGAAATGAATTTGAGTTCCGCCTAAATATGTTGTTCGTGTTCAGATCAAGTGAAGCCACATAGAACATTAATTATAAGTATTATCAAATACATTTTAAATTTTAAATATTATTCTTTTATTTAATGTGTTACAACTTATAGTATAATAATATATTACTCAAAACCTAAAGACTATATTAAGTACTAAAGCATATTTTGAAATTGGATAAACCATTTTAATGACCATTTATAATATATTATTCCTAACGTTTTCCGAAATCTGTACCTAATCAGATTTCAATTTACAAATTTAAAAAATAATACAATTAAATCACGAAAATCGTCGTGCAGCGTTTTAAACTTAATTCAGTCTTTCCTTAAAGCGTTTATCTAATCCTATACATTTAAGCACACTATAATATAATAAAAATCATGTGCGTGACTGTATATACAATGCTCCCCCGCGGGGTGTTGTATATTTGAATAAAATAAGTATAAACTATAATATAATAATACTAAACTATAATGATATTATAATAATACGGCCTATGTGTACAATATTTCCATGTTTACATATTTTGTTTATCATCGCTTTTATCTGCGTGTACTTTACATGTATTTACCCCAGCGGGAGTTTAAGTATTTTAAAGAAAAACCCCCGAAAAATGATTCATACATTTTAAATGTAACTTTTTTATATTAAAATTATATTGTGTATCTATCCTATTATTGTGTTGTGTATAGTATTGGACATTGGTACCAGCGATGTAATATTATAGATATAGGTCCAATCTGTGTAATAATGGACGTTACAATAAACACATAACTATATTTTGTATGCAGCTAGTTGTCCGCACTATTTCACTGAAAATTCGTTACAAATAATAAGTTTAACGCGTATCGGTATAACTATAATGTTTAATTTGATATTGCATAGTTTTTTGATGTTCGAAAGCACATCAATGAATGAACACAAGATTCATAAAGCAAAATCTTCCGTTGACGGAGCAGTACATTTGCAAAAGTTTGATGAACCACCATTAAAAAAAGAAAAATCGAAGATAAATTAACAGCTACTCTGAAAGTTTAGGTAAAACAATTATAAAATTAATTTACATGAAGTTAATTTATCTTCAATTTTTCAGTTTTTAGATGGTGGTTCATCAATGTCTAATAACATATTTATTTCCATTGCCAAGAAAAGTTTCTAGTTAATTTATATTGACAAAAAAATCACTGTATAAAAATCTTAAGCCTTTTGGATCAAGATCAGTTGCTGACAATGTACAATTTACACACGTCATACATATTACACAGTATATAAAAATATATAAATACATTATTGTATTATAAAGATGTTTATAATTCCGATTTTCAAAAGGTTATATATGTATGTTAACTATGATAGTTGGACTAGTTGGTCACAACTCACAAGTGTGAATATATGATACGTATGTGGGTGAACCAAGTACATAGTTGTCATTAACACAATACAAGACTTATTATTATTATCTTATAAATTATTGTTTTGTAATTATTTTGGTTTTCAAATTTGTTAGAAAAATATTTGTTCAGAATTTGTCATAGACAAATACAAGTCACGTAGTTTATAAACATTAAGCTGTTGTATTTTATTATTTAATTAACTTCCATGTTTAGTTTTTACATATTTAGTTTATCATCACTTTTATCTGTGAATACTTTATAGTTTATAATATGTATTTACCCCAGCGGGAATTTAATTTTTTTAAACAAAAACCCCAAAAAAATGATTCGTACATTTTAAATGTAATTATTTTTACTGTAATTAAATTGTCCTATTGCTGTGTTGTGTATAGTGTTGGACCAGCGATATAATATTATACAATCTGTGTAATATTTTTAATAGAATTATGAAAAAAATCATATAAATGTTACACTGTATTTTAATATTGAAATAAAGTTATAATAATGATGATTTTTAGTAGTGAGATTAATATGTAAATACTCGATGTTGCAGGAAAACGATCTTTCGTGCCAAATACAATTATTATAAATATTATTTACAAAATATCACGCCAGTACAAATTAAATTTTATGTGCAGGAATATTACATAAAAAGTAACATTTATCACGTACATTTGTATGCAACTAACTTGAAATTTGAATAATAATATAATAAATTTCGCATTGGAAAATAATTAAATGGGAAAAACACACACAAATGTTTACGCGCGTTTAAGAAGAGAAATGGCGCGGTAAAAAACATTTTAATCTACGAATTTAAAACACGTTAAACAATTCGCTTGGTAGAGTCTAAATCTTTGATTCCGTGTTTCAATGCTAGTATTTAATTACATATTTTTTATTTGCATTCAAGTTTAATTAAAGAAGCAACCCGGAAGTCTGTAGATTATTTACTAAGTCTTGTATATATACTGCAGTCTGTGTAGATCGTACCTAATCGTTGAGTGACCCACATTTATATACAATATTATGTAAGTCTTTTTGAATACTTCCTTCTATAATAGAATTACGTGTGAAATAATGAGAATCCGTCCGTTATGTGAATTCGTGCTTTTCAACTTTAAGTTTAATAAATATAGAGTAGTTTAATTCGTATATAAAATCGGATGTTTTGTTGTTGTGCGGTGATTAAACTGACATTGTCTGGAAGTCACTGCAGTCTGCAGTTATGTATAACGTTTCGCTCGATAATTTATTTCTCGCTAATATAATTCTGCTTAAACTTAAATTTGCAGAATCTATATTATTTAATATATAAGAAACGATTTCTGTCGGGTGGATACAATATGCTCTTCTTCAAGAATTCAATACCAAATTACGATTTGTAACACAACTATGTATAATATATAATGTTTGGATCGGTCAAATCAAAATACACGATGATAGTATGTCATATATTTTATATCGTCTTCACTCAGCATCGTATATTTTATTAGTTACACTATAATAATAATACATAATATAATAACAATAATATTATATTATATTTATTATAAGTTATCAATATCATTAAATATAAATACTATACATGTATTATATAAATAATGATAATTTTCTTGGATAATATCTACACAGATATGAATGGAACAGATGATGAATGATTTATTTGCAATTTATTTTTATATATTTGAAATTGCAAAATGTTTGGTATTTGTTTTTACTTCAGTGCAGATGTGTGTTTTTTTTTTGTGAATTTTTTACGGATTTTTCACAGAAAACACTTCGGGCAGTATAATATTATTCAAAGAGTTTCATTTTGAGGAACGACTACGTATGTAGGTCTTAAATCAAGTACGTATTATGTACATATATATACATATATGACTTCTGACAGGCAATTTGTCAAAAAATCACTTGAACAAATGGCGAAAAATGTAAGTTTGGTTATCAAAATCACGAACGATTTTGGTTAAGCCGAGCTTTGTTCAAAATTTATTTTCTAATGCAGTCACAGAAATGTTCGATGTTCAAACAATATTATACTGTAGTACCTATACAACTATATGTAAATATGCTGCACTTATTTTCTGAGCGACTTCTGCCGATCGACTGCTGCAGGCAATGATAATGTAATTATGGTAATATGTATATTATTATATTGTATTAGGTACCTGCTGGTCGACTAATTTTATTAATTATGTGCCCATATCGCATGCGCATATAATTAAAACGAGTGGATAATGGTCATTATAATATATATTTAGGCATTCGATATAATATGCACATATAATTATGTCTGCGTAAAACTATACCAATATAGACTACCTATTAAATTGCATTAATACCACATAGGTAGGAGTATGTGGACATGCGGTAAGGGTAACAGTAATATCATGTAGTTATACCGAATTGATTGTACCGCCATATAATCGAAACACAGGATGCACCGAGTTCACAAAACATATTACATTGTAGACAAAAACAATGAGTCTATTTTTTATAACAAGACCACTACAACTCAAAATGTATAAGCTTTGAGATATTACTACAATCGGGTAGTTAAAATGTTTAAAATGTTAATGTATATAATGGAATAAACCTAATGCCATATAAAATATAACTTTTCATTTGGCCCATTAAATATGCTTAACATCAAATTTTCATTCTTTTGACATTGTTTTAACTATATATTTAAAGTTCATGACGTGTTGAAAAACAAAAATCTTTACGAAAAATTCTTCAAAGCCCGTATTATATATATATATATGTGTGTGTGAAATATTTAGGTAACCGATAAACTGCAGTGTCGTCGCCACCGCTATCGCCGTCACCGTTCCCCGAGTGTGTAAACATATATTTATATTATAATATATTAAAGCTAAATATCAGGCGTCGACCAGGAAAAAGAATTTCAACCTACAGAGCCAATATAAAAATTTTCAAGATATTATGTGCGGGGGAGGGAATTGAATATATATACTCTACGCGGCAAGACCGAATGCGGGGGCGGTCGAGCAGACGAGCGATTCGCCATTATTAACGTTCACATCTAATAATAAAATGCGTCTAAAACGGTGAAACGAAAAGAAGATAATATTGTAATCGAACGCACTCACGTATTATAATAACGCATGCCGTAATTGTCGCAGTAGATCGCAGAGAGAGACCTAGTGCCAGACTATAACAGACAGGCATACAAACATATAGGCAGTGTCGCAGTGAGCGAGAGGGAAGGAAAAAGAGAGGGAGAGAGAAAGGGAATTTATGTATACATATGTGTATCGTATTATACAGAGTAGACCGAGCGTTGGCCCTTTTTACTATACCCACATAATAATATTGAAGGGCTTGCTGTAAAAACCAGTCTAGTCCTATTTTTTAGTTACTTTTTTCAGTATAATCAAAAAAAAAAGCAATTTTATGGTTTGAACATTTTTTTGCGAATGATATTTAAAATTTTTAATTCTATGAAATATGGACATTTGTATATTGGATAAGTTTGTCTTTGCTCTATTTACATTTTATAAAAATGTAATGAACTTGACTCGACATGTAATTTGGAGATCGTATCCAGATGCATCGGGTTCTACTAAGTTTTATGGAATTATGGAAGTACCTATATGCATACTATACAAATGTTTATTTATTATGTTAAAATGTGACCAATTATTTCTGCAAAAAAAATACAAGTGTTAGGACTTCTTTTATTCTCACACTGTAGTAGAAAACCAACTAAGTCCATTTACTATAAAAATTATATTTACGTATGACAGATATAAATTGGTTGTTGCCACCAACTTCTATGGAACATTTTCTTTGTTTTATTTCGTGAAAAAGTGAATTTTCGTAAAAAGGGGACTTGCCTGGTTTTTACTGCAGCAAGCGTTTCAATATTGTTATTAGACGTATTATAGACTTTGCAGTGGTCCTGCACCCTATATAATGTTCATCAAGTAGGTAAAGTCAAAATCGCAGAAGCCAAGAATGTCGTATTATATAAGATAGAAGGGGGTTTTTGTATCTGTAGTCGGATGCTATTTTCGCCGCAAGGAAGTTTCTTGCGAATTCACCGTGCTCGCAAATCTGACTCTATATTATAAATTATATAATTAGACGCACGCGCGTGTAGTTCATTAAATTAATATTAATTTTTATATTTTTACTATACGTCGTCTACTATAGTTGTTAATTTGATACACGCCGCCTACCAATTATAGTATTATAACACGGTAAAATAGGAATCCTATAACAAAATAATATCTACAGGTGAGAACATCCGGAAGTATATAAGCTCCAAAATAGATTCAATCAATATACAGTTTAAAAGATGCTAATATGCTATGGTTGTAACTTATTAATGTAGGTACCAATGTTATTACGACAAAATATGTCAATGTATCCGCTGTAAAGTATAAATGTATAATACATAATATGCAATATGTATAACATTGTAATTATTATTTATTGTAAGAATGACACAAAAACACAATAATAGTAAAATTTACCTTGCATGACGACGAAAACTACATATTATTACTGCATAGTCCTTACAAGATTATCAAATGTATACATAGGTACAAGGATAGGTTAAAAAAAATCGTTGCATCCCAAAATATACGATTTGCATTCCAGCTACCATCGTTATCGTAAATGAAAAGGTTAATATACACTAGTTAGCTGCTTCTTGTGAATAAGTAGTTACAAGTAGTTTATATACGAGTTACCTCCCATATAAAATTTAGTAGTACTTCATAAATTTCACTAAAATATACCACTGCGTAAGTAAATGGATTTAAGTGTACAAAATAATAATAAAAAGGGGGGTCAAGTGGATGTCGCTCCGCTGTACAGTAGGCTACAAGTAGATCACTGTACTATAATGGATGGTATTAAATATGAATTCAATGATATAATATCATTGTATACGAAAAACGATTCTGAGCGGAGACGGTATGTCAGTCTAGGATATTTTAAATTATATTGATATTGTTATTTACGGTAGCTGCTAAGTTGAATTAATATTATTCATATTATTTAATTATTAACCTAAAATTATCAGTGATGCTAGAAAAATATTATAATATATACTTTTACTCGTTAAAATTGATTTTAATATGTAATTTCGTCCAAATTTGAACTTAAAATGTCTGTAAAAAATAACTGTGTTTAAATATTTTTTGAATACAGTATGTACTATTTATTAGAATCTTTATTTTAAATTTTCAATCCTTAGTTATAAAAACTGACCATTTTATAGTTGTTTAATTACAATGATTGATCATTTTCGAGATTTTGATGAATTTTGTCAAAATTCGAACTTTAAATGATTATAAAAAAAATGTGTGGCTATGTATTTTTAATATTTTTCAATTGCTATTGTAATAATATATCAGGAGCCTTGTATTAAATTTTCATTATTTTTGGCCCAACAAATAAAATTTTATTGATATTAATAGAAAAAAAAACTAAAAAATTTGAAAATGAAATCGTCCGTAAAATACTGAAAAACAGTCAAAATATATTAAAAATTAGATGGTGTATAGAAATAGCTTATATAAACATTCAGTGAAATTTTCATGCATCTACAGTTATTTGTTTTGAATTGCAACAAAATAAGAAAATCGCTACATGAGAAATCGAGTGAATATCTAATCTTGTACAAATTTGAACTTAAAATGCTCATAAAAATTTATGTTGACTTGCTTATAAACATTTTTTCATTGATAAAATTAGGCAAACTTATAAGGATTCTTGTATCACATTTTCAAACCTTAGATTTAAAAAGAAAAATTTTTATGAATTTCTAACTCAAAATAAATTGCACATTTTCGTCATTTTTACGTATTTTGTCAACATTTGAACTTTGATTACATATAAATAAAAATTGTGACTACGGATTTTTAATATTTTTCATCTGCCTTTGAAACTATATATTAGAAGCCTACTATTAAATTTTCAAGATTTTTTACCCAACAAATAAAATTTTATTGACATTTATAGAAAAAAAAACTAAAAAAATTGGAAACTGAAAATGTCCGTTAACAGCTCAAAATAAGTCAGAATATTTTGAAAATGCTATGGTGTGTAGAAAATGTTTATATAAACATTCGGTCAAAATTTCATGTCTCTACGGTCATTTCTTTTAGAGTTATACCAAAAACCAAAATCGATTTTGTCGAAAATTGGTTTTCCGTAAAAATTCCCGTTTTTCCCATAATTTTTCATTTGTTTTTCCAGGCGCTCATGAAAACTACTGGGAAATTTTAACTTTTGACCCCCCAAAGTACCAACTAGATTCACTTTCCTATCAGAAAAGGTACTATTAAAGAAAATCGAAGCATTTTTTCTGTCCTAAAACGTAATGACAGACACAAAAATAAAAAAAAAAATTAAAAAAAACACACATCATTGTAAAATCAATACATTCATCGCTCCGTTCAGAATCTAAAATGAAGTTTACAGTAACGTTTATTTAATATTATAATATGAATTACAAATTTAATATTTAAAATCGTTTAATAATATTTGAAAATAAAATTATACAACGAGTACCTACGTCGTGAATGTTTGGAATGAACTAACAATAATTGATGACTTATTACGATGGCACACACGACTTAGACACGATCTCGGCGTGTAGTTATTGTTGTCTGGCCAGGTTTGGATGCAATCCGATGCGGCGAAGCATGATGTTTGAAAACGTTTGAATCAATTAATAATCACTTAAATATTATTATTACTTGCCCATGCAAGTAAATGAAAACTGGAAGTATTAGATTTTTTTCATTTACGATAAAATTTAGGGTATGTTGGGAGGCACCTCGTATATAATCGAGAGACAATTCGTATAAAAATATTGACCTTTTTTAATTCGGTAGGCAACTAGGTAGTATGCTCCACTTTGGGCATAGGAGCGAAAATTATAAGTATACGGAATGGTCCTGCAGTTATAGATCCTATATGGTCCAATCAAATTTGTAAATACACCCCTATATTAACAATTACTTCTCAAATAATAGTATGGTATATAACGAGTGTTAACATCGCTAAAAAGCTCAAAAGTAAAACTAACAGAAAATCCCATGGCAAAACCTCGTAATTTTAAGAGTTTGATGATAAAATTGAAAAGTCATGTCTATTTGACTCGAACTGCAATCAACTTGCCTAGGTTTTTTCAGAGGAAAATCTATAATATTCCACCCACCAACTGAAAACCCGATAAAGGCATTTACCGTCATATTTTTAACTACCTGTCGAAGTAAATACTAAAATTCTAGTTAATACTAAACTATTACCCATCAGCCATTGCCCATCCACCCACCCACCACCCTTTAAATAGTCAGAGACGGCCAACTCTCAATCACCCTTTTCACCCCGCACTGGACCACTGTATATATACTATAGTGGACGCCCCTGGTTTTCTCTCGCGACTTCTTCCTATTATCCAGGGGCGATTTTACGGCGATCTCATCGAGTCTGTGCGTCATATCATATTATTATCATATACAACTCGTGTGCGCTTTTCGGTATAACATTATATACGTTATTTGACGGAAAGATCCCGGGAAAAGCGAAATGTAGGTCACGCGGAGCGGCTCATTGTGTAAAAGAAGAAGCGTGTTTTGGTTTTTCGCCGTAAAGTACGATAAAATTTAATAGGGTAACTCAATACGTTTGAACAACCGACGTTTTATGTCGTGCTAGGCTGACTTCTGTGGCATCATAAATATAGTGCCTACGCCTATTATGATTATTGAGAGCGTTAATATATATATAGGCGATTATAGGTGGTGTTAACCCTCTTGTCCAAGAGGTTAGCAGGGATTTTAATAGATTACAACCCCTATCTCCTTAACAGACGAAAAAAAAACTAATAATTTCTATAACGTAACAACTTTTTAATACAACATGTTACACGCCTACTATGATATACATACATATACATAGTATATGACTTACAACATAGATTTTATTTTTATTTTTCGGGATAAGTGACATTTCCTATCAAAAATACGAAAAACTAGGTGCTAAACTATTTTCTTTTGTGGGGGGGGGGGGGAGGTCAAGATGGTCAAGATACTCTTGTAAGAGTTGTGATGGCTATAACCAACAAACATATGGCGTTCTGCCCCTCCTATTATTATTGCTTATCGAATTATTTTTATTTTAATACAGATAGATAACACGATTAAAGATTTTACATTTTTTTTCCTTTAGTTTATTAACATTTTATTAACGAACAAACTAATAAGGTATAATAATGATGGAAACATTAACTCTTAGATAATTATATTTTTAAATATTATTAATACAGAGTTCAAGTGTTATATTTGATGTTTTAAACATGTCAGGAAAGCTGACTCTATGAGCGTGATGAATTTCCAGTTTCTAAACGTATTTTAATACAATATATAAACTATATTATTCCCTATTTTATAATGTATGTACATTACGCTTATTGCGGGAAAGTAAATAAATACCTTAGAGGCTATAGCAAACAATTGTAACTATGTAATTAATGGAAACTAAAAAACGGGACGGGTGGACACAAGGGGAATATAAGGTTTTCTAAACTCATGTTTAGAAATTTAAACTATAATATTTATATATATAGCTGGTAGCAATGATCTTAAAGGCAGTTTTTTGATTAAATACCTACTATGCAATTGCTCTGCAGACTATTCAGGTAACAATAATATTGTAGAATAGAAATATATAACAACCATATTCCTAAAGCTTTTGTAGTAACCGAAGCCAAACTACGTCAAAGTTAAGAACATGATGTAATATTCATAATATGAACATTTTGATTTGGCTCTCCTGAAAAGTAGTAAATCCTCCCCTCCCCTTCATCTTTATTACCAGTCGATACTATTGTAATTTAAAATATATTAGTATAAATCGTATAATAGTCGACGATAAACGATCTTTATCGATTCCGAAGTTTCATCGTCAAAACAGTAGGTAGTGTTGGTAACTAATCGTGCGTAGACCGCTGACGATATATTATTATACTTCGTGTGTTCGTATAATATACCTATCTGGCTATCTATACCTACTTATTCCGCGGTGAATCACAGCGTGAGAGGAGGAAATTACTATAATATACTAGAGACACAGGCACTATCACCCTATACCGGCGGGTAATTCGGACAAAACGATTTTATCTGACGACTATACCATACACTGCAAAATTCGTATAAACAATAATATATAATATCTATAATCACGCATATATAGGTATTTATAACGATATAGGACCGAAACGATAGTAGCAGGATCGTATATACTGTTGTGTGTTTAACTGAAAGTTTTGATCTCTAACAGCTATATTATTTATATATTATACCTATGGGTACTATCCTGCAACCATTTCACAACTATACGAAGTAGTAGTTAACGGAATACAATTTATTATTATTGTTACATTACAAATAACGACCGATTCAATATTGACAGTTGAAATAGTTTGTAATATTTCGACAGATCGTGTAAAAGATATTATCTTATGCAGTGCCATGACTGCGTCACCGAAAATGTAGTGTTTATAGTTTATACATGTGGTTTTCAAACATTGTCACGTGGAATGTCATGTGTTTTTTTTTTTGGTTAATAAATGTAAAGCATCTAATATTATTTTACGTTTTGAGTAAATACTAAAATATAGGTACTAAATACACACAATATGACATAATATATGCTTGTAATAATATCTTCGATTAAAAACCTTCATGACCAGTTTCGAACAATTAAAATTTGCTTTATAGATAAATGGATAAATAGATTCGTGTTTTTAAGACGCGTGAGTTCGTGTTATTAGTTAGGTTAGAACGACATTATGATCACTATGCGAAATCAAAATGTCGTCGTGGATTATCTAAAGGGCAAATATTACACTATCAAGGCCCATCTCGTGAATATTTGATGGAAATTAATTTTTACAGAATATCATGGGCTAAACCTAAGGAACGACTAATATCTGCAGGTATCATGCAGCTTATAGGTATCTAAAGTGTGAATATTGCACTAACAAGGCCATTCCCATGAATTTTTAGTAAAGTTAACATTTCATAAAGAACCACACACAACATTACACGTTTTAATGTGGACAATATTGATTGTTTAGACACTTTAGAGACATGGTATACTGACATAGAAAATTTGGTAAAAAGCTAAGTGAAAATTTAACACATTTAGTGGAACTAAGTTCCAAAATTGCTCCTAGAAACGAAATGGTTTTTTGTTTAACCCGAAAGGTCGGAAAAACTGAGATCGGTCTCGATGGTTGTCAAGTGACAATATATAGAGGTACCGCTAGCGACATTTCGGAACAAACGGCCGTAAGTCAGAAACAGAGATAAAAATAGTAATACTAATAAATATGTTTTAATTTACTTACATAGCTCCTCGCCGAGCACCCACGTTTCCGGTCTGGAGTTGACCTCCACGAACACGGTGGGCGTGCATATGAGCAGCACCATGAGGTCGGCAATGCTCAGGTTCATCAGGAATATGTTGGTCGAGTTGCGCATGTCCTTGGACTTGAGTATGACGATCGGCACCATCATGTTGCCGACCACTCCGACGCCCAGTATGATGACACACACCACCATGCACGTGGTGCGTATGTAGCCGGGGAACGACAGATCGTCGTCGAGGAACTGGATGACGCCGTTGGCAGCCGTGTCGTTGGGCGAGGGCGCGGCGCCACCCACCGTGTCGTTGCCGGCGACGGTCAGCGGCGAGCTGTCGTTGCCGAACGCGACCACGTCCAAAGCGGAAATCATGCGTGTGGCCGCGGCGGCGGTGGGTGACTGTGCGGGCGGTGTCGCCGTATCGGCCGCTGTGCCTAGGTGATGCTCGACCGCAACCGGCGATGGTAGACCGTCGTCCTCGTACTGCTCATGCACCGCAGACAGGACATCGGTTCACCCGCATACGGGCGACGGCTTGGCCACATCCGGATACCGCGGGGACGTCAACGCGACGACAGCCGTAGCCGTCGGCCGCCCGTCTCCGACGCAGGCCGGTCCGGTTGCCAGCAGCGAGACTGAGCCCTGGAAAACCGGTAAATTAATATTTTTTTGGTGGCCCAAAGTACACGTGTTAAGTATTAGAAGCGGGTGTAGATTTTACTGACTGACCAAAATATTATGACCCGAGTTAAATTGTAATGAGCCGACAACTCGTCTTATTATAGATACCTAATTTATCATTTATGAAAATGAATATTTTACGAAAAAAAATATTTCTTATTTTTGAATTGTTATCTACCTACTATTTCCGAACACAATTTATATTTTTGTTGATTCGCCATTGCAGGTTCATCAGTCCATCACGAGTAAAATCAGAAATTAACATTACATTTATAACATAGTTCTATATAAATGTACCTATTCAAATTTTTTAATTAAGACGCGTATCTAGAATACGATTACTGACGATAATTTTTGAAACCTACATAAAACGTAGTTTAGCGTATTATACAATGACTTGAATGTTAAAGCGTCATGAATAATATTAATACCTTTTTGTAGTTTTTTTAGCAGTTTTTCAATTAAAACGTGGCAATGCGTGTAATATTAAAATATTCGAGAGCAAATTAGTACACCTACAATTTAAAATTGTTATTGCTGTTTTCTTTAAAAATGTTCACTGATTTATTTATGTTTTTTTTCTTCCCAAATATTTTTTTACCCACCCATCAAAATGAACGTTGTTGTGTCTCTCATTCTTTAAAAAACGTTCGAAAATTACATTTTAACTGGCTTAACAGTTTTACATTTCGTTATTTCCATTGAAAAAATGATAATGATAATTTTTTGATAGTAATGATCAATTATAATATTCAAAATGTTTTAACCCTTAGTGACATGTGTAGTATTGACCATATAATTGTGCACGCAGGGTAAATTTTTCGGTTCAAATAAAAATAATTTATTAAATTAAAAGTTTCTCTAGTGTTTATTCAAAATATTTTCGTTTCAATATTTCTTTATTACTAAAGTATATTAATTATTACATACGAATAAATTAGTTTTTAATTTTTTTTGTTTTATACAAAATAAATACATTTAAAAATAATATTTTGACACTTTTGTTATTGTATAATTAATAACTATAAAATACATCTTATAATGTTATACCATAATGAATCAAGTTTGAGTGTGGAGTATTCACAAAATAATTTATAGCATATCAAAAATAGAATGGGGTAAATAATTACTTCACTCACATCACAAAATAACGTAATAACATTTTTTTGAATGAAAAAACAGATTTCATTCTACAGGTAGTAGATACATTACTTTAAAAATCAGATGCAAAACATAAAAACTAATAATTTATATTATTGAATTTATTGAATCGTAGAAGTTGTTCAACAGATTTCACTAAACTAATTTATTGTTATAATGTGGCAATTCGTGACTACGTTATATAGATACTATCGTATATCGATATGATTTACTCCAGTCCAACACACCGATTTTTAGTTTGAATTTTATGCACTATACATACTGTATAATCACGCTCATGATTATATTATATTCAGATAAGTATTGTATGTTGTAAATCTCAAAATATCGTTGCGTGTTATAATTTGAATCGCATGCGATATCGTTCGATAGATTAATATGGGTATATATCGTGGAAACGATCGAAGTCACGGATTAATTATAATATGGAGTACCTATATAGTTTCAGTGGCATATTTGAGCTTGGGGGGGGGGGGGATTTGTCCACACGGACACCTCGCTCCAAGATCATTTTTTACACTTTTGCACACGGTATTTAAAATATATATAGCATATTAACTTTTTTTAAATTACGTAGAGGAACCGAATGTAAGAAATAGACATCTATAATATTTTTGACTTCTTGTACTATATTATATTGTATTTTTTTAGTAAAACTTTTTATATGTTTACATATTAAATATCAGTGGAGAAAATTGCTAAGTTTTAAATGTTTTCACTTTCAACAAGAATTTAAACTGAAATAGGTATTGTAAAAAAAACTGATTTTTAAAATTGTAAACCTAAATACTTATATTATGTCGTAGGTTTTTAACCTGCAGTGGTGGAAGTGCGGTCGTCACTAATTTTTTTATCAAAAAACACATAACTCACCTTCATAAATAATTAATATCAACAGTTAAATTTTATTATAAATGTTAGCAAGTAAAAAACATTAAAAAAAAAATCCTCCCTCAATACACCACTGTATTTATAGTTTTCAGTATCAGTTAATATTCCGAATACAGTACCTATTTGTAATACTTTTAAAATACTTTTTCCATAAGTATTCTGAAAATCATTTAAAATATTTTTAAAGTATTTTATTCCTACAAAAAAAAACTTTTTATTTACAATAATAATTGTTTTCCTTGGTTTTCTTGACTTTTTTTTCAATATCACACACATTTTAAGATTTTAAATTAAGTATCAACAACTTAAATTATATTATATTTAGAATTATTAAATTATATACGTTGGCACTATATTATTTCACATTTTCTCAAAGAAAAGTATCATTGGCTTAATATTTAAAACAAAAACTGAAAAATATTTAAAAAATATTTGAAACACTTGTTAAGTATTTTAATACAGTAAAGCCTCCCTCATAACGGATTCGCTCAGTACCAACTGATTTTTTCGTCATAAAAAAGTTTTTGTTATAGGGAGATTAAAATATACGGGATATAGGTTATTCAAGACTATTGTTGTTATTTGCCGTTTTAAGGATGTTTTACTGTACTTTATTCGGAATATTATTTCTAATTTTTATGAAGTATTCGAATTTCGAAAACATATTCCAAATACTTTTTAAAAGTATTTTACCCAAGTCTGAGTTTGTGGTAGAAACAAAAGACATATTATAGTGATAATTATGAACAAATATATGTAATATACTGCAATAGTTTCTATTAGTTATTATACCTTATTATTGGATTATATATCAATAATTATATTTACTATACGAGCTTGCGTTGTCAAGATTTAATTTAATTCCCATATGTGTTGTAATATCAGTAGACAGTCATTATAACAACCAGAAAGTACCTACCTATATAATAGTAACTGTTATTATAAACTATAGATACATGAGATTCGAACTCACGACGCCCGTCCGTCCATCCCGTGTTGTTATAATGAATGTCACACAGTCAACGTCCGTCAAATCCGCAGTCGATTTCTAGGTTAGGTCAACTGCTTTTCGAAATGTCTATAGTGTGCAGTATACAGAATACTCGTGCAAATATAAAATACTATTATTATTATATTATATGAGTGCGTAGATAATAACAGAATTCATAAATGTAAAGAACCAGTGGTGGATTTAAGGGAGGAAGCGGTACCTGGACCCTCCCCTACGGCCTATTGTCTGTTAAATATAGTTGTAACATTAAACTCATGAATAACTATTATATTACAGGTATTAACTTTAAACTTTTATACTTATTGTACCTACATTATAATTAATAATATTAAATTATTTTAAACTAATAATTACTGATAAGGCTGTTTTTTATAATAAATGTATTTAATATTGTTTTGAAAAATTTTGCACCTCCCCCTCAAAACAAAATCTTGGATCCACCTCTGTTAAAAACGCGCATAACTGCATAAGAGTACAGTCTTAAGCGTTAAAATACGGCGTAGATATATGTTAAATTTAAAGGGGGCTTGGATATGCTTGCCATCGCTCTCATTAATTTTTATGTAATTTACGGTTATTAACTATAGATCTTATTTCATTTTAATAAATTAATATTATGTACTAGGTATTGTACAAATGTACAATAGATAATGGCAATTATAAGAGTATATCGAATTGGTGGTGTTAGTACTGGTGTGGGAGACGAAGTTACTAATCATTGTGAAATCCACAATTATATAACATGTAAATAACTGATACAAATAGAAACTTCGGAGCCCCCAGATTTTTCATCGAAATTACTCTTCTGGGTTTGGGGCCTTCACGTTTACCCCAACAGCCCTACGCGTGCATACATAATATGATAAAATAATAAACAGTGTTGGTCTAGAGTAAATTAATAAATAGATAGGTACACCAGAATTACGAATGTTCAATGATTGATATATGATTGATATTTGGTTCATATTGTAACCACAGTCGCTGGTTTAAACAGAGACATATTATTATATTATTATTTAATTATTATGTATATCAAAAAACAGTGTGAAAAATTGACATTCAAAAACAGCATTAAATAGTTCAAATGTTTGTATCGACTGTAATACTAAAAACAAAGGCACATTGCAACATAATGGGGTCAAAGCATTTTTCCCGAATTAAAAAATTACAACCCACCAGTGGTAAAAATTCGAAGCTTTGATAATTTATTGAACGAGCACTTAGTAGCATAATTCAAAGTCCGAACAGAGCTGCTCGTCGTCTAAAAAGTTTTTTCTCTCTTCGATTTTTACGCACTAATTTAATTACAGACGTCTTTTGGGGCTTAATCAAAATTCCTTAAACAGATACGAGAATAAAAGTAATTGTTTTACTATTTTTTGTCTATTATACATACTTGCCCAGTATGTTACTGTGTATCGTATATAAAACTAAAAACGGTCAATATTAATCATCACCCGGTTTGCGAGACTGCTCAACCCTTCGGACTAGACTACAGAACTATATCGCGATACGGTCTTAAAATATATAGTTCTTTGTCTGCGATTTTTACATTATATATCATATTAACGTTTCGCGTTAGTCGAACACCCATTAACAGCGAATAATAAACATTTGATCAGACGCCTTAAATGAAACTTATAGAGAAAAATAATTACAGACGAGTTTTTAAAATAGCACGACGTTTATAGTAAGTTAGTAAGTATGTGAATAAAATCAATGGATAAAACCACCAAAAAAATCAATGCATTTATTATAAGCTCGACCATCGGCAGTTGAATATAATTATTACTAATAGCTATAAAAGGCCTACTACAGCGTTATAGTAGGTAATGGACAACCATCAACCATAATATATAGTATGCGATACAACTGTTACGAAAAAAATGTAATTTAGGTGTATTTTTGCGTATAATCATAGAAAATCATAATATAATGTATTAACGTAATATAGAACCATCACAACTATTGTACACATTTTGATCTTAAATTTTTAACTAAAAAATGCCATGTTTTTAAAAAAAAATTTCATTAAACCTCGAATACGAAAAATGTGTAAAATTCAGTTAAAACGTAAGAAATATTCTGTTACATTAAACTCGCATTGACATGTATAGCATGTGTTGTAATAATAGGTGGGATCCTATACAGATTACAGGGTGATTTTCCAACCAACTCAGGCACCTCTTTTCTTCTTCAATAATGCTGAAGCTATTCAAAATCTAATTTTTGGAATTTTTAAGTATACTCTTGAAAGTTGAAGACAATATTTTCTATGGCTGAGATTTACTTAAGATACTATTTGTACTATACTGTCTATACTTAAGAAGTGTCCTGTGGAGATACAAACTTCTGGTTTTTTTTTCAAATAAGGACCCTTTTATATTGTAAATTATTTAATGAATAATTTTTCAGAACAATTGAGGTGAATCAAAATCAAATTTGAACGAGTACTATTTGAGTTATTTAAATTTGAGAATTAAGGATTAAGTCGGTGCTCGGAAGGATATGGGAGCTAGGTAATTTGAAAAATGTAATGGTTAATATTAATCTTCTTCATTCATAATTTTTAAAAAGGTGCAATGTACAGTGTAATAATTTTAGGAACTATTAAACTTAGTGAACAATATGGTTTTTAAATATATTAAAAATTCAAAAAATCATAATTAAAATAATTTCATTATTAAAAGGTAAATCGGGAGTGAGCATGTTTGGTAAATGTAAATCACCCTGTATATACACTCACAGATTGAAACACTGCAACTTAAGATAAATTTAGCAACAGTACAAACTCATTTCTAATTCGTGCGGGACATTACAGCGCAAAAGATAGTCTGGCATGTGCAGCAAACGTAGGCACAAAGCGAAGTCGTCCGTCTTTATACTCCCATACATTACCTATACCCGGGTATAAGTTAGACCTGCCTACCATAAATATTACACTAGACGTCGCGTAGACGGGTCGTAGGTATACTACAGGCAGGTACACAATATAATAATAATAATAGCATACGCGTAGTAATAATAATATAGTTGTTTTGTTTGTGTTCGCGCCGACATCTCGTCGATATACATGGGTACACCGTACACGCATTATATATTATATTACATATTATATAATATAATATATGATTATATTTATTTGAAAAAAATCCGTTTTGCGTGGTTTGTTCGACATATAAGCGCGTATTACATAGGTTCATTTGTATGCGAGTGTGCGAGCAAATATTATTGTAACGTCGCGGTGCCGCCCACCAGTTTCTCATACTATTATTGCAGTTAGTGTCACACAAAACAAACCGCTCCTAATTTAATACAGGCACACACACGCGGCGTTATTAACAAGTGCATAATGTTATTACGTCGTCAGCGAGGGTGTTGGTGGGTGGGGAGGGTTATATTTTCTGTTCTCCTCCTAAATAATAAAACCGTAAAACGCAAACTGCATGTGATACAGGTTAGGTTATAGGTAGATGACCACGACCGACCGGGTAAATAGTATACTGTTTTTAAGACGCGTCCGTGTATACCTTTACACAGGTAGGTGGTACTACTATATGTTGTATATTATATTATTATACTCAGGTACATACATAATAAACGACGACGTATATAATTATATTTACATTTTACGCGGCTTATAGTAGTGTGCACATATACCTATATATATACCTGCCACGTATACCCATTATAGGTATACGCTGTACACTACTGTCTCAAAGGAGATAGAGTTGAAAATTATTCATTAGGTATTTTTTCTCTTTCATTTTTTATCATTATTATTATTATTAATATTACAGCATACATATGAGCCATTTTCTCACATACCTATGTACCTAACATATACATACGAGCGGACGGTGTAAGACCAGTGGCTACAACGAATATGCGATCGGTCGTCACCCCAGCCTTAATTATATAATCACGGAAAGAGTGTGGCCAGTGTGGGTGTACCATTTCAAAATATTATAGTAGATTTTGTCAATAAACATATTATTAAGGGGAGGTGAGTATGGCATAAGTCCAACACGTTAATCTTATTATAATATAATATAATATAATTTATAGCTAGTATAAGCACTTAAGGTACAATTATTTTTGCAACTCACTTTGTATCGATTCTTAATTCTTAAATTAGTAAAAGTAACTAAAAGTAAATAAGTACAATATAGGAAAGTTTCAAAATGAATCAACCGATGCCTGTATACTTTTTAGGTTACCTGATCTTACGCCATGAAACTATATTTCTTTTGGGAATAGTATTATGTTAAAAATACTGTATACCACCATCATTATCATCAACCACGGAGTAACAACCTAAAAAATTAGCGGAGTCAATTACATCAAATATTATGTATGGAATGAATTTGAGTTCCAACTAGATGTTGTTCGTGACTCGTGTGACGTGGTTTGTTTATAGATACCATTAAATACATTTGAAATATTATTCTTTTATTTGATGTACTTATCATATATGTTACTCTAATCCTAAAAACCAAGAAATATGTAAGCAATTAAAATAGAAGTATCGTTTTGAATAACCCTATATACGAGATTTATCATTTATTAGCAACAATAGAACCTATGGACGATTTCCCTTCCCCTTTTTGGCAACTTATTTTGAAATGAAATAGATGGGCTTGAGGGAGTATTTATTCAAATATTTAACAATTGGAGGGTTAACATTTTCTCATGACTATTATTATATATTAATAATAATATAATACATTACATTAAAGTTTAGATATTACCATGTATTAGTAATAATAAATAACTAATAAGTAATAACCAAGCATCGGCAGGACATGGATACCTAACATAGTAACATAACCTACGTTATAATATGAAAATATTAACACTTAACAGTGATGCGTCGGTATATACTATAAAATAAGCAATATTATATTTTTAACGGTTAAATTATGAGCACACCAGTACTAAATATATAAACGGACATCAAATCTGCAGTTTAACGTATGAAAATAATACTATATTGTGTACCTAAATATATAATTTATTGAATAATAGTTGTAAGTGATATCATTATTATAATTATTACGCGTGTTCCACTTCCCTTCAATTTATTTTTCATATCATTCAATTTAATCGATTTATTTCAAAAGTCAAATAAACTACAACTCGTTTAATTAATTTTACCCGGACGAGTCGAATCATAAAATGTATAAACATGCAGTCCTATATATATTCATCGTTTGTTTACCTACCTATATTATAAACTTAAAACATCGTTGGAAGACGTAAGTATAATTTTTTTACACCGGACAGAGTACCATAAATAATAAATATTAAGTACCTATATGCGCGTAATCCTCTCGGCGTTCGTGCGTAATTCGGCAAGCACGGTCTCTCTGCTGCAGTGTTGTTTCCGACAGCCGCGTGCCACAGTTTTATAGCTATTTCGCACGATTAACCTATATTATACAATTAGTTACAGCAATAATTCACTTTGTAAATCTATAGGCACGCGGGCTGCAGTGGATCGCACACATAATGTATACCTCTATGTATATTATACATATATTTACATTTTTAAGTATACGACTGAAATGAATGTAAATTTTTTTTAATTGTTTTCATTTTTTTATAACCACAATCGTGTATACCTATATATAATATTAAGTTACATTTTATAATTTTTACGTGATTTACAGCGGATTTTATATGCACGAAATCATAATCGTTAATACCTCTTTATTTTTAGTATAGATCGAGTCATTTATATCTATTTTATAGGTACTTGTGTTTTCGTTTTTTTAACCACCCGCTTAATGTACTAATTGTATTCCTATTATTATTATTATTAACTGCGTATTATTGCCACGATATACCATGATTATACCACGAACCACGGTGGCGTTACATTAATTAACTACGCGAAAGTGGCTTATTAAATTACGTTTAGAAGATTACTAATATATGAGCAATAAATAACAAATATAATGTCTGTATCGAGCCAAATACGAATACCTAATGTAGTCATAATAATAATGTGTAACGTAACAACTCATTAATGATCAAAAAAAATTGTTTTATTTTTTGTACCATATTTAATTTAATTGTGCAATAAATCATTTTGAGCATGAATAATTACTATTTAGAGAACAAAATTATGCGAATATATACGACTATAAATACGAATTAGGTACGATATTTGTTTCTTTAAGGTTAGTATAGTAGTATTATAGTGGTTTAAATTTTAAAAGAATAACCAATATTCTTCTCTCTATTATATTATTGTGTATATTATTATACATACAAATCTAAAACATAATAAATTATCACATTAATACCACTACAGTATTTCAAACATAATAATATAAGTTACTATAACTAATGCAACAATATGCAAGCACTAAAAATTACAGAACATTTTATAACACGCGCCTGGAGGTAATATTTGAATTTATAATGTATTTTATTTTTATTGAAATGTCGGTCGAGGACCAACATATTTCGACAACATAAGTTAAATCATATTTATATAATATAAATATTAAATATACGTTTAAGGTTCAGTAAGATTGTATAGACTATAATTAATATTAAAATGATATGACGCATTCATACCCATAAGTGATTGGCAATATTATAATAAAATAGTAATACAAATATTTGTTTTAAATCAATTTTAGATTAGATTATTAGAATAATGATCCTATACCATCGATAAACTTTAAAATAATAATTATTCGTTTGGTCAAATTTCTCATTAAAAAATTGGGTTCTATTAAGTCTTAACGCTTTCTAACAACATAAGCCTTATCAGTAGGTATTACGCACACACAATGTCATAATTAATATTGAAATTCGAATATTGATTAGGCTTGGGGTCATCCTAGTTTTTATAGATAAAATGAAAACAATGTTTTTTTTTATGATTAAGTAGGTATTACCCTATAAAATGTATCAAAGTTAAACTTTTTTTAATTTAGAATCTGCAACCTACAGTGCTAAAATAGTTACAGGTATAATTATATCATGAAACAACGGTTTTCTCGGGAAATAAACATGCCAAATTCGTTTAAAAAATCACTCTTATACCCTATGTTTATAAATAATTCAATATTTCAAACCATCTGATTTAATATAAAATATAATAATACACATTTTATTTTGATAACCGTTTTTTATAGCCACATGGTATACAATATACAGTTATTGTATTTTACAAATCACTTGTTAGTCGTTACACGTAATGCCTAGCCGATATTATACTTATAAGTTTTATGCTGTATAACATTATTACAACTATTATTATTCATAACAATATAACTAGATTTCACACATTATACTGTTTGGAATAATTAAGACTTTTAATTATGAACATATTTTATACTAATTTTCATTTGGATTCTTTAACATATATAACATATTAGTGAAAATATGGTAAATATAAGTAAAACAATTTAAGGTTATGGCCACCTACTTTTCGCCTAAGGATAAAACAAACAGTAATGAAACCATATTATAGCATAATAGCTTACGTCGTATATAGGTTGTATAACTAAAGTGATAAAGCGAACACTATGAAAAGGGCAATCGATCTTACTAGAGAGGATCACGATGACGGACATTGTAAATAATACCGATAGAGACACATCAGTCTAAACAAAAACAAAACAAAAAAATAGCACTGTAATATGATAAAAAAAAAGCGTGAATTACAACTTACTACTCTAGTAAATTGTTTGGAAATTATCAGCTAATATATGTTTCGTTAATAACTCTCTGATAAGATGCATCTTGATAGTGTCTAGACATCACTATAACAATTGCAAAACCTAGTTAAATACTAAAACCATTTTTTTAAATTAATTTTATTATTAAAATAATATGATTTTTAAAATGTATCAAAAGTTTCTGCTGTGTTGTTTTTAGTGGCGTCGTTCATTGTTAATGATTTATTATTTTATTATAAAAAATATGAATCTATTTCAATAAAAGTAATATTACCTAGAAAAAACCCAAAAAATTAATGTAAATTATTTATTAAAATCGTATATCTTTTACTAATTTTTGTGATTCTTAGTAAAATACATACTATATATTATGAGTAGATATAAAATTATTAAACATTTTTAAAAAGTATTACATTGAATGAATATTTGACTATTTTGATATTAAAATATATAAAATGATCGTTTAATTATTATATAAGATAAAATTTAGCCGATGCTTACAAATAAATAAATAAACGTTTCAACCAAAGTTATAACCATTATTTAGCATGCATTGTTCATTTTCAGTATAAGAACTATAAACAATTATTTTTACATTTGGTAATCACTAATCAGTTTAATGATATTATGTTCTACACATTGGCGCAATTGGGGGGGGGAGCTTTAAGGGATAATTTCATCGAAAAATGTGCATAGCCCCCCCCCCTTCAAATCCCAAACACTATTTGCACCTATGGCTGTTGTTCGACACATAACGTTTAATTTGATTTTAAAATTAGGACTAAACCCAATGACGAATTTTCAATTAACAGTATTTTATTTTGAAATGCCATTTACACAATATTCGTGTATTTCAAAACTATTTAACAGATGAAATAAAAACAGATACATAAAAATCGGCAATAATATAAACAACCCAATGACAACACGTATTTTAAAACGATCGTAAAAAATAAATCAGTAAATAATTGACAACAATAAAAACACTCATTTTTATTTTTTTTGTTACAGTAGCGTACCATGATTTATTTTTTATAAATGCCATACGATCCGTTACTAAGAGTCTGACTGCTATATACCTACGAGATCTAATAAATCAGTTGAAACCGTAAAGGTTATATAAGAAAACGTAATAATTAAAAAATATTATTACGAGAACTACTTGGCATAAAGCACATAGGTTGGTTGGTAATGTTTATATAGTGTAGAGGTATGTATATTCTAGAAATATTAATAATTTATTTGATTTTATTTGATTTATATCCAATGTACATACATGCCAAATGGATTTTCAGAGTATAATAACTAATAAGTAGGTATATGTATATTATTATTATTAATAATAAAAATAAAATATTATATTATACATAAAAAAAATGTAATTTAATGTATTTAGACGTTTTATAAAAATATGTTTAATCTAATGGCTTTAGCTGCTGGTTGTAAATTGTCAATGATAAGAATAAAATAAAAAATAAAACAACGACATTAATATTATACCGTCATTCTTAAGAATAATTATTCAAATTTCAGTCAAAAATGTAGATTTTAAAGTCTAAATAATTATTAATAACTGACATTTTATTTTTAAAATATTAAGTTTTACTTATTTGTCATATTATTTAAAAATGGTTTAAAATTATATTATATACAAACAAAGGAAATTACTTATTTCATAATTAAAAATGTAAAACCACGTTGCTCGTTAAAGTACACACCTTATATGATGTAGGTACCTATAAAAATATATAATATAATATATCATATATATTGTATTATACTTATAAATTATTTCGTATAACTGTATTATTCTTTGACGATTTATGAAATATGTTAATTATATACGTCAAAAACTTAAAAATAAATTAAATTGAAATAATTTATTGTGATGCATGTCAGTAATATCATATAGGTATATAATTATTATGAACACTCCCCGATTACATACTAAATTGTCATTATTTTAATTTAACTATTTATTATTTATCTGCAGTTTTGATAAATTGTTTCAATAATCTAGTAACCTGTTTTCAATTTTGTTTTTTTAAGAAATATTTTGATTTTTGACTATCAACATTTAAATATTACATAGGTAGCTATACTAATGTAAAATGTATTGGTTATAGGAAAATATACTTTCTAAATTTTGGTAGGTAGTTCAGTGATATGTACAGAAAATATAAAAGTGAATTATTGAAAAAAGTTACTAAAATACATCATTTTTACACTTCCTTGAGTGCTCGAGTAGGTACCTACTCAAATCATTTTTTGATGACTGTGGTATTTCATATATTATAATTAATAAATAAATTTTATATAACTACCTGTTTATCAAATATCAGTAAAAATGTATATTAGATTAGGTTGCTTAATTAAATATAGCTATATAATGCTTTAAAGTGCATAAAGTGCATAAAATACATTAAAGTTACACACTATAGGCGATCCGAACCCAGGCGTCATGGTTTTAAAAAAAACACTTCGGCGATTCGTATACGCACAAACGTTAACATAATTATTCAAGCAAACGAGAGCGCCAAAATTATATTAAAATTAAATTAGTGTTGCTCGTATTGTCGTCTAACGTAGACGCCTGTTGTTACGTACGTCAAGATGGAAATTTTGGACGATATTGAAGCAGCGTGTGTAATTTATTATGCGTTACACGAAGAAAATAAATTAAATAAAAAAATAAACACCTAAGAAAAGGAGACTTATTCGGGAAATAATCATTCCCGGTTAAGGTTTGAAATAAAGTTTTACGTTTTTAGCAAATACATAGTATTGTAGTGTATACTCACAATATTTTACCACTTAACAGCTCATTTACACAATCATATCAAAACGTTAATATAATTGTTATAATATTTAATGAAAAAACAAAATAAGTCTTTTACAAATAATTAAGAGGCATAATACAGTAAGATTTTATTTATATGATATTACATTTTTTTAATTCGTTAACATCTTTAGGTACCTATTAAAAAAAGAAGATTTCACTATACGCTAGTATAAATAAAAGGGTGACCTTATGCCCTAAATCAACGACAAGAGGACCGGAATGTCGCAACCGGTTCACTCGCAGTCATGGCGGAGTACAATTAACAATTATTACATTAACTCTAAATTATAATTAAAAACACCTATTGTTGGATGACAGTGCTTAAACGGAATAATCATTCGGTTGTCCATGTTTATATTTTTTTTATCTTAATAGAATTGAAATCGTAATTTTAAATTGAGTACCCATGAAAATAGTATACTATTTGTTTCTAATATTTTATGGTTGAATACAAATTTGAAATTTACGAGATATGGACTGACTAGGACTTCGTATATTATAGGCTACGACGCGTATAAATTAAACAATATGATAAATAATAAACATTGTAATATTTATTGATTGTTGAGGTTTTATTTGTTAAAAATTAAAATAAACTAAATAAAACAAAATGTTTAAAGAAAACTAAAGAACGGTATCTATACCATAAAACGAATTGCATATAGGTGTTTAATTTCAAATTTCTTCTTCTAATACTTATATATTAGTATGTAAGCACCTGCGATATGTGTACAGTGTACCTACACATAATATAATATTATATATTGTTACGTGTTACGAACGTTCAAAATATAATTAAATTTTCTACGGATCGGATATAAGTACCTTATATGTTTTTCGAGACCCAGTGCAAAGACTCTATTTCGCTAATATTTATGCCAATATAACGACAAGGTATATATTATAATACACCCGAGATATAATTATATATATATTATGTAGTATGTAAAATAATTCAATATAATGTATCAACTAAAACAATCCATAATTCAAATTTGGAGATGAAGTCACGCGAATGCTCAATGCTCATGATACTGTTAACGCATCGTGTGTGGCAGGGGAAGGTGATCACACCTTGTAAAATGGTTCTAATACTTTAAAATCGATACATTTAATGACACAGGCAAAAAAATGAATTAACTTTTATATCCCATAATTTGTGCGGTTTTTATTTTATGTCCAGCTATATTGCTTTTCCCGAATAATGTTTCGGTTTCATTTTGATAACAGCTTAGGTTTTATAAATATTTTTTTTATTTTTTAGTAAATCTATTTTGAACCCAGTCGTATTTGTCTGCAGTCTTAATACCTTTTCTGCGTATAAACTAATGAAAGTCGCAAGTCTAAAGTCTATAGTTAGTATGTTTCTAGGTATTAATATCATTATTACTAAGTCTATATTTTATACTACAGGTACAGCCAACATCCGCATATACTGTGGTGGTTGTACAGGTGGTAGGCAAATTGCACGAAGTCTTGATACGCCGTTGGCTTTATAGTGTACAATACAATATAATATATTCTAATTCTATCGTAGAACTGTATAAGTGTTTAAAAACAAAAATTACTATAGTAAAAATAGATTTAGCTTAAAGGAATTTCGACGCAGTTCACGTGAAAAGTACGCGGTGAATGAGGATGATTAAAAAAAAGATTCACGCAGAGCGTGCACCCAAAGATACGTTCATATAATATGGGCGGAACCGGAACTTAAAAAAAAAATATATGGGATAATTACAAAATATATATGTACAGAGTGCGCTGAGGGAAGTACATACTACATATACCTCGTCAAGCCTTCTTTTTTAGTTGGCCTAAACAATACTGCAGGGCTACGGGCTTATAATATTTCGATAACGAAATTTAATTCTTAATTTACATACGTACTGTACCATAAAAATCGTTAATTTTTTAACTAAAATGTATTTAAATATATTATATTATTTACCTGATTAATTATTATACAAAAGATTAATAAGGGTGCAGTGCATGACAAAGGACTTACACGATCTGATCCTTGGCCAGGTCACATCTTGTTCAGTTTTAAAATTCTCGCGCACGCTGCTGCAGCACTCTACATCAGTATACTGCAGTTCCTACATAATAATAATAATATATTAATATATAATACTCTATACTGTGGAACACCGCGTTTTTCGCACTATGCCCGTCTTGTATACACAAACAAGTAACGACATACCTATATAGAACTATAAATGTATTATAATAATAATATCTCAACTCACGAAACTTCTGCGTAGGAGTGCGTAATTTTTTTCTTTAAACATTTTTTACTTATCGATTAATCGGTCATTCGTAATGAGTCAATTAATCGATATATTCACAATAAATTAATCCAAGAATTCAGCATGTACGATCGTAATGATTAATATAGGTGAACAATGATAAACATAGGCGCGTTTAGGGAACTTTCTAGGAATATTTTTAAAAAGTTTCCGATTTTTTAAATTTCTATATAAAGTTAGGTATTTTATAAGGGCACTGAAGCGGCCACTATGGTAATTTTTTAAATTCGATAATTCCTATAAAATAATTAATAATATACTGCAGGAGTGCAGGACACGACGCAGCTACAAAGGTATCTTATATAATAATGTAACGATTGATTGTAAATAAATAAATAATATTGATACACAATCGATAATATTATAACAAAAACGAAATGTCTGCTCTGCACGCTGACCGCACGTGATTTATCTATACGAGAATCGCTCAATCACTGCTGCGGCAACCTTAGCCGCAGCATCAGTTCGCACGGAGACGTCTGCGGCGCCGGACGAGATTGATACTGAACCCGCGCGCGCCGCCCATTGCCGTCGTCTTGGCTAAACGGCGGCGATATAGACAGTAGTCCACTGTATTATACATAATATTATGATAACATATACAATATATGTATACGATTTATGCTCGTGTACAGCATGATATAGGACATCAGTAAAATAATAATATTGTAAGCTTTCATTCATATTATTGTATGAATTTATTTAAGCTCACGAGAGCGTCCGTATGTCTGTACGTCTGTAGTACGACACGTGTAATGTGCAATGTGCATACATGTGATATGTATGTACAGAGTAATCCACCGAGCATGCTAACCCCGTTTTTTTCTTTCGATAAAGCAGTTACTCAAAATCTGATTTTTAGAATTTTTAAATATACTTAAAGACCATATTTTCATATATATGGAACTTTTTTGTACTACTAAATTAATGTTCTGTAGAGATATAAGATTCTGTTTTTCAAACGATCCTCCAAACAGAAGCCTGTATCTCCACAAGACACTCATTAAGTAGGTATATTTAAAAATTCCGAAAATCAGATTTTGAATAAATGTATTATTAAATTAAAAAATGGGGTGTGAAATATGCATGCTTGATGAATAACTCTGTATATTGTATATAAGTAAATGTAATATATACACGTGTATAAACGCAGCAATTCGGATTGTGTCATATGTTAATAATTATATATACATATTATTATAATGTATGGATATATAATTACTATGTATGCATATTGTACATTACAACCTATGTAGGTAAAAGGTATGTATACGAGAAATCACATGAGCCGGCCAGTCGTTAGGCACAAGTCGTCGTGTGTCCGTTTGTTTGAGTGAATATAATATAATATACATAATATTATAATAATAATTATAAGATATAATATAACTGTACATTGTAAAATATAATAACACGATATTGTATGATAAATAAAAATATAAAAATAAAATGTTTAAAAATTACGTATTTTTATACTGTGCATCACAAGTTGATTATTCTTTGGATACGAAACTTTAGATTTTTTTCTAATCAACCAAATGGCATACCCTATTCTGAGTACGTCGTGCGAGTAACACGACAATCACGTTGCGATCAAGTTTTGAACGACTGTGCTACACGGTACACACAAACTATTCCGATTATTCCAACTCCGCGTAGGTACCTATTGATAAAAATGTCTGCTTATGTAGTTATGTCCATCGGGCGTAAGGATAATAATATAAGAAGCGTATAATATAAGTGGCCGTAGCCATTTTCCTCCAAAAACGAGATACCGTTTTCCTCCACTGTCCATTTTCCTCCAATACATGAATCTATTAATATAATAATAAATTTGTACGAGTATTTAGTATATTCGTGTGTCTGTCCATCTCAATGTGTATAATCATAATAATCAGGGACAATTTTATTGATGATACACAATAAAACAATATAAGTATATACGTATGTACCCGTATGTTGTATGTACATTGTACGTATCTTTATTAAGCTTAATCAAAGTTACAATCGACTGTTACAAACCGCGTGTGCTGTCGGACACTTGGACTAGTGTTTTTCCCTAGCCGATAAGAACGCGACTAGAATTTAATCAACAGATACGCGCAAAATGTGATCCTAGCCATACTCTATTTTTATAGTAAAAACACTGACTAAAATATTGGAGGAAAATATAGACATAATTTTAGTCAAAAATAATGTGGAGGAAAATGGAAACCGACCTTTTTTGTTTTTGGCGGAAAATGGACAGTAGAGGAAAACGGTATCTTGTTTTTGGAGGAAAATGGTCCCGCCCGTATAAGTAGCTTACTCTGGAAAAAAAAAATTCGTCACCCTAAATAACAATCGGTTTGTGCGTCTATGTTAGGACGGCATGTAGGTACATAGTGCATACACTGCAGGCCTGTATACGTATAGGTTAAAGGTACCGCAGTACTGCAAAACAAAATATAATCAACTATTCGAAGAAATTTTAAAATGTAAATTGTTAGTGAAAAGTGTCGAATACCGGAATACGCGGGTTATTCACCAACTACGAATTATACGATAACATTACGCCATCGCGGTCAGTAATAACACTAATAACTAATAACTAATAATGAATACGCGAATCCGCCTGAAGATTTATTATTACTATAGATTTATTATGAAATGTAAAGTAAAATAAAATATGTTATATTGTTATTCAAAACTTCAAACGAAACCTATATAAGCATAGTATACTGTGTACATAAACATTATATGCGTCAAACACAATCCGTTAACATTTGGTTTAACTCTCCAACTATCATATACATATATTATAAAAAAGTAATATTGGTAAAACTCAACAATATTCTGAACAAAATATGAACAATAATAAAAATATCAACGCACGTGCACAGTACCTAACAAAAGTTGTCACGGTTTTAAGTATTTTAAATGCAGTTTATACAAAATTACATATGGTCTTTATGCATACCAATTTTTACTAGTGTCTAACTAATAACTAAATATAAATAGGTATAACTATAACTATTATTATATTCTTTAGTATTAAATATTTAAATGTATACGTTTTTCATGTTATAATACATTATGTGTTGTATATTAAATAAGTACCTACTGCAGTTTTCGTATTTGTTTAGTATTTTACATGTTAACATTAAAGATTCAAAGTATTATATTTAATAGGTGATCAACACCACGACAACTATAGGAGGCCGTTAGCCTTAGTATCTCATTTATACATTTTGAAGTTTTAAAAGAACTAAAAATGTATAAAAAAAATAGTACTTTAATAATTTAAACAGATAGATTTATTAATTAAAAATCGAAACAATTGAAAAATTATATGGGCGTATTTTTTTTAAAAAAACTTAATATATTATTAAGTATTTACGTACTGTAATACGTTATACCTTCTATATAAATGAGAACGGCGTCACAAAATTAACTCTGTTTTAGTAACACCCAAAATACAGCGACCTTGAAAGGCACGTTTCGTAAATAAATAATATTTTTAAGAAAGAATATTCTTCAAATATTTACACATTCAACTATATAAGTATAGGATAATATTGTAGCATATACAATATACATATATAGTATTATATACATTGAAACAATTGGATGTTACACCCACTAAAATTACATTCTGATTTTTAAATTATACAATAATTTTATATCATTGAACGATTGTCTGTGTTAAATATTAATATAGGCTAGTTTCGAAGTATTAATGTAGATCCATGTGTACGTTAGTACAAGTTCATATCCCATGAAAAAGTTTAAAAGTATTCACAAAAGTAGATTCAAAAATTCAAATTACAAAATTAATTTTAATTCAACTATAGTCACTTTCACTAGAATATTTTTTTATCTGATCAAAACTTTATAATAAAATAAGCTAAATAAATAAAATACATTTTAATTAATGATTTTGAACCCCAATAAGCATTGCTAGAAATAATACAAGAATTATACTAGAATATATAACGTTCCTACATTAATCACTTCTTCTATAGTAGATAGTGATACGTTGTCAATAATACATTTAAAATATGAAGACAACAATCATCACGTTCAACACATTAGGATTCAAAAAGAGACAATAATATCGTTTTACAGTTACGTTAACCTAAAAAACTACCGGAATTTTTTTTTTAAATATCTGTTCATAAATCTCGATGCTCAGTTTAAAATCTATAAAAATAATAAGTTATATGACTTTTTTCAAGTAAGTACCTACTACCCGAAAAGTATTTTCCATAAATATTATAAAATATATTACATTAATAAAAATATTATCCAAAACGAAAATCATCTGTACATTCTTTCACTGATTTGAACTTTCGGGTTTAGTTGAACTACATACCTTTTTGAAATAAGAAGATATTTTATTTTATAATTTATAGTTTTGTATCCCAAAAATGGATCCAAAAAATATTCGTTATTTAATAGTGAATACTTTACAATACTGTCGATTAATATCATAACTTTATATTCAAGTATAAAACTGTAAAATGTTGATGCTATTTTAATACATTTCACCAAGCACTGTGTTGTACCACTGAAGTGCACGAGTCCTCAATTTCATAGTTTGTTTTGCAAACCTTGTTTCCTGAACTTTTCAATTCAATTTTCTCACTACCTCGTAGAAAATTAGTAAAAAAATTCTATTAAACTGCAATATAATACGGTTTGATTTGTTTACTGCGAAGGTAGGGTTAGTAATTCCTTCGCGTTATAAAATATAGGAAGCTTAACTTAACGATGGTTTAGTCGTTAGAAAATAACTTTGCTATCTGTTTTACAGTTTTACTCATCTCAAAGTTTTTACACATTTCAAATGTTGTTCTTCTAAAATTTCCTTGATTTTCAAAAACCGTTAACGCCATAACACATACAAAGGTCCCAATATAAGTGAGCGCAAACAATATTAAATGTATATCAAACTATACGATGCGAAAAAAATGCCTGTGAATAGTTTGTCTATGTTTAGAAAAATGTACCTATCGTTTTGCTTAGGTATATCAATAGTTCGTCAAACGCATACACATAAATGAAAATGCCATATTGTATAATATACAATACTATGTGTTACATATACCTAGATGCGTATGTTACAGTCAAAAGGTAACAAAAAGTGTTTCTTACGGATGACTTTGAGTTTAAACCGTGCGTGTTTTATATTTCTGAAAAACGTAGTAATAATATCTAATAAATAGTTCTCTAGACGAAAGATGTGTATAGGTTTAAAAACTGTTATTCAAAGAAAATACTATTTTTCATCACACGCATACACACGTCAAGTGAACATTTTATAGCGAAAATTCAAAAATGTTTCCGAAAATATGTACTTATTTATTAGTATTCGCTCTCATATTTATATGGCCTTTTCAAAAGCTCCTTTCGTATTCTACTTTCTGCAAGGCCGTCGGTTTCGCATTATCGTCGGCCGAATATTCAATAACCATTATATGACTGCAGTATTCGAATGCATTTCTGTTACAATAAATACGCCGAATGGTTAGGTTTGGTGTCGTGGGCGTCGTATTGTGGATATATCGTCGTGTGGATATATCGTCGTATAAAATCATAGGTATACCTATGTACTTTATCGATAAAAATTAATATAAAATACACGTACAACACGACGGAAACGGTTGTCATTTTTTATTTCACATGGAGTTAGCAGTTTTTTTGGCTTGCACTGATTTGAGCTATTACACTCAAATGTTGTTGAACAATAAAATAAATCGCGCGTGAGTGAAAAGAGGAAAACTATTTGGAGTACATTTTCCCAGCCGAACAACTTTTTAAAAGTATGCATGCAAATTTTTAAAAACCTATAAATTATAGTACGTGCAGACGTTAAAAGATTCAGCAATAGACTTTTCCGCACAGTTTTAAATATAGACAGGATAGAGGAATCAGCTAGGATGATGTATGCAGGAAAAAAAAATCATGAAAATAAATTACATTTTTTTCTCGGTAATTTACATAATCGTATATAAAGAACAGAGTGCGCGGTGTATGTTTAAATTCTATATGTCTAATGGTTTTTTAAATTTAATCGTATTGTACCACTATATGCACTCGTTTATTTTTTTTCTTTCGTCGATATCTACATTACACTTTTATACGAAAACCACTTTAAAATAGTGTTTAAATAATATGCTAAATAGATTTTATACTTTTTCAAACGATACGACGTGTTTTAATGTTATTATTTTATAATACCTATCTCCGGTACAGCATTGCTACAACACGTATTCTTTCTTCTCTGCAGGCAATATTAATATGCGTACGTATAGAGTCAGTTTTTACCCTTTCTCAACTTATCGATGCCTACCTATAATACATTAATACGTAATCATTTTTTTTATTATTATTATTTCATTTCATATATATATATGAATACTGGGCTACACTGATAAAACTTGTTGCAATTATTGTAATGGACCATAACTTACGAATTATGGGTATTGGTAGCTCTTTAAGTACGAAATATATATAATATATTTTATTTATTTATTTTATAACAGTACGAATCGAAACTACGAAACCTAATGAAACATGAATAGGTACTATTATAATATAAGAAGTGAACATTATTACTAGTAAGTAGTAGTAACCAATAGTTTATAATTAAGATAAAATTTAAAAACTAAAGAAAAACGAGGTGTCATCATTTGAAAGTTGTATAGACGTGTTGAGTGAAATAAATAGTATTGATAGAGGAAAAGGGGACATAGAAAGGGGAATTAGTTCTCGTTGACGAGGGGAAACTCAACAATTATTATAGGAAAACAATGCACAAGAGTCAACCTCATCTGCCAGAAGTTTCCTTAAAAAGTTTATATTAGCAGCTTGTCTTCGATCCGAAAAAAAATAATTTTAAGCTTTTTTGGACGAAAGGATAGTCAATTTTTAAGATGTATGATACAAAACGTTAGAACTTTTTTTGAACTCTTTCCAAAATTTGTTAATCACTATAATGCCGAATACCCGACAGAACTGTATCCAATTAGAGCGTAAACTAATAAATAAAAAAGATTTTTTTTAAATAATAATGGTATTTACATAATATATGTACCTATAGGTTAGGTACCTATATGCACGTTACTAGTTTTCGATCAATATTTATTATTTTCTGCTCAGCTATTATCTTCTCTATAATATGATACCTAATAAACATAATATTTTATTGGTGCTCTATAACGTTTACGTCACCGTTAAAATTTCCATAATATAGGCGCGTACCGTCTATATAATAATAAAAACATTATTATGGGTGGGTTCCTATAATGTAATATATATATAGGTACCTACCTACGAATACGCGGAATACGCGAAACTGTATATTGTTTACAGACTATACTAATACTTATAAAATAGCTTCCACAGTATAAGGTGTATTCGTGACTGTATTAATTATTTGTTTAGAACTTAATATACCTATATTATTATGACACCGCGTGTTTAAACGATTCCGCGGTGGTGGCTGTCGAATCGTCCTGTGCGGCGCGAGTAAGTCTAAGTATTAAAGTATACACTCGTACGTGAAGTGTTATATTATATTGACTTGGCGTAATTTTGTGCGTGTGTACTAAGTATATTATACGTAATTTGTAGTACTATAATAAAAATAGGTACCTATATATGCAAATAAACGCGCTGCTAATCTGCGACGGTCGTCTAGGAATATTGCCCTATACGCGGGCGTATTTGCAGCAGTGTGCGCGTTATCGGCCGCAAATTGTTTTTAGAAAGCGCCGCCGGCGACGTTTATCGTACGGGTACAAAAACTAACTGGGTGACTTACAGAGGCGTCGTCGTCACGGTCTACCGATCGCCGGTGTTTGCAGGAGGACGACTTTTATCAGTCGAGGGTACCTATATTATTATAGTGTATATACCTTCACTATAATATGCATGCCTATATGTGTGGTGACGGAGCACATAATAAATAATATATACAATATACAGGGTGTCTGCAGGTGGCGAGGAGAAGGCTATTTTTTTGAAGTATGTGCCTGACCAAAATCAGTGGGTGGGTCTGTCGGACGGATGCGATCAATGGGTGGTCGGATACTTAAGACTGCGTGCGTTTGAGGTAATAAACTAATAAATAATAATTAATAAACATGTATTATTACATCGTCTAACTTACCGTACAATCCATATCTTCTATAAAAATGTTGTTTATAGTGTAATAGGTACCTACTTTTATATTGGTACTTCTAGCCATGGCCTGTTAAATAACCGACAAACGGCGAGTTATAATATTATGCTCCCATGTTCTATAGTCTATAATATGGGTAACTGCCTATTTAGAACTACAGATAACCTATTTACTCGTCTTAATTCGACTCATTCTACGTCTTAATATTTTTGGAAACATGATAATATATTGACATTTATTTTATACTTGGGTTTTATGCAATGTTTGTAGTCTACAGAATGATATCGATTGAGTGCAAATGAGTATAACAAAAAATTATTATTGTATTATTCCTCTACGTTAGCTACAATGAAGTGGACCTATATATTTAAACCACTCAAGAATATTCACAGTTACTTATATATTATAATTAAATGATAATTTTAGTTGGAATAAGTAATAAAAAAAAAATCTAAAATAATGTCTGATTTGATATGGTGATGGGTAGGTATGGGCAATTTCTGGGTCTCATCAAGGTGTTTATTCTCGTATATAATTTCATACCCGCAATACTATAATAATATAAATTAGACTCGTATTTATGGATCTCCTAAATCAGCTATACAGTATAAAGTATAAAGTAAAAATCGTTTATAATAGGGTTCAAAGAAAATAGATCATAAAACCGATAGTTATAACAAGTGAATTTTTCAAAAAATTATTAAATATTATTTTTAAATCATAACTTTTTAACTCTAATTATGTATAATATGTATATTATTAAAAAGTAAAGTTCATTTTTATTACGTACTATAATATATATAGTATATAATGGTATATCATTATTACCTATATATTAAATATTAAAATAAATCTAATACTTTTGTTTGTAACATATTTTTTTTTTAGTATAAGTAAAAATCATGGTGTATATTGGTTTCTACTTTTTCAAAGTTTGTATTTGCTATAGTTAGTGTATAACAATGTTTCATGGTTTGTTTAGTCATAATTAATACTATACTAGCCTATATGTAATAACTAATAGGTGTATACGTGATAACGATATAGAGATTGAGCCATTGAGGCGAACACGCTAAAACACCCTGTATACATATACAAATGACACACCTATGTAAAGGATTTATTTTCGAGCTATACCGAAGCAACGCAATCATCCACTCAATAGGCATCAGCCGGGTCGGGTAATACTAAAATAATATAATAAACAAATAAATCGCTACTCATTTTTCTCGTTGCCGGTTTTCATTTTATTTTTTTGTTCTCATTTCCTTCGTACGCCACCGACAATCCCATGTACGGAGAACGAAAACAATTCATTCGATAATACACTTCGGGTAAGCCGCTCCTCGTCTGTGAGCGGAATCGCTAAATCCAACGCCGCCGCCGATCGCCATATACACCGGCCGAGACGACACGCGATTATAACTTCTGCGCCGAGGCATGCCTATAACGCGTAGTTTGCCCGTTTCTTCGTAAGCGGTACACTGTATGATATAAAAGTCTCGGCTGTCGTATCGCATGTAACAGGTATTACAATATATTATTATAGGTACACACACGCGGTGGTGACGACACGGAATAATATATTGAGCACGTTCGACTGCTGTTAGAGTCTATTAACTCCGACGTCACGCGGAAAACGGCGGGCGGCCGTCGCGCGTAAATCTGTGAAGGCATTACAAACGTCGTCGTTTTATTTTTATTTTTTCGTTTTGTATATTATACAACATACACCGTGGACACGTGTTTTTATTGATGTCATACACCTCTAGTTGTACTCCTGACAATTAAAACAGAAAACAATACGTACAATAGTATTGTGCGTAGTTAAAAAATTACGCTGTCCGAAAAAAATAACCATTTAATAAATAATACTGACTAAGTATAATATTGTATATACGTCCTCAGAAAGTGTCTTATTTATACTCGTTCCACTGTGACAAAGATCTTCGCAATATAGTTTACAATGAGAAGAACTATTAAGATGACTCAACGAAAGAATTTATGATATGAAAAACTTTCATTACATATTCGATATACCAATATAACTACTTATATTATTTGAATAATCGCACACTGCGAGAATTTCAAACTCACACGTTGTCACGTTGAATATCACCCACACCTTGCAGGTCACATATACCTACATGGATATATTGTATATACCTGGTGAAACTTACTATAAAATTCCAAACTGAATCATTTTCAAAATATTTGAAAAATTATATATCGTGTAATAATACTATATATATGTATAACGGACTACGATTATATTGTTTTCTATTCATTGAAAACGACATTTTTCTTAATAAATGCTTTATAATAATATATTAAGACATGTAATGTTTAATGTTTTTTATATGCGTGCGTGCGTGCGATGCAAGTGAGTAAGTGACTATACTATATATAGCTTACTATATTTTTATAATACGTTTTTAAACGTAGCAAACGATATCACATAGTGATAAATAAGAATCTCGGGATCTTGACGTTTAAAGATTTTATGTTCGAAATTATTTTTATACAATTTTGCATACTACTCCATTTTGGGTAAAAACAACTATTTCCCCTTATAAGGGTATATCAACATGCCATAAAAATGAAATATATAATATTATGCGTTTTTCACTGCAATATGACCAGATTGTTTTCAAACCAATAACAAGCTGTTGAAATATCTTTGTGTGTAGGTAAACAAAAACATTTATTAAAACGATGAACCTTTAACGAATAAACGGATGCGTATTGTATTGTAAAATGTATATTTTTGAACCACAAGAATAATAATATAATCTTTAAATACTTCATGGTCATTCACGAACTTTTGTATAAATTGACAATATTTTTATATTGTTTTAAAATCGTAGGGTTTTTTGCTTTCTTTAACGAGACTATGAAATCATTTTTAAGAATACTGCAAAAACGAGACGATATTTATAAACTATTGTTTTCACCATCTTATGCATTATGGTCCGTACAGTCTGGCCAAGGACTGCTACGATACTATATAAAATGTATTAAACATATAAATGTTATGTAGACTTACGTAATATTTCAAAGCTACACATTTCTGTATACTATAATATTATACGGATACATCGCAGAATTAATTTCTTTGTCTGTATTTACTGTAGACTAGTATGTTATATATCTGTACTACACCTACACATATATGTATATTAATTTTTATACTTCGATACAATATATATCTTATGCTGTGCAATATGGCGTCTTGAATTCGTTTTTAATCTGTCAGCCAACTGAGATTAGCGTACGACCGAAAACTAGTAAAAATATTGAACATTTACAAGAGAATTATAACTATTTTTCGGCGCATTGTCCGAAAAATTATTCATTTATTCTTGACAATAACCTCGGATTGGAGCCAAATTTGTGGCGGTCAAACATGCACCAAATAGCTTCAACGCGATGCACTTTTAATTGTACAAACAAATTATCCACCACGAATTTGACAAAAATATCTCTGACATCTGTCGCCCATTACTACTGGAATGCTTCCAGCTGGTCATCGATGAAACAAAACATTACTGTAAAACGAGTTCTCTCTATATCTAAAATTTCAATAAGCGACATTAGATATTATTCCTAATATCCACGTTTAATAAATCGTCCCACCTATTAACAAACAAGGTTATAATTCTTACAAAAGTAGTAAAATTTGGTTTTCTTAAAAAATATTCAAATAATCCAGAGACGTCAACTATATACAATGTTAATAAAAGTTATGCTTGCGCATGATGCCAAATATTATGTTGTACATCCAAAAAGACTCACAAGGCAATATTATTATACTTACAAAATTTTTATTTCAGTATTTTATACAATATAGTAAAAATTGTAGAGCCCAATAATGGCAAAAATAAATATAGGTAGTATAAATGGGTTTTCATTTATTTTTTAAATATTGACATACATAGTTAACACTGCAGCTACACATGGTTTTGTTTATAACTAAAGTAGGACTGAACTATGGCGCTCGCGGTTTCAACGCAAATACTAGGGTTGTTAAAAAATATATTTTTAATCCAAACGATGATGATTGATGGGTGTTTCAATAATATTATATAAAATGTGTATATCACATGGGTATGCATGGGTATCTGCCACATGAATATAAAACCCGTCTCGTTCACTTGGCCCACGTGGTATTCATAAGCCAATTAAAAAAATGATAATAAAACAACAAGGTATACGAGATATATTAAATATATAAATGTAAATGGTAAAAAGGCGTCAGATATTAAGAAAAACCATTATACTTTCATGACTATAATATTATTATAACGACCAGTAAAGGGAGGAAACTCGAAATGTCAATGTCTCTTATATGCCGAATGAACCGGTTATTATAAGATACATATGGAATAATATTAGTAATAACAGCAAGAATTACACGCACGGTATTTATTTTTTCATAAGATACTGATGAGAGTATATTTTTTTTAATGGTACAGAAACCAGTAAACGACGACACCTATTAATAATTAACAATGGTATTTTAGACATCAAGTAGACTAAGCGAATAATCACTGCATCTTAAAATAATAGCAATGATCTGAGTTTGACGTAAAAATTTAGGTATACAACATACATAATATACATTAACAATATAAAAATAGAGTAATTTTTTTCAACGATAAAAATGTACTGAAATTAATAATTATTTACAACATAATAATATTGTGTCATGTGCAATTAAGGTACATTGAGAATTTATGGTATTGAATATTAAAATACTAAATGTAAAAAAGAAAATTAATTCAAATAAAAATTATACAATTATTTTTATAGAATATAAATATATACTATATACACATTTGTAAACATTTGTATCTATATCCTTGTTAATACCTAATCGTCTGTTCGTTTAAAAATTTCTTAAACTTTCAAAGAGTCTATAGTTGATATTAATATAGCTATTAGCTACAGCCTATAAGTTTCTAAAATGTTTATATTTGATATTGACAAACACATTTTTATAGTCTTAACACTTCTAGAACGTTCAAGTGTTTACCGAATTATTATTATTATTATAATACACTTCTCGCTTACATGTTAAATTCCCAAAGTTGTAAAAGCAGGCCATTTCATAAAACGCATTAAGTACTGAATATATATCTATATGCTTATTTTTCTGGGCAAACGATAATTAAATAATACAACAAGATACTTGTCTGACAATGAATAATAATACTCGTATCTCCTTTACCCTTTTTTCCTAGTCAAATTAATAAATCCGATTAAACGGTGAGGGGCATATATATTTTACTGCAGTATATCATATTATATATTTAGTATATTCTATTCTCGATGAATAAAATAAAGAATAGTAACATGGTTTTATTTTATTATTCGAATCAATAGGAAATTTTTTTCGTTACGGAATTCACTCAACCGTTCAAAAACTTGGACCAACGTTGTTGGAAAAAAAACTTTTTCTCTTCGTACATGTCAACTATATTCCAATGTCTCGCACTAATCGACGTTACTTACAACCCGTAAGATCCTCTTCACACATGCGATATAATATATTGGTTTGTATAAATGTTTTTTTGTAACTCGTTTTTTTTTCCTCTACAAACTGCATTCCAGAATTCTTCGACCCATTTCGCTTGCTGTACAGTATTAGTAGTATTACATTCTGCACTCCGTAGCCACAGCGTGATGACGATGAATACTGGACAAATCCATGAAATTACGACGATCTTAAATACATACGAATTGTGTGATTTTAAATCTAACGAAAAGATAACTGTTGTCTTGTAATATTTATCGTCATCTTAGAAAAATGGAAGAACGGCCGACACGTGCATTGCAAACACAACTATAATATTATAATGCTATAATACTATTATTGTACTTAATCGATTCTATTAAAATAGCGATATTGATATAATGTTCGTAAAGAGAATAAAAACTCAATGGCCAATGATTAAATGCTTTGTCGTTCGGCTGGGTGATATACACACAGCGGCTTTAGACGACTGTAGATAAAGCTATTTGTCTCAAAATTACCAAATAAATCCGGTGACCGAGACGCAGTGGACCATAAAAAGAGAAAAATTAGAGGGACCGAGGTGCCTGGATGAAATATTGTGGAGACCCTGCAGTATCGCTGTTATAGAAGACGGAAAGTGATTAACGTGGACAATTGATTGGAAAAATGAATCATTTTCTACATTCTGTTTTGGGGATTTCATTGTGAAGTCAATGAGACATTTTCAGAACAATATAGAATAATATTACTAGATTGCAAAACGTTTATCCGAACTACACCTACACCATTATCTTAGTCATGTGTATGCGTTTAAAATATTTAAATTAATTAATAATATTTTTTTCTTAGTCGGATCGTTTAACACTTTAACCTATAAAGATTAAACACGATTAATCATCGAATGTGATTAAAAATTAATAATAAAAAAAATTAGTCGTATATTTACTTATATACCTCTACAATATTCTACATACTTACATTATACGAGAAACAAAGTACTTAATCAACATTCAATAATGATAATGTCGTTTTATAAACTGAATCGTGGTAAAAAATATATACCTATATATTATGCAGTATAATAAATAATAACCATGTTAAAACAAACCCGACCAGCATCCAGAGTATATTATTATTACTATTTAATGCACTTTGCGGAACTTAGGCACAGTGAATTATTAGAACAACAAAAACTGGTTATCATCGATCAGTCAATGCATTATTTGCAACCGCTACAAACAGAAAAAACGATTAAATTGAAATATCAAATATTACTTTATCAAAGTAACAATAAAAGTATGTAATTTATGTCCGTGATAAAAATTCAATTTAAAAATATATTGTAATATAATATTTCCCGATTGACAATTAATGGAAAATTGTTGAAATAATAATTTAAAAATAAGTATTTAAGGATTATAATATTTATAATATTGCAGTAGATACTAAAAAAAAACACTATTTTCAGTAGTAAAAATATACGATGATATTATTATAATTAAATATTGTAGTCAAATAAGTTTAAATAATCCTACACATTTATTTTCAAAAACCTACATAAATCATAATACAACTTTCATAGAATCCCTTTAATAAGAAAATCAATAGTAAATGTAGAAAAAAATTGTTTAATCATGTTATCCCTACATTTGTATAAGACATAATAATATAATTATTTAACGATATTTATTATTCTCTGTTTAGTGACTGCGTAGTGCACTAATACCTCATACAATTAATGTAAAGACAAGTCAATAATTTAATTTTATACATTCAAAAACGATTGATTTTAGTTTAGAACAAAAATACCAATGTTGAATGAACTAGGTTTGACTGAACACAATTCATTTTATACTTGAAAACGAAAGTACAATCAATAATAATAAGTATACCTACACTAATATATATATTATAATATAATTCCTTCGTACGTATATAAGGCTTATATAGTTATATATATAATTTTCAATTACTTTTTAATCAAATTAGTAATTATTATTTTCAAAAATATAAATTGTACTCTTTACATATTGATATAATATACCTACATCACAGGTTATATTATAAATTCAGACAACTTAAATCACAAAAGCTAGCCTTAAAAATTAATCTTAACCATTATTATTTCCATAAAAATGTGAAGGCTATTTAAATACAAAATATGCTGGACACATAATATGGTTCGTTAACTAGCTTATTATAAGTATTATATTATATTATATTATATTGAATTTATATTTTACCCAGAACTGTAAAATCAAATAAAACGAAAGAGATTGCTAACCACTGTCCTATCATTCAAAACCAATCAACATATTATATTATTATGACAAAATGTCAAATACAACTTAAAATCGTTTGACCTACAGTTAGACTAGACGAAAATTGTGCAAAATATTTTTCGTAGTAAATACAAGTGTTATAATACTGAATGTTTATTATTTACGACGTATAAAATAATATTAGTCAACTTGTTTTCCCTATCTAAAAAACTTCTTATACACGTCTTCTTATTTATATTCGTTTAATCGTCGTTTGTGACGAATGACGATTGTTTACGATTTTTGTGAATCGTCACATCATTAGTTTGATGACATCTAGAAACAAATACTTTCTGATAAATTATGTAAGATTTGAGTACGAAATATTCCCTCGTCTTTGTTTAATTATTTTACCATGATCAACTATTGGCAACAACTTTCACAATCTAAATATCTAATAGAAACGATTATTAGTTGTTATAAAGTCGATTGGTTTTATAAAAAACGAGATGTACGAGTTTCGGCAAGTCTTTATAGTTTATTTTTTATTTTTTTTTTTTAGATGGGTTTACGATATATTAATATCCTTGGCTGTCATAATTGACTATACGCGATTTTTTTTTAACCATACTAAATTTGCAACAATATAATAACGCGTTTGGTCAAGATAAACTATTTAATTTTATGGATGCCCCTGAGGGCTTTCGGAAGTTTACAAGAGTGTCACAATTAAATGTTCACCATAGAAAGCATATTAACTCAGATTTTTATCAGTCCTAATATAATTAATAATTAATCTAGCTCTTTTTATTTTATATTTATATGAATTTTATTTTTTCTATTTCAATATTGTGTAACGATTATATAAAAATTTAGTGATAACGCTAATGATTTATAATACTTTTTTTGTAACTATTGGATATTTTACTGTAACGCCTAAAGTGTATATTTTAAATATTATAATATTGCCTATTCTTTCAATAGCTATGATATAATTAATCTATGAATTTTAAAATAAAAATATAGCTTATTACGTTTTTTATATAATTTTATGTCTGCAAGAAAGGAATTCAAAAGTCCTTTTTTCAACTGCTGTGAATCATGTTAAAAAGGTGTAATAAACTAATAACTACAAATACATCTAGGTGGTACTCCCCACAATAATTTAATTAGCAGCACCTCTTTTTTTCGTCGTTAATAAATTCCGGAAAACGTATTTTCCGGTAGCGTTTCTTAACTCTTATCGAAAAGTTGAATCTACATATTATTATTATTGTCATTACCATTAAATTAACGTCGTTATATATGCATGCGCATTCGTAGTTCGTCTTTATTATATAAACTCAAAGGAAAACCATCAGTACACAACTTGTTTGTTACAACCCGCCTGCCGAAATTTCGACGCTTATACATATTATAGCTTTAGCGTACTTGTACTATAATATTATGTTCGTTCGGGATTTTCAGATATCAAAAAAAAAAAAATTGTTTTTTTTCGCTTACTAAAATCAATGTATAAACGCGGACAGTGTCGCAACAAAAACTCTTGTCGAAATATTACTATGGACCGATAAAATATTATATTATACGACGTCATCATCACTGTTGTATAGCATCGCGATATAATACTATACGGTCGGCCAGTACCTATAATCTATACATATATATAAAATATATCACAGCACATCAGTATTCTGTCGTAATCGTCGTCGTCGTCGTCGGAAAAACGCATTACACGTCGGCGGAATTTATCCGCGAGAGACGAACGAATATCATCGTCGTTCGGACAGAGGCTCCGGATATAATATATAATATAATACATATATCGTTATCGAAGTTTATTTTATTTTATCCTTCGAAAGTTTTCGTGCCCGTTAGGCGACCGATTTCGCTGTCGGACACGATGACATAATAATACATCTATGGCGATACTATAAAATAATATGGATACTGTCTATTCTTATCCTTATGTGCAGTATGGTCAGTATGGATGCATGTATCGTGTATGACGACGATGAAGACGAAAGGTTATCGAAGTCCACCTATGAAACGTACCTATCATTATTATTGACTATTGTGTCATTTGTCCGTGACTCCAAGGCGGCTCTGTTACCGGTATCACAGAAAGTATATTACTTATTATTATTATTATTACTAAGTATTCGTAGGTGTATAATAAGACGTTATATGCACCTAACTGTATAACACGATTGATCAAACCTGTCATTTTGTGCATCTATTCTTATATTACCTACGCGAATAGTTTTGATATAGGGACGATCTATAGGAGATGATATTATACCATAAATGCCGATAAAATATATTAATCGTTGGTATTATAATATTATTATATAAAATTACAATTATCTCGTGTGTTTACCTCATTCGGTGGACACGTTTATATAATATATTATATATTTCGATATCCTCGTCCCCGGCCAAACGGTGAAAAATTACTACGAAATAAACGAACAAAACGAACCAACGATATCGACGCGTATAATAGGTACTAAGTGATTGCAAAAATACTGTAAATAATATTACGACGAGCGACGACGAAACGGCCGATGCGAACGTCCTAAAACGCGGACAAAAAAAAAAAACCAGATTTTACGTTCGAAAATCGCAGGCTGCGAAGAAACCGGGACGATTGATTTAAATATTTTTTTTAGAAGCGAACAAATGAATTACACTTTTCACGCCGACGAGAATTTTACTTCGACGGCGAAAACGGCGGCAGAGAAACGTTTGTTCGAGCGCACACCACGTGCGTCGTACTGACAATAAAGCGCCGCGGCAGGAATCCTATACGAACAACCATCGTCTTCGTGTACTGACTCCGCGCGGCGGCGGCGGCTGTGGGTCCGCCTTTTTTCCGTTTTCGCGACCATCACGTCGACGTCGACATCCCCTCCGCCACCACCACAGCGTTATTGTTAATTTTCTTTTTAATTTAATATGTAATAATAGTAATTAAATAATGATAAAAAAATATGTTTTTTTTATATAAGTGTGAAACGATTAAATTGTTATAATATAATATTTTACCTATATTATAGGTGTACGAAAGGTGCACAATAAAAATATTGACCAGCACATATTATTAATCGTCGTGTATCTAATATTAGGTTTCAACACATATAAGTTTCGAACACCTTAAACCCCCGTTGTGTCTGTCAGGTAGTTACTAGTAGGTACATAATTATAATCGTTGATACATTTAACAAGAGACTTATTAATATAAATATTTCAACTATAGTCTATAGTTGAATAAATAAATAATTTTATAATGGTTCTATTCAAATTAAATCCATGCTAGCCAGTATTACAAAATATCAAAACATGAGTATTTAATATTGATGCATAGGTACTACTATACTAGCCAATAATAAAAAATAAGAACCAAAATAATATTATAAACTATAAAAGTTACTAAATTCTTCTTAGATTCTATATAGAATTTAGCTTATTATTGCGTTGTATTTAAATACGTTAGAAACCGGGAATTAAATACGCTCGCGGAGTAAGTTTTCCTATAACTTGTTTCAATGCCTATGCAGAATCTAATACGAATTATTCTTAAAACAATTGTTTTACTCGGTTTTTTAACTCATCACTCGCCGCGTGCGTACATTTATAATATAATAATAATATAAACGATTATATTTTATGCGTACAGCGTACACTATGACAAACGCGTGCCATCGTAAAACACTCGTTAATATTATTGTTGTGTAAATAATACTCCAGACACGTCGCCGCGCGGATGTCGATATTATTTTAAGTTTACTACATTACGTCATTACCTAATATATTGTTATATTAATATACGACCGAACAAATCGCGTCGTGTTGCCGTTCTGTTTTACATATTTTTTTGGTTGTGTAGAGGTTATACTACTACAACTTACAGTACAGTCGACATTTGATATCGATTAATACGATCCACTGATTTACATATAAACATTAAACATATTTTAACTGTTTTTCTTATATAATTTTAAAATAGATACCTATTACAATAACATTTTTCGTGGGCAAAATATATTATCTATAATAATGTATGTAATACATTATACACAACTCACATTGCAATTATACCTACAATATTTTTAAATTATTTTAAAAATATTTTTTTCGACCAAATTTAGATAGTCTTAATATAAGTCTCAGAATCAATTCTAAGAAAATATTAATATTTCTATTTAAATGGCAAAAACTACATATGTATAAGATCTAAACTTTGAAAACAAAATTGTTAGGTTAGGTTATTAATTGAATTGTTTCAACATACGATATTACAATGTGTTTTAACGATTCAAAAAAAATAATAATTGCCAAGTCCCAATAAGTATAAAGATTAAAAATGTTATCATGGCATTAGCATATTTTCAAGTAGATTACACTTAATATAGCAAGGTATTTTAGATTCTGAGCGAATCGATGAATGTATTGATTTTACAATGATGTGTGTTTTTTTGTTAATTTTTAATTTTTTTTTTATTCGTGTCTGTTATTACCTTTTAGAACAATATAAACGCTTAGATTTTCTTCAAACGCATCTATTCAGGTAGGAAAGTGAATCTAATTGGTACTTTAGGGGTTCAAAAGTAAAAAACTCCCAGTAATTTTCAAAAGCGCTGAGAAAAACAAAAAAAAAATTCGACAAAATAGATTTTGGTTTTAAGTGTAACTCTAAAACAAATGACCTTCGATCCTTGAAATCTTCACTGAATGTTTATATTAGCATTCCCTATACACCATACAATTTTCAAATATTTTAAAGCCTATTGAGCTGTTTACGGCTTCAATTTTCATTTTTTTTAGTTTTTTTTTTCTATAATTAAAAACCGTGAAAACTAACGATATAAAACTCACTAAGGTCTAAGAATCGACGGATGGCGTATTACTCGAAAATGTTAACATAAATAATACACGTTTAATATGCGTAAAATATACAATAAACGACGTGAAAATAATCCACAACTGTCAATGCTATACCACAGCGAATTACGCGTCCATCTTGGTATGTACCAAGATTTAACAAATATTTATATAGGTAAGTAAGACATTAATTAATTATACAGACATAATAAACACACATTATAATAACGTGTAAATACAAAACATTCTAAATAGATATAGTACAAAGAACGCCAATAATAACGGTAGTTTAGAATCGTATATATTAATATCTATCAAAATAAATATCAATCCCTACAATAGGAATACCTGTGAACAATATTAGAGACATGATGTATTATATTATATTTGTGCATTTTACCTGTACACGTCGTCCTTGACTCGTAATTTTCTAAGACATCGTTTCGTCCGACCGGAAATGATGAGACTTGCAAACATATATGACATATACAAGACTCGTTTTGCTGGAATCTTGACCAATGGCATCACAATCAGATCTTACTCCCGGATAATTTTACCGGTAAGATTTTCCTATAGTCATGTTTACTTCCGGTAAGATATTTTTAGTATGATCTGACGCGCGGCACTAATTTCCCAGGAAGACGTTGGGGGGGGGATGATTTTCCTAAGATATTTTTACGGGAGTAAAATAAGCATAGGTGAATCTCCCCCTCCCCGTTACTGGTAAGAATACCATAGGGTTAAGATTATCTGTTACGCACGCAGACATCTTGCTAACGTATACGGTTGTACGGAAGACGACGCGAAAACGGTTTAATCAAAATTCGAACGGCACTATGACGCGGGTCGCGGATGAGAAGAAAAAGTTCACCTTTACCTGAGGCCACTATACAGACTGATCGACGAAAGAAAATATCGCGGTTACTCGCAGCCATTTGAACCAAGATGGTTTTTTTTCATATTTCTGCAATTTGAACCACGGTCACAGACTTTATACCACTCTCGAAGTAGCAGACTTTACACCGCGGTAACCGTCGCGCGGCGTGCCGTGCATATTAATATGATAGGTACCAATTATTTTATGGAAAACGGTGGCCGCAGCGACAGCGCCGTCCAATTCTCAATGATTCTCGATCAACCCATAACCGCGTCGACATTCGTGAGTGCGTAAAGTGTAGTGCAGTTCAAAAAAAATTCCGGCGAAAATGCGAAATTATAATTAAAACTTGGACGCACCTGTACGGCTACCTTTAAGTGTATTCGCAAGTACATTTATTGTCGTTTATTAATGCTTAAAAGGTTGATAAACACACAGATCTCCGGTTTTTCTCAAATGAAGTATTAGGTACCTATATATTGGTTGGTACGTCTACTTTCGTTTATAGAAATTTTCGGTTTTTGGTGTTTATACTTCAATGATTTTTAAATACGGTACTTCTACACATATTATACTAGTTATTTCTTATTTTTGAATAAATGATGGAATATGATTGTAAGATAATATGTTAATAATAATATTTAATTTGATGATCGTGTCATTCGTCCTAAGTATTATCACAAAACATGGTATTATAATGTCTGTATAAACACCAACACAATAAAATAAAATCAATATACCTCATTACATTTTGACGTACCTAAAATCATCATGTCAACACGTCTTCGGATTTTTTTTCTTCCCGATAGTGAGAGAAACAATCACGATGTAGAAAAAACGGTGTAGTCACTCACTCACTCGGTGTCGAAAAGTGAGTAGTCATATAATGATGAAAGTTGATTCAGTCAGTGTCAGTTTTACGGGGAGGAGGGTCCAGGGGGTCTGGAGCCCCCCCCCCTCCCAGATCCCAAGTTTGGATTGTGATACATTTTTCGCTCGGGGCGTTCGAGTTTTGACTAGCTTTTACGATTTTTATATGCGTACCTATATACAATTATACATAATTCTGGTGATTTTATCATTATTATTCCGTATATTTGAATGTTTTCTACAACTATTTTAGGTATTTATATTTTCCCTGAAATTATAACGTTTACGATACTTATTATTTGTAATAATAATAGCAATCGGCCGTTCGAAGAACGTACATTAGCGGATTAGCGCAGCGATAAACTGTCAATCACTCGCGCCCGTTGAACGTCAAAATTGTAAATTTTTAATCTTGTTGCTCAAATTAGTTACCATTTACGAGTTTATTCATAAATATTCTTTTAATCTAAGAACTAAGATTACCATTCAATTTGAATCAAACTTGAAAAGTATTTAAAATTCAGGTTAGTAAAATTGATAATAACAATATAATTACCTAGGTATTTTACTTTTTAATTTACAGTGTTTATCCATATTATTTGGCTCACATAAATAAGTAGTTAGTTTTAATTTTAATCTAAGATTTTGTATTTTGTACTGTGAATGTAATTTTTAATTTTTCTTAATATTAATTATTTTCAAATTTCAACATGTTATTTGAATAATAATATTGAATATTGAATAATACATAAATGGTCAGTCACCGTGTAATGGGTATCATCAAGGGCAGTCCAGGCTAGACGATAGGCCAGTCAGCGATTTTAAAATTAATAAATTATTAATTAATAAAGTACATTTTTCCATCAAAATATTATTATGTTTTCTTACCAGTTACCACTGTACATGTTGACTATTTATTACCTTACATAAGTCATATAGGATGCCCAAGTCATATACTTGCCCGCTTATTAATATATAAAATAATAACATAATATTATTAATTACAAATTAAAAATTGTATATAAAGATAAATTCGTTTTTAAATCATTTGATATTACGTATGTTACAAAATCCAAAACTCATGACGAAAGTCAAAAGAAATTAAGCAAAGAAAAAAATTAACATTTATTTTATATTTTTCCGTCTCTATACCAATATAGTTTTAGTTTTCACGTAGTCAGACTGTTAAGTTTTCGCACCCCCCACCGGGCTCGAACGCATGACACCGGGAGTAATAAAAACCGCATAAAAATAATACGTTTACTATTTAGTAAATTTATAAAGTATAAAATATATCGTATGAATCAAATTATTTAGTCAGTTATTAATATCATATTTTATTCCTAAAAATAAAGTAGGGCCAAATTATATAATACGGTCGACAGGTTAAAAGTGTTGGCTTTATATATTGTATTATTGTAAGATAATATTTAAGGACATAAGGATACCCAGAGCCGTGTTAAGGGGGGGGCAAAGGGGGCAATTGCCCCCGGGCGCCTTAGTTTTGTAAAAGTAAGGGGCGCCTTTATTTGCACTTAATATGCTACCTGGGGGCCCAAATTGTAGGGAAGGGGCGTGAATTGCCCCGGGGCGCGGAATTGCTTGACACGGCTCTGAGGATACCCCCCCTCCAGAAAAAAAATCAAAAAATGGCCACTGAGTTCAGTGTATTGTACATATTTTGTACACCAGGAGCAAAAGACCAATTTTTTATTTTTATTTTTTTATTGTATTGGGACCTGTAAACGCTTTAAAACTGAAATTTGTACTTATGCGTTAATGATTTTAATAACGAATTTTTTTGTCCTCAGATTATTCCCTTAACCTTTTATAGTAAACTTTGACATTTTGGAAATTGAACTTCCAGTGAGTTTTCTAGTCTCGGTCGTCACTCGTCAATAATCCTACCACCGCAAAAATAACATTAATATAATTGAATACGCATAATTAGAGCTTACAACACGATTATCTATCCTTTTCTTAATTCAAACTAACATTTTCAAAATATTTTTTTTTTTTTGAAATGTAACTTACTAGGTAGTCCCTTAAACTTTATATCTTAGTTTTGAATTCTGCCTCCTCGATAGAAATAATTATTATTTAAGAAATTTTTTATATTTCTCTGTAATTATACTATACCTACGCATGAATTCGGAATTTTCAAGCCAAATTTTAAATTCACACTTCATTCCTGCTTTCAAAATCTATGCTACGTGGTGTGCGCCAGTAAAACGTTCTTCTTTTCCTTTCCTTGTAAAAATTAATAGTTTCAAATTTTTTTTTGTACATATTTTACTTCCCTTTGCCGTAAATGTCCAAGTTTAGTTTTGAAATTCACTCGAAACTATTTCTCCCATAAAATCAAAAATACATCAGTTACATGGAAATAGCCATTAGTAGGTTGTAGGTCTGGCCATCCTCTTGGTAATAAAAATTATTGCAAGTTTTTATAAGTTCACCTCGAAACTTCTGCCCTCGCTAAATCATATAGAAGGCGCAAACAATAAACGACAACATAATAATTGCGGTGTGCGCCATGCGGACTTTTACCCCACGGTTCTATTAGGGAAAAAATAGTAATGGTACCTACCTTTTTTTTCTGCTCTAAAAACAAGGAACGGATGGGAACTTCCACAATTTATACTGCCATCCGATCCCGTATCGTTTATTCACAACTTTCAATATGTTATACATAGATGGGCGCCTTTAATCGCGCTGAATAGTTTGCTTGCAGAATTATACCACATTTAGCCTACCAGTCTACCTCTTGCCTGCCTGTCACGTTCTGCAGACTTCTTCTGCCCGAGTATTGTCTCTACCTTCCTCCAAACGTCGGTTTTTCCGCCGTCGCCTCATTTCATCGTCTCCTCGACGTATCATCTGGAAGGAGCTCTTGCTCCGGTCCCAGTATAAAATCAGGGACATCCTCGCAACCCAAATAACGGCACTTCTTTGGGCTAGCATTATACTGGGCAGACTGTATTATGATATACTATATGTTTATACCTAATCATAACTCATAATCCATTAGGCAATAATTTAACAAGGGTAATAATAAAAAAATATTTGAAATGAAGGAAATATTTTATTATTCACATCAAAAAAAAAAATATTGGTTATATTAGTATAAAACTATTAAGAAACAATAGTCTAATTTTTAATATTTAACAGTATCAACAATTATGTTAGTAAAAAAAAATTAATTAATAAAATTAGACTTATTATTATTTTTATGTATTTTTACAACAACAACAATATTAAGTGTTATACCATAATTAATGTTCTGAATATATGTTTTAAAATTATTTTTTACAAACACGAATCATATGTTAAAATTTGTTATTACAGAAAGAACAATTTTTAATGTATTTCACAGTTCACAGTATAATTTAGTTTTTAAGTTTAATTTTAACAAAGTCCTCAATATTAAAACAAAATTAATAACCAAAATAAAATACATTTTTATTTACTTCACTATTTTTACTATTTAATAAATAGGAACCCACGTATATTTGTTGTGAAAGTATCAAAATTATTTTTAAAACGACATTTCATTGCATGTTGACCATTGAAGTCAATATTGGTGGTCAACAAGGTAAAAGCATTATGTAGTTTATCCATTACTAATGCATCGGTTTGGTCATTGATCAATTGCATTGATATTTGCTGAAATTCATCCTAGAAATAAAGAACAAAAATTTAAATAAAAATTATAGTTTTGATTGTTGATTGCTTTATTGATATGAGCAGTTTATTTGATTCATAAAATATTCATTATTTTTACCGGATAACAGCATATTAATGTATAAAGTGCATGACCAGTACTTGAGAGTGCATCCGAATTTATTTGACAGGATAATATAAGTTTCATCAAAAACTATAAAATTAATCATTAATAAAATACAAAAAAATAAAGATTATACACAGATAACATTATATCTTACTTTTAAAAATGGCTTTAACAAATTATATGATTCGTGCATTGTACAATTTTCATATTTATACATAAACGAAGCAGCTGATTGTAAAAAATCTGTGCACATTGGAGTGATTTCATGGCCAAACATAGTCAGACCTAATTCAATTGTAGTCAAAACTCCCTTAAAAATTTCAACATTTTCAATGCATAGTTTCAATGGAACCATTTCACACATATATCCAGCATACTACAAAATAAATAATATATAATTTTTATAAACTTAATAGTACATTAATACATAAACAAATATAAATATATAAAGAATAGCAGCATACAAAATGTAGATATGATCATGTACCTATATTATCTTCTTTCTTTCATATTTTCAAAATTAAATTTTGATGCATTAAGTTATATTTTTAATCACTATGAATTATTAAATAAAAACATTATTTATTTCAGTTAAATATTTAAATATCATATTAAGGTTCTAAACTTAATCCTTCATTATTTTTAAGTTTGAGAACAGTAAAAATATGTAAACTAAGTATATCAATTTACTACATTTTTAAGAAAACAGTAATTCAACCCTAAATTAATTAGAATATCTTCAACAATGATTTTATATAAAAAATAAGACACTAATATAAACCTTAATACATAAATAAAAAATAAACAACATGTAATGATTTTATATTTACAACTGTATTTAAGAACAGTCTCATACTTAAACAAGAACATTTCAAATTTAAAAATAATAAACACTCACTTTATAGTATTGTAAGCAAAGTGCAGGAATTTTCAAGAGATCTATGGTCATCAACGGCAAAATAACTTGAAGCCCATAAACACAAACGTCCCCAGCTGTTTTACCAGTAGTAGTTTTTCCTATTTTTACATTTAAGTATAATGAAGCTTCAGTTAAAATATTAAATTAACATAATTAAATAATATTTGTATGATTCATTACCATCAGAGCTGAGATCTAAAAGCTCTTTTGACATAACATGGGTTAGAAGTTCTAAAAATACATAGAGATCTTGAAAACATTGATCTTCAGCATCACAGTCCAAAGAAACGCGATTAATGTTGTAGTGAGCATACATATCCACCAGTTGATAACAAGATGTGTAGAACTTATCACTTTCTTCCTATAGAAAAAAAATGAATACAATATAATATACATACCATGCATACAACAGCATTATTATAAAAATAAAAAATTATACATTTTTCAAAATCAAATACAATGATACTGGGAACTGGATAACTTCAGTCTTGTAAAGTACTTCAGTAAAAATATTCAAATACTTTTTAAGTACACAAATATGTATTCTATAAACATCTGAAAAAAGTACTTGAGCATAGTATTTGAATACTTTTTTTTGAAATTATCTGTATTTAAAATCAAATACTATTTTTAAATACTTTCGTCTAACTTTAAGTGCAGGAACGCCAAATTTAAATATAATAATGTACAACATCTTTATCGATAGATCATTGTGTATTGGTATATTGTAATATTTTTGGAGGCCTAAATTATAGTATTTGATGGTACATACACCAAAGACCAAAAAATGCTGAATTCTTATTTTAATGATTAAATTTATCTATAAGGACATAAGGTCAAAGTAAAAAGGTAAGACACATTGAAAAAAAGAAAAAAAAGTATTTGAAAGTATCTATAAATACTTTTTAAAAGTATCCCTTACAAGACTGGATAACTTAATAACCTTTGCAGCATGAATAAAATTACAATTTATACTGCACAAATCTATCAATTTATTACTTTGAATTGGTTGATTTTAAAGATAATATTATGCATAAATTTGCTCTAAAAAGATTAAAATACAATTATAAAAATGTAATTCTTACCATTCTAAGAAAACACAACATTTTCTTGGAAAATTCAACAAAAAGTTGAATGATTAGATTAACAATAATTTGATAGTTATGATATACTCCAATTAAAGCTGAAAAATCATTTAGCATTGGATGTAAAAAATTAAAAACATTTGCTGTGGTGTTAATAACTGCTCCACTAGCCACCCCGATACATTTATGAAGTATATCCATTATTTCTAATCTTACAACATCATTATTGTAAATTTTCCTAAAATTGTCATCACTTAATATCTTCCTGAATTTGACTAATACTGGAGTGATCACCTAGTTAAAAAAAATCTTATTATTGTATTGTATAATATTAGTATCAAAGTAATCTGAAACACAAATAACAAAATACTAAAAATCAGCGTTTACATAAATTGAGCCACCCAACCCTTAGCTTCTTAGAAATAATGTCCATTGGAAAAAGTCCCATATATTAAATATCTGAAATTAAATTGTCCCCATAATAATATAGTCCAATCATAAAAAGTCCAACCTATAAAAATGTCTATGATGGCAGTATCTATCCTATTTTTTATGTACAAAAATATCTAAATTTATAATTTTTTAGTTGTATAGAGAATCATCTAAATGATGAAGTTGGCTTAATATTATTTATCTTTATTTATTAATGTTTAATAATAAATTAATAAACAAATATATAAATAATAAGCTCTTTAAAAATATTTCATATTTAATAAAAATTGTGTCTATAACTTAATTTTTAAGTCAACAACTTAATTTTAAAATATAGTCTATAGTACAATTACAATCTACTTACACGAGAATAATAATCTTTTTGTTTATCATCATCAATAAAGGCATCTGCAGCTAAAGAAAATGCTTTATACAACCCTTCTTTCACTTCTGGAACTAATTGGTCTTGACGCACATAATCTTGTAGTTCAAATAGTTTCCAAAATCCTTCACAATTGATAACAATCTCAGATCTAAGATAAATAAAAAAAAAATAATGAATCAAAAAAATTTTTTAATTGAAATAAAAGTATTTATAATGTCAAATAATTATCTCTTTTGCCCAATACAACAGTTAAATAAGGTACATATTTTACTTATTACACTGCCGTACACACAATATCTACTTGTTTAAACCAAGAATTCAAATACATTTAAAACCTCTTTCTACATACTGTTTGACTTGTATTGCACTATGTAATTCTATCACTCAAAATTATTTAGTTAATATCAATTGTTATCTATCTAATATATTTTATATGTATTAACTGATGCTAAATTATATATTAATTTATTCCAACCATCATAAAAATTATGAATACTTCAACTTTTTATCGTTAATAAAAATGCTGTTTATATTTACCATACGCACATTACTACAAAGGAAAAACACTGTATTTTTATATATTGTTCCTAATGGTTATTTACTTATAACACTTATAAAGAAAACTTCCAAACTTATAATTTTATTTTATTTATTTTATGTATTATATTATATACTTCTCTATACAAGGGCTTTCTTAACCATATATGTGATACCGATACAATCAAAACTGTGCTCAAAATATTCAAGAACCATTAAAATCATTCCTATTCAAATTAATAATAAAACAAATATTATAAGACATACTTGTGTCTAACATCTACCATAGACATTAATAATCCAACGGTATCTCCAATAAGACTCACATCCACATACAGAGGCGATTTTATATTATGTTCAACTTTATTTAATAAGTAATTTAAAACCCAATTAGCAGCTTCTGTATGTTGACCAAATGCTTGCAATAATGGCATACTAAGCTAAAAGTTATTATTTTATTATTAATATTATATAAGATATAAAAAACATGGTTATTAATCATAGTTTACATCATTGTAGTAAGTCTCATTTGGCATCAAGTATGCTTGAAAAAATTCACGCAAAAACCATACTATAGTACTACTTAACAATGGACTACAAAGACTGTCCATTTTAGCTTCTATTAGCTTTTTTTCTAATTCACATAGATGAAATGCAATAGACACCAACCTAAGTAAAAAACAAAAATTAAATTATTGTATAGTTAAATAACAAAAGATAATTGTCTTAATTATTTTACTTGATAACATCATCAACAGCTTCTGCTGAGCCAGGTACATCCATAACTAACATTTGATTGGTAAGAAATTTCAATGTTAAATCTAAATTTACATTTTTACTCTGCTTAATACTATGATGCATGATTTCCGTAGGAATCATACTAGGTTCACCCTCACTATCCACTGTGAGTATATGCCCTAAAAAAAAATCAATAAAAGTAATTTATGATTTTATTACAAAAAACCAAACAGTCCAAATTTATTAAGAAATTACCTGCTATAAGAAACATCCAATGAATGTCTTCATTAACAGCATCAATTTTTTGTTGAAATGACTCTGGCCACTGACAACTCCCACTACTATGCACATGTTCAATTATTGTTCTCATTTCTTTAATTTGACCTTCTATTAAAGTTACTAAAAGAGGTAAAGAATGTTCTGGAATCTAAAATAAGATATTTAGAAAATAATAATAAAAAAAAATACTATTGCATTTACATTAAATACTTAATAAAATTACATTCTTAAGGTATTAAGGTATTAAGGTATTATGGTATTATTAAATTATTAAGTATTAAGTATATATTATATTGTACCGTACTCTCAACCCACGCGGGCGTTACTTTAAAAATAAATAAATTATTATGGATGTTCTTTTGTCACAACCATCCCCTATAAGACGAAAACTGACCATCAATAATTCTGTTTATATTTTGTATAATAATTAGATATACTAAGTTTCACCAGATTTTACTAATAAAATTAATTTGTTGAATACTTCTAAAATACTGTATACTTACTAATCTTCCAAATATTCCTATATATTGGAGCTGTTCTTTGCTGGCCACCCGATCATCCTCTTCGTTTTCATTAAATTCAGTGTTGGGAATCTTTGTACCATTTGGTGGTGAAATGTGGCATTTTAAGTAAGTGTTTAAAATTTGTATGGATGCACTCTTACATAATTCTTCTGGAAAAGATTGGTTGCTATTTGCAATAATAGACACCCAGGGTCGTAAAATATTATTGAATGCTTCAAAAAACATTTGATCATCTTGAGATAACTAAAGGACAGTATAATAATAGTAAAAATAATAATAATACATTGAATCTAGCTTAATAAAATTATAAAAATTACATTTTCCTCAGTAGCAGCACCCTCAGCAAACTGACATGTAAGATGAGTTGTGTTTTCCAAAAAACTTTTAACAATATCTGGAGGAAATTGCATAAATCCTGAAGGAGTATATCCACTTATTATTCTCTTTATAATAGTAGAAATACCTATTGATTCACGATCTAAAATTTTAACCCTGGAATTAAAGTAATACATCGTATTAATATAAAAAAAATTAGAATACAAATATTCACTTACGTGGATACTAGTTTAATAAAATTTTCTAGATAATTTGTCATATATTTCATTCGTACATTTGTATCGGTCCATATATTGCCACTGATTGAAGATAATTGTACAAGACAACTCAAACAATGATGAGAAAATTGTGGTTTATCTCTTACCATCCAATAAATCTAATGTTATAAAAAAAAACCATCAAGTATTTGTACATAGTTACATATTATAATATACATAGCATAACAGAAAGGACTGACAGATGTGTAATTAATCAATTTAATATAATATAATGACTTTTATTATTATTGACATTGTTAATATTTGTATTCATAATCAAGATATTATAATACAATGATTGCTAATTTATAAATTAAAAAATTGAATAGAACAAAAGTTATTATATAGGTTATTAATTTCATTTTCTAAGCCATCTTTGTTACATCCAATATATTATTAATAACTATATTACTTGCATGAAAATATAAATCAACAGTGCTAGGATTTGTTATAATATCTTTCCATTCTGATCCAAGCTTCAAAATAGGGCTGTTTTCAGAATTATATATTCCCTCAAACATTCCAATCAAATATTTGGGCAGTATTTATTTAGTTAAGGAATAAAATCACTAATATTTGTATTAATAACCAGAGTATATTATTCATTTAAAAAAGCTTTAAATGTTTAAAGTGGTTTTCAGAATTCTACAATTCCAAATTGTAAACTATACATAGGATCTAATCTATGGTATTAAAATATTAAATTAAACAATTATTTTTTAAGTCATAATAACAAGACTTACCAAGAGCAAGATTTAAAATATGTTTCACAACTTTATTCTAAATAAGTTCGTTCAAGAATGATAAATTATAAAATATTTTTTAGTGGCTTTGAAAAATACTAAATTTAATAATAACTTACTCACCACAAGTTGTTTAATAATTTTAATGTTCAAATAATACAAACAATCCTAAATCAAAATAAATCATTACTTTTTAATTGAAAAAATAACTTTTATATTATTAAAAACTAAAATACTTAGGCTTATGTAATACTGATTTTCAAAAGGATATTGTTAGTAGAAAGAAATCCCCATACTAAAACAGATTCACATATTATTAGTAGATACTTAAGAACAGTCAAAATATCTATTGATAATGGCTGAGGAAGATTTTGTATTTCATGCAGAGCACGAGTACTGAATACAAAAATACGTCTTAAATCTTTTGCCTAAAACATCAATATAAGTCAATCAAACAATTTGATAAGTTAAACTAATAGTTTAAACAAATTATCAATTTAGTATGTCGTCAATTTTTACTTCAAATTCTCTTTTGGCAGCATAATGGGATTCCCAAGTCAAACCAACATCGGTAGATTTAACTGTAGTAGAATATTCTTGCATTAATGCCAAAATTATAGAGCAACCCAAAATTTGCTGTAATTAAAATACAAATATAAATTAAGCATATATACAGTATGTCCAACATTAAAGATAACACAAAATACATTGAACATAATCTTGAATTAATATTTTTAACAGTATAAAAGTATTATTACTACACTAATTTTCAACCTTTTTTTTTCTGTCTGAGCTTTTGTATTAAAACAAAACACTTATAAAATGACTAACCCTTTTTTGAGTTTGAATTTGAATTACATAGTTTTTAAGCAACTCTGACTTCTAAAGTTTTTATCTTCAAAATTGACTGATTGAGAGTGAGTTTAAGTTTCGAAATATATATGTATTTATTGAATTTTTAGTACATGATTCAACAACATTTCTATGATTTATTAAAACTTTAATTAACTTTCAAGTTTCAATCAGTCAATTTTAACATCGAAAAAAAAAAACATAAAAAAAATAATATAAATATAATTCTAATTCAAATTTAAAAAAGTTTAATATTAAGTCCTTTATGCAGTTAAAGAAAAAAGTAGAATCGTTTTTGAATATAATGTGCTCAAAATATTTTGTATTACCATTATCATTGAATATTAACAATAACAATATACATTAAACATATTAATATACAAAGGAGATAAAACGTAATTAAACTAATTCATTTTATTTGGTTGTTTATTTACTAATTAGCTATAAATATTTTATTATATACTAACATAATTACAAAAATAAATTTGTTCTATAAAGATTCATGTACCTAATAGTTATAGAAGACTTTAAATTTTACCTTTTTTAGATCACCATTGAAAATTAATTTTTCTACTTCATCTAAAATATTACTTCTTTCTTGACCACCGTCTTCAACACTTCCTCTTTTAATCATAATTGCAATCACCTTTTATATGAAAAATAAATTGCTATATATTATATATTATATTATAAAGTTTACTATAGAACAATTTAACACATACACATGTTTATCAAGTTTTAATTTTTATATTATTAATTCATAACAACATTGAGAGGACTTCACACCCAAATATTTATGTCTTACAAATGTACAACATAAGCTAATTTGTATTCAGAGAATTAATTTTGAATTTTGTATTGTTAGCTTTAGTATAACTGATTTATTAATTAAGTATATTATCACCTATTAACAAACTTGAAAATAAGAACATTATCTGTGTTAGTAAGACAATTATTCAACAATGTTTACTATTTAAGCAAGTTATGAACATATAAAATATGTCAAGTTACAAATGTTAATAACTTATTTAAAAAGTAAAACACCATAAAAAAACTGATGTACGGACACAGATACTTTACTTTTACCAGACTTATTTTTAAATTTAATAATAGGTTCATTAAATTCACACCAATAAAGAGACTAACTAAAACACAAACTAGGTACTGCTGAATTCAAATTTACCATATTGTACGTTTGTTAAACGGAAACATCAGAAGTGAGTATGACATCCTCTTAAATGTTCACTGCATACCATATTTTTAGAATGAGTGATGCTAAAAAAATTAAAAAGTACCTGATAAGACTAAATTATCCTTTTAGAATTTGTTTTTCCATTTTGTCTAATGATAATTAACTAAATCTACATACAGAAATTTTTTTAGTGAGTTAATAGCGCACAGTCAGGCAGTGGACTCTAATGATGCAAATTTATATTATACATATCAAACATTATTTAAAATATGTAATTCAGTTTACTAGTGCATGTTTTGATTTTGAAACATTTTCAAAACAACATGTTTAAAATTAATTTTTTTATATAATACTTAGTTGATATATTCATAAATAATATTTAAAAAAAAAAAAAAAAAAACGTTTTTCAATAACATTAGTTACATATACAATAGCGCATTCAACATCAAATCTAAGATTACTTTTGCTACCTAAAAAGTTTTTAAATTTCCAAACTGATATTAGATTTTTCAATGTTGAATGGGACAAGTAGAGTATAATCATGTTTTCTTGCTCATTAAATTGTAACCAATATGTTCCTCGAAAAACACTATGTGACACTTTGTCTCTATAATTAGTTCCAATTTTGTTTATCAGTAAATGAGAAATAACAAAAAAAAAACTATGAAAAAGTGTATGGTATGATAATCATATTATCATAATATATCTAAATATTGTATTAATTACCTGTAGTATTCGTTCTCTAACAAAAGGAGCCATTTTACCATCACGCATAATAAATTGAAATAAATATTGTCTAAGCTCATTCTTTTGATCTTGAGATAGCAATATCCAATCTCGTATGAGTGCATCTCTTAATGTTCCGGCAGTCTCAAACAAAACAAAATCTACTTTACTGCAATCTACAAATACACAATAAACATAAATAAATTATTATTGTCATAAAAATTGTATTGAAGATACATCATCAAAACATTAGAATATAGCAGATGTAAGAGCTATAAAAAATAAGATCTCAAAAAACATTTTAATTCTATTAAATATTAAATTAGTTAACAATCTATTTAAGAACTGTAAAATAGACAATAGTATAAGTAATATTGGTATAATAAGATAGGTACTAATAACTTCATTTGTATGAAATATATTTATTTAAAAATATTTAATGAATGAGATATCTATAGAGAAATTCATAGCTACATCACAAATTAATGTTAACACAACTTTACCGAGAATATATTGACATATTGAATATGGCATGTTGGTCTTGCGAAAACTCAAAAAAACGGCTTCGGCAGCAATACGCTGGTCATTTGTCACTAGTGAAGGTGACGCCTATTGACAAAATACAATATACATATATTTTTTTAAGCTTATTTTAAATAAACAAAATTAAATAAAATATGAAGCGCGGCTCACAAGCATTATACCACTGGCCGCTTCAAGTTCTTGCAATATCTGTTGCACTTGCTCCATTTAGTTTTTATTTTACCGACCAAATAGTTAAAGTGTGCGTCTCATTAATTCTATAAAATTGATACCAGGTGAATGTTGACGAACTACAGTCTACAGCATAGAATAAAAATAATCGTCCGTCAGGCAACTTTAGTTTTTTGCCTTCAATAATAACTAATAAGTAATAATTAGAAATCGTTCACGTCTTTTTCAAATAAATAACTGTTATCACCTTATCAGAACAACAGAAATGTCGACTTTGGAGCGTATCGCAAATCGCAGTCGTCAAAACTGTGAAAAAAAAAATGCTAGTTTGAAAAATACAAAAAATTTACAGGATACCAACCCTAGAATAACAAAACTTCGACAATCGAAAATTGGGGAACTATTATTAGTTTTTTTTGGTCATTATTAGCAGTGTTATTACTTATTAGGTAATGGAATGTAATTCCATAAAAAAAACCAAAAAATAATCGCGTTTGTGTAAATTTAATATTTATCGAACGCTATTAAAGCACACTTATAAGGACACACATCATTGTAAGTACAATACCTACATTAATTAATAATTTTCTACATTCAGAATCTAAAAAATATATGTATAGTTTTATAGCACTCATATTATTATTTTTGAAAAATACAAACTTGGACGTTATTTTAGAGCATGAAATCATTACACTGTACGTCTGTATAATAACTACTAATGAGTAATAAGTAATAAATATCGATATATTATAATCAGTGACGAACTAGAGTGGATATTGTGAACCCTTCCCCCTCCTCGAAAATTGTTAAATAATAACAAAATTTGTATTAATAAATTATTTTCAGATAAAATTCGTCAAAAATTAATTTTTTTATCCCCAATAATTCTAATATCTATCAATATCCATACATTTTCTTTACTAATCTAAAACATTGTAATTGTTTAGCTTTAAATCGTTTGTCTGAAACTGCAGCTTTTGGCCCTCCATCAGACACCGGACGATTTGGGCCAACCGTTGGGTAGAAACATTGGTGCGAAATCAGGAAATGCCTATTGCCGGCTTTCAGACATACGATGACAACAAAAGGATATTTTACGGTGGACTGTCGGACCAGGGCGCCGGGCGGCCACCAAGCCTGCAAGAGTTCTCGTCGAGCTGCGACGGCGGAGCAAGAGGACTGAGGAGGATGTGCTGGTGCTCGACGGCGATTACTATGGCATGCAGCAGCGACAGCAGCCACAGGATCAGGACGCAGCAAGAGAACGAGTCTGAAAATCAGACTTTGCCGAAGGACCATAATCAAGGAAAATAAATGCTGCCCGCGTCTACGAAACCGGCACGGCGGCACGTGTGTTCGTTCTGCAGGTAGGCTGCGGTCGGCCGGGTGGTTCAGACTAGAAAGCTTGTCTGCAGATCGAGGTGCGTGTTGTGTGTGTCGGACCCGGAGATGGTGACAGGAGGAGCAACTTTTGGAAGTGACGATGATGGCAGTTCCAATAAGTGCGACACGGATTCGAGAATTCTGGTGAACATATCATTAGCATTAATTAAGTATACTTAATCAATATCATTAGGTAGTGGAAACTCTTTGGTTAATTATATGTATGGTGAAATTATAATTTTACTGAATTTTTTCAAGATTCTTCGACATTGTTACACATGGCCTTTAACACTCTTAGTTCATAAATCGGTACTATATACAGCATATACTTATAACTTCCATAATATGTTGTCTATTTGGTAGTATTTCATTTGGACACGGGTTACGCTTTTGCTGTAATGTATGTAATATGTATTATATATTTATGTGGTCAAATTATATCATTTCTTGTCGCGCTTCTTATAGAACTACCACGTCGCTTCTTACCCCCTTCAGTTTCACCGTCAATTCCGTTAGTTCCTCCACTGTCATTGATTCAAATATCACCACTTCCTGTTCCGACACCAACTCGGCCACACGTACGCACCTCGATCTGCAGCCTGCCTATTTCTCGTCCGGTTTGCCCAGCCGATTTCGCAACCAATCTACACAACGAACACGTCGTCGCTTACGGGCGGGCCGGTTTCCCGGACGCGTGCAACATTTCCATTAAATATTATGTTTTTGGCAGTCCTACGGCTGCGGCTGATCTGAACTCGTCCTTCTGATCCTGATCCTTTTCCCGCGTCTCCGGCTGCTTCAAGTGCCCGCTGCATGCCATATTTTATATTTATCGCCGCCGTCGAGCTCATCCTCCTGCCCCGCTGTCTTATTCACGTTCGGCAACATATGTTGTAACTTGTAGTACACCGTTCTAAGTCGTCGTCGCTTCCCAACGAGAACGTGGCCCGGTCATCGCAAAGGCCCACGTCCCCCGGCATCCGGGTCAGACAGCCCACCACTAGTCCTCTCGTTGCCTTTGGTCCAGTATGTCTTGTTAGGCGCCACTCCAGTTCCAAGGAATGGATATTCCCCGATGGTCTATAACACAACCAGTGTTTCTCCTCAAGTTTTGTCCGGTTTTCCTTTGATCGGGCGCATATAGTTAATGTACCTAAATAATTAATATAATTTAAACATTTTTAAATTTTAAATTTTGTCAAAATTCGAACTTTAAATGCTTGTAAAAAATAGTACCTATCTAAGTAGTAAGTAGTAAATATTTTTAATGCATTTCAACTGCTATTTTAACAATATAATATCAGGAGCCTCATATTATATTAAATGTTCACGCTTTATTGACCATAATCAGTGTTGGGATCATCTAGATAAAAAACCATATTATCTTTATCTAATATAGATGAATACAAATAAACCGTTTCAAATTATCTTAAAAAATTATCTAGGATAAACAAATATCTTATCTAGATAATTAGATAAATTATTCGAGTTGGTGTTTATAATACTATATGTACGAGTATAATATTATTTCATTTATAGTTTATACATAATACATTATACATATTAATTATTACGATAAGTGGGAAACTTAATGTAAATATTTTATTTTCAAAAACTAATACATTTTTAACAAAATATAATAGAGATAATATTATGAAATCTAAGTTTATTATATACTTATTATTTATATTTATAAAATATTATAAGTATCTAACTGTAATCTCATAATTTATATTATATACCAACTTATTTTTTTAATTTCTTTTTTTTATTAGGTACCTTATGTTCATATTATACATTATATAATAATAATATAATATATAAGTAGGTACACAATATAACTGTTTTTTTTTTAAGTTAAAATTTTGCTTTTATTTCCACTTTAAAAATAAGACAATTTATTTGTAATATAAGAAGTTACTTAGCAGCTAATAGCAGTAATTTATTATTTTATCCTTATCTAGGTATGTATAATATCTATTTAAACTAGTTCTCTAGGTATGTTGCCCATTAGCAAGGCACGTCATAATTTAATTATGTTTGCTATAAAGTAGAATCATTGGCCTATTGTGTGTAATTATAATTGTTATATACAATTTATCTTGATAAAATTTTTGTTTAATTATCTTTATCTAGATAAAAAATAAGATCTGGTTATTTCTATCTTTATCTAGATAAATTATTAGTTATCTATTCCCAACACTGACCATAATTACATGCTAGCTACTGTTACAGCAGTCGTTTGAAAAAGAAATAAAATGCCGCATGGAATACGAAAACAGTTAGGAAGGTCCCAACACAAGAGTATGTTCAAAGGAACAATACTCGTCGTTCGTATCTTGCAGTAAGTGGTGTGTGTGTATGTGTGTTGTGTGTTCGTTACTTCGTTCATATTATGATTTTATTGTTTACTAATATACAATCTGGTGTAGGTATTACTAACCATATATATTATTATATACGTATTATATTATAACGCCACCAGTATCATAATAATATTAATACTGTTACATAGTTACATACCTATGTTATGTTTTTGTGATTTTCATAATTTGAACGATCTTCTAACAACTTATTTACTATTAAGTGTATAGAGACATAGACACATAGTAGTCATATAAATTCTTATTAAGCTTCCTACGTTTATATTATGAGACGAAAAGAACATCGGATGATGGTTTATAAGAGCCTGATTGATGATATTTTACGCATTAACACCTATTTTGCCTATACGTTACTCCGTGCTATAATCATTTCGCGTAAAACACCTCACAAAAAATAAAATGTTTAAAAAAACCGAGGAAGTGGCTTTGCTGTACCTATATCATGTTCTTGGAGTGTATCTCATCATTGAGTATAGGTCACTGTCATCGATTCCAATTCAAATCATTACAAAAAACTGGTACGAAAAACGATTTTGAGCGGAGAGGTGAGCCTCTAAAATAATTATTGCAGAGCCTAGAGCAATAAATAGGTATAATATTTTGAAAATTTCGATTTGTGTATGAAAACAATAATAAATGCATAAACGCATAGTTCGGTGGTTTGCAAGCAGTGTGCCGCGAGCTTTGAAAGGGTTAAATATATATTTTTTTTAATCGGGAAACAATAACCAAAAAAAAGTTAAATCATACATTTAACTTTGAACGAGTGTCGTACTTTCGGTAACGTATCTTCCAAAGTTCCAAAACAATTCTAAGATAACGTTCACGAGAAGCACAATTGGATCACTTCTGACGACATTTTTCTGAAGTCTTCTAATGTTCCACATTTCCACAAACCTAAAATGGCCAAAACCCGATAAAGGCATATAGATTACACAATTACAGTGTCAAATTTTTCAATTAGACACCTGTCGTTGTAAATACTTAAATTTTTTTTTCAACCATAAGTCAAAATGTAAACACGAGCATAAATTTTGAAAATAACATCAAATTTGGTTTCATAATATAGGCATTAATTATTAATTAATAATTACCTACCAAATCAATGTTATCAAGTTTACTTTATTGACTCAAAATATTGACTGCAAATCAACTTAACAGTTTATGACGAATAAAAAATAAATATAAATCCAATAATTGTTTTCAAGATACGCAGTAACAAATTAATAATAATATAATAATAATAATAATAATAATAATAATAGTAATAATAATCTTGTTAAAAAGATAATAGAATATAGAAACACTATTATTTCTTATTATTAAACGCCTTGTTCTTTTCGCGTATAGCCATTAGCTATACGTGTTTGGTCCATGTGTTTGGAAAGCTTCCTAATTAGTAATTACAACAAAAATATTTTAATATATCGCCAATAGGACATAGGTACTCAATATCGATTGCACTGATGGCGGACTGATTGCAGTATATTTAAATTCACAGACATACGCACACCGCATGGTTTCGATATAAAATATAAACTATAATAGCAATTATAGTATAATATACAATATACTATACCCATATCATTTTATACTCTATAATAAATTATAATAATCGTTACCTAGTGCAGCAGTTAAACATTTTAAGGTTACATAAGCACAATATAAAAGTTTAAATGTTGATAAAATTAGTTAAACTCATTACAAATCGCAAATTGTTTCGTAGTTATAAAATTATAAAATGACATTTTTTTTTAGTTAAAGATTAACGTACAGTTAAGTGGTACCCCACTTGCCCATTTTTTGCCTTATTTTTAATAATTTCCGAAAATTAAAGACTTTATACAAATATTATGAATCGTATTTACATTTTCGATTTTAGGTAAATATTTTAAATAATATGTATGCACATCATACCAATGGTCATACTTAATCAACAATTATATCCTTCATTTAAAATATTTTACACATGAGATTTTATACTTTAGATTCAGAGCGGAACGATTACATGGTGTGTTTTTAAATTTTAGATTCTTAGCGGAGCGATGAATATATTGGTTTTACAATGATGTCTGTTTTTTTTTTATTTTTTTATTTTTTTATTTATTTTTTTTTGTGTCTGTCATCTGCACGTTTTGGGACAGTAAAAGTGCTTAGATTTTCTTCAACAGTACCTTTTCTGATAGGAAAGTGAATCTAGTTGGTACTTTGGGGGGTCAAAAGTAAACATTTTCCAGTAGTTTTCAAAAGTACCGTGAAAAACAAATGGAAAATTAAGGAAAAAACGGGAATTTTTACGCAACATTGATTTTCGATAAAATCGATTTTGATTTTTGGTGTAAGTCTAAAAAAAATGACGGTAAATACATGAAATTTTTACTGAATGTTTATATAAGCAGTTTCTATATACCATACCGTTTTCAAAATATTTTGACTTATTTTGAGCTGTTTACAGACATTTTAAATTTCCAATCTTTTTGGTTTTTTTTTTTTAAAAAATCAATAACATTTTATTTATTCGTTAAAAATTCTTGAAAATTTAATAGAATGCTCCTAATATATTGTTTCAAAGGCACATGAAAAATATTAAAAATCTGTAGTCACAATTTTTTTTTCTAAGCATTCAAAGTTGAAATTTTGACAAAATACGTAAAAATGACGAAAATTTGAAAATTATTTAGAGTTAAAAATTCATAAAAATTTTTTTTTTAAAATCTAAGGTTTTAAATTTTAACACAAGATTTAACGTAAGTTTTTCTACTTTTATCAAAAATAAAATATCTAAAAGCAATTAAAAATAAATTTTTATGAGTGTTTTAAGTTCATAATTTTACAACATAGGATATTCACTCGATTTCTCATGTAGCGTTTTTCTTATTTGGTTGTAATTCAAAACGAATAATTGTAGATGCATGAAAATTTCACTAAATGTTTATATTCTCATTTTCTATACACCATTCAATTTTGAAAATATTTTGATTTGTTTTGAGCTGTTTACAGACATTTTAGTTTTCAATTTTTTTAGTTTTTTTTTTTATAATTGTCAATAAAATTTTATTTGGTGGGCCAAAAGTCTGAATATACAAGCTTTCTTATATATTGTTACAATATCAGTTGAAAAATTTTAAAAATACATAGGCACGATTTTTTTTTTATATAGCATTTAAAGTTCGAATTTTGACAAAATTTGTCAAAAATTCTCATAAATAAATCATACTGTAACCAAAAAATCTAAAAAAATATATCAACAAATTTATTTTTTACAGACATTTTAATTTCAAATTTAGACAAAATTTCATATTTAAACCAAGAATAATGATTTTAGTTATTTTGATATAATTTAAAAATATTATTTGTTGGTATATGAAACTTTTAGAATATATTGTTATATTTTATATACACGCAATGGCATTTTAAAATATAATTTTTTTGAGAAAAATAAATTTAACCAACTATAGTAAATACTAATGCCTATAATACTAAAATTAATTACTTTATTCACAATAATATCATCAAATACATTTAGACTTAGTAAGATATTATAGACTGACTGACCGTCTTCGCTCAGAATCGTTTTCTTATTCAATGATATTATATCATTGGATTAAAATCTAACACAATCCATTACAGGACTCACTTGTAACCTACTGTACAGCAGAGCGACATACACTTACCCGCCCTTTTTTTTTTGTGTCTATGTACACGATAAGACATAAGTAGTCGAAATAATGCGTCGATTTTCAACTTCAATATATACTTAAGTAATATAAGTATTCAGTTATCTGTAACCTATCTCAATCCCTACGCATTTTTTTCTAAGCTCAAGCGTATACTTTTTACGAAAATCAATAACGATGTGTCTTAGAACTTTTCCAGATAGACGTCGTTCTTCTCCTTCAATGTCCTAAGGTCGAATTCACTCATAACAACCAACAAATGATATACAATTGTCTTATGTCTCGAATTGTCTTATGTACATATCTTAGAGAAATACTTCAAATACTCATCTGTTTTCTGTGCGCTGCATCTGTAGTTTCATCAAAAATAATTGAAAACCACTGAGACTGATGCACTTTTAAATTAAAGTTTAGAATACTTCTTCACTACATATACATTTATTAATTCATTTTGAGTGTTCTTTCCAATGTATGTTGCATTTGCTGATGTATTTTTAAGATGATTCTCAAGTTTGGTATCTCCACCGCCCACTCGAAAGCGCAAAAGTTCTCTAAACTTTTCATCGTTATTATTACACTGCCAACAGATTCTGTTGACATAAGAATTTGTTCTAAGAGATAGCCATCATCATCTCTGTGACTCGTAAAGGAATATTTTTCCGTCCACATAAAATAATTATCTCAATTGACAATTATTAGACGAAGACGAGACCGATTTTCTTGTGCCTAACCGTTGAGAATTAACTTGGTTGATAACTTTCATTGAGGGGCGTGATATGTCATTGAAAAGTCTTTACTTATACGCTATAACTAACTTATGTGTTTATGATATTTTGAATTATTATGAGTTGTAAAGTAGCCATCTTTACCATAGCTTTGCAAATGACGTAAGAGATTTTTTTTATCAACATTCCTAGTGGCTAGTTGACTACTTTTCTGGTGAGATCCATATTCACCAGAAAAGAGTACACAATACTTGCAATAAAAATCATGGTGAATATCTGAGAGAACAAGCTAGTGATGGGATCATAAGATGATTACAATAAAACATTTTACGTTTCTACTGCCTTTCGAATTTAATGAGAAAGGAAAATTATATGAATTGGTTGGAAACCATAGTTTTTCTAATAATTGATATTTAGTGAAATCGTCCTACTTATAATTTTTATAAAAATAAAGGCCTGTCATAATCAAATACACTATCTATATTGAATTTACAACTAAACGATATTGAGTATACTAGTTTCATATGTGATTTATATAGGTATCAAACTAACTATCAACTATAGGACAAATAATACATGAAATAAGTACTTACTATACAATATAATATAATATTATATATTGTGATAATAAAAGCGTATATTATATTAAATTAAATTGTATAGTAAGTACTTATTTCATGTATTATTTGTCCTATATTTGATAGTTAGTTTGATACCTATATAAATCACATATGAAACCGTAATAATTTTGATCCAATTTTGTTACATAGAACATTATAATGATATAATTTTGATTATTGGACATGGTAAAAATAATAAGATACATTTCCAAATTACAAGTTAGTATAATTTTCATCAAATTGTTAAATATATTTACAGACCCATACAAATACATGAGGTTAAATTTTATTTCAATAATATTTTGAACTACAAAACTACGCATGTGAATATGAAAGTAATGCCAGGATGAACCAGTCTTCAAGGGGTTCTGTAGATTACTATTTTGATATTATTTTCAAAATTAATATAAAAACAAAATATTTGATTATTATAATAGTTTTTCCTTGATCATGTATCGAAACAAAATAATTTACTGATTTATTTTTTGTTGCATTACATTTTTAAAATCAGGCATATTCAACAAAATTAACTGTAGCCATTTAATGTCAGAAAATTGTATAGAGAAAATATTAAATACTGTTTCTATTCCATTGCCTATTAATGTCAACTCTAAAATATAATAGTAATATTGAATACTAAAAACAAGTTCATCCTGTGCAGTAATAAGAAATAGATCTTAATGATAACATTGTATCTGCTACTTACTGATACTTGTGCCTATAAAAAAAATTAATAATAACAACACAAATAATAAATTGAATAAAAAAAGATATTTAAAAATTATGTCTGAAAAAAAGTGTAATGATTATCGTTGAAGTTTACGATATTAATAAAAGCAGAAATAACTTGGTCTATAAAATTATGTATAAATTTATTTTAATGGTGGTCGTCGATTGGGTTCTGTAGCAGTAGGTGGCGGGGGTGGACCACGTTTTTCTAATTCTTCGATATAGGAAACTATTAACTCTGAACGTTCATCAGCTATGCTATCCAAAAATAAATACCGTTTGTCTTTGCTTAATATATCTTCAACCTCTTTAAAATAAGTTTCATGGTTTTCTTGCAGTTTTGTATTGGATAAATGAGTTATCAATTTAGTTTCCTGAAACCAAATAGATATTGAATAAAAACAAGGCAAGATAATACTTTAAATAATTTACCATTAGAAGATTCTTGAATTCATTTTTAGCAGTAATCATTCTGTCTTTTAAATATTCTCTAAACTCTTTTTCACATTTCTAAAAATAATATTTGAATTAATACTTATAAATTGTCATCATAAATAATTTTGAATTTACTTACCCTATCACTAGAAGAAAATCTCACATACCTCACGTCTTCTTTGATTGATTTTCTAATCTCTTTCCAAGAACTATCTAATGTTAAGTCACTTATCTCATTCAACATTTCTCTAAATTTTTCTTTCTTTCGCTTAGATAACTCTTCTACATGAACTTTATACAACTTTTCCTTTTCTTCAGAATCTAATGAATCTACTAATTCATACCTGCTATCTTTTCTCAATTGCCTTTTAGCTTCTTTCCAAGACATATCATTGCTTCTTACCTAAATTAATAAAAAAAAACGAGTTACATATATTCAGTTATAATCAATAATAATAACTAGAATTTGGATTTTGTAGCTTTATGAAACTATAAAAAGCATAGAAAACGAAGAAAAAAAGTCTAAAAATCTTTAAAAAAAAGCTCTTAAACTATATTTAATAAACTCACAAAAATTGTATATTAGATATATAATAATTTTATTTTATTATTATTTAATATATGAGTAAATAACTATACCCATAAGCGTGCTCACAGAGTAGTCATGGTAGGCACCTGACTACTCTGCATGTTATCCCCCCTCAATATTCAAAATTATCATGATAATCAATCATTTTATTTTTAGTTATAAAATACTTTTTTCCTATGGTTAACTGTGGTTATCCCAGCCCAACTAGTTTTATAACTTAGACATGAATAAGAATATATTATATATGTGTATGTATATGTGTGTGTGTTAATGTGTTATGTATGATTACCCTGCCAAAAATATCAATGCACACTTATGACTAAAACTATAACAGGTCCTAGTTAGTTTAATATTGAGTCTAAAGAAAATACAAAAAATTAAAAAGTAACTCCACTGCTTGCAGATACATCAGACATGTATATGTCTTGTAAATTTGATACATTCATCACTATGCTCAGAATCTAAAAAAGTTCTTTTCAAATAAGAAACAACGTGGCCTAGTAAAATATTGAGAACTTTCAGATCCTGTAATATAATTTATTATATCTATTTATTATATTTATTAATATTTATTAATTATATCAATTACATCATACATATAACGAGATAAAATAGATTGAACCATGTCCCCTCAGACCACATTTATATTATGATATAAAAGTAAACATTGAACTTTCAAATAGATTGATTTAGAACACATAATGAAAAATGGCTTTAAATACAAAAAAACTGATCATAAAAAGCATTAAAAAACTAAAAAAAAAATGAATTTATAAAAATAATGGCTAATATACCAAAAAAAAAAAAAAAAAAAAAACTGAACTAAATTAAATAAAAAGCATTTTGTTCTAAGTAGTATAAATCGAATTTATAGCTAACATGGCTTCGCTTTAACCAATAGAAAAAAAAAAGCAAATGCCTGCAAAATCCAAAGTTTACTAATAATTGTATTAATTAAAGACAAACCAAGTCTGCCAAAAGTGCATTAAAATGAACTACTGCTTCATCGTGTTTATGTTGTTCACGCTCATTCTCTCTGTGTTTTAAATGCACTGCTAAAGTACGTTGAACTTCTTTTTCCCGCTCCTTTAAGCTAGCTTCAATTCGAGCTTCTTTAGAATCTTTAGAATCCTTGAGATCTTTTAATTCTTCTTTTTGTTTCTCAGGTGACTTTTCACCATGCTATAAATGTTTGATGATAATTAATTATTTAAATATTCATTTAAATTGAGGTTAATATTTACTTTTGAGTCAGCTTTCGCAGATGATTCTTTTTCTTCTTTATCACGTTTATCTCGTTTATGGCTATGTTTGTCTTTTTCTTTATGTTCCCGTTCCTTTTCTTTTTTCCTTTCATCCTTTAAAATTCTTATATAATCAATAAAAAAATCTTCACGTAACGTACTGGAGTCAACTGCTTTATATCTAGAGTCATGATCTAATTTCTTTTTTATCTCAGGCCAACGAGTATGCCGGTCAATTTCAGTGTGCTCCTTTAATAATTCTATAAACTGCTTTCGAGCCTATAAAATGTATTGACAGAAAACTGATTAGATGAAATGTTAGAAACAAATTTGTTACAAATTACTTGGAATTTAAAATTATCATAAAGACAAAACATTCCAAATCATATAACAAATAATCATTCATTTTGTAATCACAACATATTATAAGCAGTCATCAAAAATGTTTAATATATAATAGTAATAAACATAGTTATTTATAACACAATGTATTTTATGAGAAAAATACTTAAAAACCATCAAATAAACATAAATATTCATATGAGAAATCAAAATGGATACTCACAAATTTAATCAATTAAATAGTATTCAATTATATATATAGTAATTTCAAATCTAAAAATATTTATTAAAATTACAATTTTGATTTCTCACATTCAAAATGCTGAAAAAAATTAATTAATTAAGAGATAATTAGGTAAACCTGAAAACGTAATTAGTAATGTCAAATATATCTGTAAATAATCTGTAAAAACCAAGATAAAAAAGATAAACAGTTGTATATTATAACATACAGCTGAACGATAATTTTCTAAAAATGGTATTTTAATTAACATTTACCCACACATAATTATATTATCCATATAAATTATTTGCATATTAATGCATATTTAATTCTTGAAATAAACAGAAGTATTATATATTTAAACAATATGTTGGCCAATCTTATCAAACATTACAATTTTAGAAAATATTGATGAAATAATTTGTATTTGTATAGCTAAAATACTAAATGTTAACAATTTTTGTTGTTTAATAACTTTAAAATATTTTTATTTTCAATAAAACCAATATATGCTTATACAGTACAAATGTAATTAAAAGTACAAACCTGTAAATAAAATCCTAATGTAATCTATTAAAACTGTCTAAGTAAACATTTATTTAATATAAAAAAATTCTGTAGGTAGTCTAAATAATTGTGGAAAACAAATAATGTTTAAGTCTTACATAATAGTATAATACTAATATGGTAGTCATTTATTTAAATAACTACATTAAATTCAATATATTATACTTCAATGTCAATCATACAGCCACATGTTCTATAATATTCATACCAAAAACAACAGAAATACCTATACCTCATATAACATTTGTTTTCATTTTTATAATAATGATAGAATGTATAATTTCTATAATAATAAAACTAAGGTATTTGTATTATTTAAAATACTATGACTGAAGCGATGATTAATAAAGAAATCAAAATATACAAAATGTTATTACTTAACAGCCAGCTTGATTAACCAGTTCAATTTTTACGATTAAAAGTTAGATTGATTTTGTTTTTTTTAAAGCATGAACAATACTTTGATTTTCTGCAGTCCATTCTTCTTGTTCTGTCTGGAGTGCCACTTCAAAATCATTAAAACAAAAGATCCAAAATTCCTTAATGGCAAGTAATACTTAGTACAGTTAACTTCAGTTATCTGTTTGTATCCAAGTAAAAAAAAAAAATCCATAAGGTATTACCTCGATTCTGGTGTTTGAATAGTTTGACTGGGTTTGTTTAGCGCCGCCAGGGTTGCATTTAACTATCCATCCTCAAGGCATTATGTTACAAGATGATCCAATTATTGGTAGTGATGATTGTAGAATTGTCAGATAAACTTAAGATTTATGCAAATACATATATACTTTCTAGCCATTCATTCATGTTTTAAATTTAACAGACCAAAAGTCAACATTCAAATTTCATTCATTAATACATACAAACACTTAATCTCATTTTTAAATGTAAACATTTGTTTATGGTTATATGTTTAAAAATTCCAGTGAGATACATAGATATAAATATCTAGATACATATGAATACTATTTTCATAATACAGAAGTTACACAATAATATTATAATATTATAACACACAAGCCCATTTTTTTAATGTAGAAATGTTCAGCATTAAAAAAACTAAGAGGTAGTACAAAGACTTTAAACAGATATTTTTTAACTGTATAATTTAATGAATTATTTGTTAAAAGTGATATGAAATTAAAAACTTTATCTTATTTCTTAGTTTTACATTTAATTTAAATTGAAAAAATAAAAACACTTTTTCACATTCAATTAACATTTTCAATTTGTAAAATAATGTTAAGGAATAGGATTTTAATTTTTAACTATAGAGAATTTAATTTGTTTTATAAAAAAAAATTATTTGTTTATTTATTTAATAATTATTATGAATATAAACTATTCATAACTATTAATAATAGTTTAAGTCAACTATATCTAAATCATAATATGTCTTAACTAATATTATTTTAATCGTTTAGTAATATAAAAATTATTTCATTTTGTTTGATAAAAATTAAAATATATAGTCTTGACTTTTTGAGTAGTAACTATAAAATAACTTTAAACTTTAATATACGATTATTTAATTCATTAGTTATTTCTATTATGATTGTATTTAATAAATAAAAGTAATTTGTAATATTAAAAATTATTTTAACTTAATTTCATATGTATGACAAAACAAATATTAAATTTACCAACGACAATCAAGTAATGATTCTTCAAGAAAAACCATAATATTAATAAATAATGAATATTTCAATCTTAAACCAAAAAAAATATCTAGTCATTGCACAATACAAAAATTAGATAGTGACTTAAAATTAATTTAACTTTTTCATCAGCGGGTAAAACCTAAAATGTTTAATAAAATATACATAAACCTTGTATTATATATTAATAGTTCAACACCTAAAAAAATATTTGTATTAATAAATAATAATAAAAAAATGGGCTCTAATAAAAATAAACCTGAAATATATTTAAATATTACATAATACAAATTAAATGCTAGAATATTGACATAAGATCATTATTAAAATGAGTTAATTCATTTTTAATATCCATGATAGAGGAGGAATTTTAAATTATCACAATGCGAGTATATTAATATTGAAATTTTGTCAATATTTAACACCTGCAAATTAAAAACATCTAAAAATTTATTTAAATTTCATTGATATAAAGGACACTTTAATAGTTGAAATATTTAAAAAATGTTAACTAAATAAAATTAAACTATATTGTTTATGCTCGAACAGTATACTTTTTTTTCTTTATTTTACATATCAAATTTTATAGTTAATTATTGATAACTATAGTATAGTTATACTATATTCAAAATAAGAGTATACCAGATGACGTTCAGTGGAAAAAAAACATTTTATCAACACATCCATCCTCACTACTAGTACTGGCCATCAGCAACACAAACTCTACTCACTCATTAGTACATTCACAAATTGGTGTACACTTATTCTGAATAAAAGAGTACACTCAAAGAAAAAAGATTGAAATGAATACATTAATTACACGCTAATATCAGTAAAAATAGTATCAATACAAAAACCAATAATTTAAAGTTATAAATGGTTTACAGTTAATAAAATAAAACTGCTCACTGACCTGTTCACGACGCAACGCTTTTTCTTCCTTTTCCTGCTTTCTTAATTCTACCATGTATTCATTAAATAATCCTTCTCTTTCACGTGATTTTTCAATATTTTTATACCTTTCATCTTTAGAATTTTTGGAACTAAAATCACTAAATGATGTCCTGTAACAATAAATTTTATAATTTACAGTTAATTCTTCTTCTTTATTTTTTTTTTGATGATTTTACTTTGTTGAAAGATTAGCTTCTTCCATTAACTGTCTAAAAGCTTCACGTCTCATTTTCATTTTGTTACGTTTTTCTTGTCTCTCTTCGTCAGCACGTTCTTTCACATATTTTTCAAATACTTGCTTTCTCTCTTTGGATGTTAGTAACAAATAGCGAGGATCAAATACTATTTTGTGTAATTCCTTTTCCCACGTACTAAAAGCCGAGACCTAAAACCATATAAGTGTTAAAAATAAATATATAGTTATTTACTATTAAAATAGTAGTTTATATAAAAGTACCTCTTTCTCAGATAACATTTCTCTAAATTGTGTTATTCGAGTCTCCAGAGGCACTACTGCTCTTTCTTTAGCGGCTCTCAATTCTGCTTCCATGGCTGAATCCTTCATTAAGTTAACCTTAGATTCCACATCATTTTTAGTATTATTTGTACTTTCTTGTGAATTTTTATCTATAATAGAATATTGACAGAATCATTTAATAATATTTGAAATGTATTATTATATGTTTAATAAATATACCACTATCAGCCTTTGTTTTTTTTGTTGGTGATTGTCCTTCAGCACTTTTTAAAGCTTGAACTACTTCTGGTGGATTTGATACCATTTTGTCAACGTCAGATCTTCCTTTAAGATCATCTGGTTTTTCCCATACTGATGTTCTAGTTGAAGGTTTAAAGAAAAATACACGACCATCTCCTGTCCATACTACACACCTATACATTTAAAATCAAAAACTTTAAGAAATGTATATGCAAATTATAATCACAATTGAAAAGAAAAAATGTTTTCATTTGACAAGTGAAAAATAATTTGTTTTTAATTAAAATGCTCATTCATCCCAAGTTTTAGTATAATTTAAATAATATATTAATAATTTTCATTTTGTAAAAACTTAGCTTATTAAAAATAAAGCTTAACACGTTGAACGCCAACATAGATTCGACGTGCGGGTGCCTGTAGCCGCGCGTATAATTGGTATAATTTGCGCGTGTCAACACCGTGTTGACAATTTTTCTTAAAAAAAAAATATTCATTTTACATTTTACGTAATTATACAACTAAAGAAGGTCATAACTCATAAGTATTAATCGATAATATATTATTATAATTAATTATTGTAAATAAACTCCAAAAATTGCGAAAAATGTATAAAAAATATAAATTTGTATATATTATGATTATATATATCTACTGTATGAAGATTATTATTGTATTAGTAAGTATACTGTAATATGACTATCCAAATGTGAAAATAATGTATGAACTTATGTAAAATAGAAATAAAACTTACCTTTAATTTATTTTTACTTCATATAATAGTATAAATTGTAAATAAAATATAAAAATTACGAAAAATCGAAACCAACTGTTCTGCGTAATAAGAAATATGCTACTGAATGGCCGACCAAAATTTAAAATGTGTACGACTATAGCCGACTTCACAAAGTCACAATAACGGACAGGTTACCGAGTATCAACGACGTGTTGACACAGGCTATGGGCGCGCGCCTACATGTGTCAATGCCCCCGTTTAGTTGTGTCAACGACGCATTGATGTTGGCGTTTAACGTGTTAAATTAATAAAAATAAAATAATTATGAATATATTTATTTTACCTGTTATATACTTAATTTATTTCATTATAAGGTTAAAAGTGGTGTGTGTTTTTACTCCACAGTCATTTCATTTTATACTCGTCTAATCAATTAATTAAAGGATAATTTTTTCTTTACAAGTTACTACATTTATATATTATTTTTTTAATTAAATTAATTTATATATCTATAGTTAAAACACATGACTGTAAAAGTATAATTTTACATGATAAAAGACTTACCAAGGAGTTCCTTCAACCGGTGTACTAGATACAGGTCTAGTTTTGTCTTGAACTTTCAGTTTTTCTAACACTTTAGGTTTTTCGTCAATTTTACTTTTTTTGTTAGGTTCTTGAAGTTCTTCATCTTTTCTTTTAAATGAACCAATATCTGAATTGGAACCGTTCATTAATTTGAGAGGGAAACTCATGTCCATTTGAGAATCTGACTTCAGTTCCATTTTTTGTTCAGCTTCCTTTCTTAATTTAGCAGCAGCAACTTCTCTAGCCACTGTAATATAAATTGATTTTATGTAACGTAAACAATATTACTTAGTATTTACTACTGTTTTAATATTATTTACTTACAATCAAGATTTCTAAGAGCCTCTGGTTTTTCCCAAACCGATTCTGATGTTTTCATGCTATAATAATACATCCTTCCATCAGGTGAACGATGTTCTGACCATTCAGAAGCATTAGCTAAAATGACTGGATCAATCTAATAAATTGAAATAAACACTTTAATACTTCTATCATTTTTTTTTTAGTACAAACAATATTAAAATATCATACTTTGCTATTAAGTTCCATTCCAGGCATCATCATAGGCGGTGGCACAAATCCTGGGGGCATCATACCCCATGGAGCTGCTTGCGGAAATCCGGGGGGTGGCATACCAAATGGTGGTGGTCCACCAAATGGTGGGAAATTTGGTGGAGGCATCATGGTATTAGGAGGCATCATACCAGGAGGGGGGCCCATCATTGGAGGCATCATTTGACCAGGAACTCCACCTAATGAAGGTACTCCAACATTAGGAGGATGCATTAAAGGGACTTGTTCATTATCTAAATCAAATAAAATGTCCATTTTAATAACATCTAATTAAAATATATTTCACATAATAAAATATTTAAAAAATAATTGTACTATGAGATTTGTCTTCAATATTTTTCATGTCAACATCATTAGGAGTTTGTTCACTTTCATTAGGTTTAACATAGTTATTGGCATTTGGATTTGGATTTCCAAGATGTTCAACCTGAGAAATTATTAAAATATAATGACATTTTTATTTTCTATTGTTCATTTTTAATTAAGATACCTGTTCTTGAGAAATAACATTAATATTAGGTCCTGATGGTTTATCCCAAGTAGTTTCTCGTGTTCTAGCATTATAATAATATGATTTTCCATCACCGGCTTTAGTTTCAATCCAAACTTCTCCAGACATTATTGGTGGTGGGCCTTGTGGTACACTACTATTTGGTGGCATTACAGGTGGCATCTATACACAATTTCAAAAGAAGTATTAACAATTAATTTAGACAGTAAGTATGAGTATAACGTATATAATTGTCATATTTTTAGTCATACTTGTAATAATGAAGGCAACTGATTTGTTGGGGGACCTCCAGCCTGACCATTTCTTTCTTGTTCATTAAATGGTGGTGCTTGACTTTCTCCAAACTGTGGACCTCCTTGAGATATTGGAGGTGGACCATTCATCATATTTGGAGATGAATCTTGAGGAACACCATTCCAGTTTTCATCCGCATTTTCTGAAGACCATCTACTTCTTTGAGGTTTAAAACCTCCATTTGTGGGACTATTAAAACCATATGAACCACCACCTCGATAATTAGAAGATCCTTTAGGATTGTTGTTACCAAATCCTCCAAATCTTCCAGCTTCATTACCTCCTTTACCATTGTTCCAATTAGGCTCATTTCGATACTCAGAAGATCCATAATTATTATCAAATTGACCATTACCATCTCCAAATTCCCTATTGAAACGTAAATGATAAGAATACAAGATTGTTAAGTATATAATATATAGGTTACAAATACCGGAAAGAGCCTCTCCCATTATCGTCAAATGATTGTTCATTTTCAGAATTTGGATGTCCATTTTCTTGATCATATGAATTATTCATTGACTCATGATTGTTAGAATTCATATTATCCTGTCGATTTGAGTTCATATTACTATCTTGATCGTTAGAATCTACATTATCATTTTCAAACGAAGTCATACTATTTTGAGCATCATTAAATTCTTGCTGTGTTGAATCCACTATAGGATCCATCAAATTAGAATCGGCCATTTAACTATGAAGTAATAGAGTTAAAATTTGAAATTAAAACAATAGATATGAAATAAATTAATAGATATTTACAGTAAAAAAGTTTATAGTTGATAAAATAATCAGAACTGGTTGGCATAAGACTTTTAAATTTTAATAGTTACCATCTATACGATGATGTATAGATAATAATTTGTATCTACATATTTTGTAGTTTTTTGCAACTTACAGCTTATAGACAAAAAAATTAAAAAAGTCCCACCTTACACTTTGTTGCAAGAGATCCTAATAGCAATTAAATTTACTTAAAACAGTCAAATTTTTAATGTGCTTTACCATAACTATTGCATTATATTTTTTCATCTAGTAAGTATATTTTAATTTTAAATAATAGTTTAAAGAATATTTAATAATATTTACAACATTTTTACTAGTTTTATTATCAAAATGTAATAAATTATTATTGAAATACACAACACCTATGAATAAATTAAAAAGTAATATAGATAGGTAGATGGTAGGTACCTATTTTACAAAATGAGGGTATATTTTTTTGTTATGGAAATAGTGTAATTATACACAATTATAAATAGTAACTATCTGGCAAGTATTATTATTTTAATAAATTGAAATAGGTTGACATAACTTTTATCTATAAATAAAGTGGTTGATCTAAGTATCATTTTAAATAAAAAAATTATTTCCGTTCATACATTTGAAATATGTCCTAATAAAGCACTCACACTGTTAGGCCTTGTCAAGAGTGTGTGGATTGAGTTTAAGTTATTAAAATCTCACTGTTCCACTGTTTGTTTAGTTAAGAGTATTGTACAGTAATCTAGGATCCTATCACAAATACTGACAAATGTCAGCTCGTGCGTTTATAACAAAAATTTCTCAAGTGTTATGCTTTTGTTCTAAGGGTTGAATCCTGTTCTACATTTCTTTGACTAAAAATCATTAGCTAGTGGAAAAGTTGATAGTAATCAGGCGTTTTTGACTAAAATTATTAATTCTGATATTTATACATACCTACATAAATATTATATATTATTATACACAAATATTTGTTTAAATATAATGAACATCGAGTATAGATATGATAATATGCATCGAAATATTTTATCAGTGACAGTGAATTACTTAATTAAAATATGTACCTTGTACCTACCTAATACCTAACCGTGATTTTGTGTGCATTTGTTGTACTGTATACCTTACTTTGAACGTTTTACTCTATATCAAACTGTTCTTAAGTTAAAACTGTGTTAGTTTTTGGTCGAAATTACAGCGAAAAAAATTGTTTTAAATTAGGTAGCTACGTTGTACCTATTTAATGCAATACACCAATACCTATATGTATTGACTACTTGACTAAGATCTCGTTTAATGGTTTGATCTGGCACATCCCAAACGGCTACCGTTAAAAATGAAATGCTCCAGTATTATTGGGAAATATAATTACCTTGCTCCTCCTTGCAACCTTTACAATTTACATTCATTTTCTATTCCCATCTGTCCTACACATTATCTAAAAAATAATATTTTGTAAAAAGATAAGTTGGCCCAACGAGGCCCTATCGTTCCTCACTTGATAAATTATTATTATTTTTATAAGTGTTGTTAATAGGTAATACACTAATACAATGTCATTTTCTTACTATTATTATTTATATTTTTCAAATCTTGGTATGTCTGTTACATATAGCTTAAACATATTTAGAATAACTTACAACCTGTGTCTGTATATACATACATAAATAAAAAAAATCAATTAATAAAGAATAAATTAATTTTTCTAAATATGTTTGCAAATTTGATTTAGAATTTTAGAATAATGCTGCCTACAACAAAATTCATTATAATAGTAGTATAAACTGTTGCTTTGAGTTTAGATAGAAATAAGTTCTTACTGACAACTATATTGATTTAACAATAATATTAAACAATTTAGATATAAAATTAATTAAAAACACAAACCAATTACCCGATTTATTAATTAATATTAAATTAATTACAATATATTACCTTCGGATGAAAACAGTCGATCGAACAATGGTGAAGTTGTTATTTCTATGCAAATTCAGAAATCAACATTAACATGAAGTACACGTACTATTAACCAAAAGCAAATTTCAATAGTAATTAATATGGCGTAGGTATCAGTGAGTACTAAAAACCTAAAAAACCCTTTTATTTTGTTATGCTTAAAACTGGGGAACACAGAACAGTCGAATCGAATCTCGAACGTCGAAACTGACGGAAGTACACAGTAGAACAGTACAGTGTGCACAGACCTGCGGACACAGGGTACAGTATAGGCACTTGGGAGGACTACTTTAGTGTCGTGAACTATGAAGTCATGTTTAGGAGCGGATACCACGTGAAAACAGTGTGGCAATTACATTAATATTAAGAACTAGTACAATTTTTTTATACGATATTAAGTAGAATATTATTATAAATTATTGTCGTAAACCAAGGTTTATAGATAAATATAAGTATTATCTTAAACCGTGATCATGAGCAATAATTTAATATGGGAGTTGTGCAACCAGTATATCTTAAACCGTGGTCGTAAACCATCTTAAATCGTGATTGTCATGCATTCCATGTTATCATCAATTTTTATTTCAGGACTCAGGTTATGTTTTTCAGATAAATAATCAAAATATATTCCAATGATTAATTATTGTTTTAATTTGATTAGGGAAGTCGAAAATTAAATCATTGCCATCGACCATAGATTATATTAATATATGGACAAGTATTGTTTCGTAACGGTGAACCTTATTAATATCGTATGGTAATTTATATTGTCAAATGCATACGGTATAATATTATTATTGTTATTCTCGAATAATCATCTTACGCTCGTGCTGATAGTTTTCTTTTTATCTATGCATTCAAATAAATACAATGTTCTCGCATAATCTAATTCCTGAATTATCTATTTAGATTTTTGAATAAGTTATCGTTGTTGGTTTTGAACATTCGATTTTTCAAGTGTTATTATACATTTTTAATTAATGTTTTAACGTAAATGCTCAATAAATGCTAATATTTTGTTCGCGTAGAGTAATTTTATATATAAAAAATGTATGATTATGTAAAAAAATTTGTTTCACGACACAAACGTAAATTAATAATCAGCAGTGCATTATTCTGTAGCACTGCGTACGTAGTTTACACTATAAAAAAGAAATTGGCAGAAAAAAAAGTTAAAGAAAGTCGGGAATATCTGGAACGAAGTAGACGTCAACAGCACTATGAAGCCACTGAAAACACTTCAAACCGCATGATAACTGAATTTGTCAAACAACTTCATGTCAAATATTTTGCAAAAAATTTACGCATTGAAAATATTATTGATAAACTGAAGAAGCAAAATGATTTGGCACTTTGGGAAGAAATGAGAATATGCGTTTTTACTAGAGCATGTTTACTTGTTTATGCTGAAACTATGTTGGTAATAACATTAAAAATTCAACTCAATCTTCTCGGAGGTCTTGTATACAAAAGTCTATCACAAGATTCACCTCCGATTTGTTCAAAAACTCAAGAAGATTATTTATTGCATTTTAGTTATTTCATTGAAGACGGTATTCGACGTTTAGAAGAATATTTACATGGTAAAGTTATTAAGTATGTACAGCAAGTTCCTATCCAAGAACAATACAATTTACAGGAATTAGAAAAACTATTTTTCCTCATTCAAACTGAAATTGCAAGTGATACAGATAGTCCTTTTCGATATATAGATTCATACATGTTACACCAAATACCACAAGTGCGAGAAGCACTATTACAAGACATGGTAAATGAAACACGAGAACTATTAAAAAATGATGAGATTATTTCAGTAGCTCGTTACTGCACATCTCATAGTTTTAATAAGTTAATGGATGCTATTACTGCAAATACGCCTAATCGGTCAGTAAATTTACCTACTACTGTCAAAATGCCATTTGCCAAGTGGTTACCAATTGTGGACAGATCGACTAAAGTTACGGAAAATGGAGACTGCAGTTTGAAACAAAATGTTCACTTGGATGGAAAAGTTAAAGTACTTAGTGCAAATGTGTATGAGGCATTTTGTTCCGCTTAATTGTATTTAAAGGTTTGAATTTTTTTTATTAATTATAATTTATGAACTTGTTTTATTTTGTAGCTCATATATGTTTGGGTATGTATTTATTTTTAAATTCTTACAAATGTTAAATTAATTGAACCATAAGTATTTATTTTTGGGAAATTTGGAAATTATAATCTAATTAATATATAAAAAAAAAAAAAAACATTTTGTTATATTGCCATGTTTTATGAAACTGAATTATGATCTATTTATATGTAATGCATGATTTAATACTCCATTATAATCATATTGAGTTTCACTCTGTGTTCCAAGAAATGTATATTGTTTTATTTTTATTATTTTAAAAAAGATAAATTCTACTTATAATATTACCTATATTATATAGATAATACTTATATCTACTCATAAAAAGTAGATCAATTTAAATAATAAATTGATAACTATTAGTTTCAATAAGTTGCACAGTTGTAGTTTGAATAATATTTTAGGTCCTATTCTATACACTAACTGTGTGTTTGCTTAAGTAATAACACAGAATTAATGAGATTGTTTATTCATGGTAATAAGCAAAATTATATATTAATACCTAATTTTGGTGTTTTACATTAAAATGAAATAAAAAATTACCAATTAACAATACCTATATCAAGCCTAAACTCAACCTAACATTGAGTGATAATTTTATTACTATCTAAGTGTCAAGTGGTGGAACAAAAATATTTGATTTATAATAAAATTAACTTTATGGTGGACCCACTATCATTTTAGGAGACCTACTACTCATAAAATTGCTATACTGACCTATAAAATATTCTATTTTTCTTCCATCAATACCCACCCACTCACAGTGTGCTACATTTGGACCATATGTCACTGACCACTATAACTTTTACCTATAAATTATAATTCACAAAACATATAATAGATATGAATATTGGACATTTTACTAACTTTAATGACATATTTACACCGGCATTTGCCATTTTTATTTCAAAAGTTCCTGGGTGTTGTGCGTTCAATATATTATTATATTCAACATACCACTGGAGCACTGTCAACTGTATAACTGCTGAATAAACTATAAGTAGGTATTAAATAGTATGGTGTATATAATTGTATAATTACAGTTTCTTAAATGTGTGAACAACAAGTGTTATTTAGTAATTTTATAGTAAATGTGGACCTTTCTCAATTGGATTATTGGAATTATATTTTTATTGAAACAAAGGTTCTGAAAGAGCGTTCCATAATCTATAACAATAATATTATGAATTTATGCTATTTACACTGTGGGTAGCAGACAACTATAGATCAATAGCAACACGCAAATTAATTTTGATTTATTACAAAATCCCCAACACTGAAGAATGGTTATATAGAATTTAGTAAATTGGTAAACATAGATATTACTATGTTTTCTATATAAAACTAAATCGTGGTCGTTCCGTTTGTCGATGAGATTAATCTCACATGGGAAAACGATAAGTGGTGAAGTATAAACTTTATTGATAGAGAATTCTTTGTAGATTCCATTTAAATGGACAGTTCCATGATATAATAAACTAGGTATGATGGCAATGAACCAAATTTTTACAATGTTGAGCAAAGATTGCGACGATCTTTAGCAATTTTCATTGATTCGTATATTCTAGTTGGTGTATTAAGGAGGTCAACATTTCAATTTCCCAGTGGTTTTCAAAAGTGCTGGGAAAGACAAACAAACTATTAAGGAAAAAACGGGAATTTTTATGCAAAATCGGGTTTTTTAAAAAACCGATTTTGGTTGTTGGTGTAACTCTATTACAAATTTGTGTAGATACATGAAATTTTCTAAGAATGTTTTTACTCGCATATTTTATTCACAATAAAACTGTTAAAATATTTTAACTTTTTTTGCAATTATTAATTATTACTTTTACTAGTTCTCATGGTTAGTCATTTAATTAAATAACACAGAATAAAGATCATCATTGGTGCTGGAATACATAAGTTTACTTATTAGAATTTAGAATTAAAACTATTAAAACAATAGGTTTCAACATTTAAATTGGATAGTGAAAATACTTAAAATATACAACTATCCATACACTATATTACTGTCTTATTCATAATTAAATTGTTGAAAATATTTTAGAAAATAATAACTCATTATAATATTTAGTTTGAAAAGCAACTTTATTACTCAACGATGGCTACAAAAGGCAATAAATTAAAAATACATACATACAATAATAAAAATAAAATAATTGACTAATAAATTATAAAAATAATAATGATCAGTGATAACGAAGACTAATTTCAAAATATTTCTTGAACACAATTTTTAATAACTTACCTAAAAAATTAAATTACATACTTTCATAACATAAATTGTTCAATAACATTAAAACAGCCATTAAACATAATAAAAAAAAATTACGTACGTTTCGATATTCAATTTAATAATATTTAACGCTAATAAAATAACAATGCAAACTGTTCTCATAGATTAATTATGCTTACAATACGAAAGATACAATTTCAGTGGCACTAAATGTATGACGATATTTTATGAACGAAAAATCACTAACAAATTTAAAAATAATAATGTTAGGAAAAAAACTTTAAGGTAAGGAAAATATTTTCTTTCCAAAAGTATAAACAATAACAAAAATGAGAAAATAAAACAATAAAAACATCAAATAAGTAAGGTGAAAAATTAAACTTGCAATAAATGTACTATTGACTTATTATTTTAAAGTTATGAAGTTATTGTATAATTTAATAGATACAATGATGGTAATAATTTTAAGTATTGATAATACTTGACATGCATTATTTTATAATATATAAAATAATATGAAATTACTAATTAACTTAAATAAAGAGATAATTTCCTAAATTATTTGAGCTGAATAAAAAAAAAAAATTGTAGCTTTGACTTAAAATTAAAACGTCATATATTATAAAGAGATCAAATTTAAAATAAATTATTAGGGCTGGGCTAATACTGATAACCGATATTAGTATTGGCAAATATTGATACTATCAGTAATTAGGTATCAGTTTTTTTTTTCTAACCATTAGTAAAACAGACATAATGCAAGTTGCAGTCGCAAGTCACATATCAAATGTAATGATGTTGGTCATAATAATAATCCTATTTTTAAATATAGTATAGAAATCATTATTTAATTAATTATAAAATAATATTCATTATAATTTGTTAATTAACAATTATCATTTATTAATTTAAGATGTTTTTATGTGTCACATGATTTATATCAGTAATGATTCTAAAAAGATAAAATATCAAATAGGTTATATATCGGAATATTGGAAAAAAAGTGTTATCAGCCCAGCTCTAGAAATTAACTTACACTTTCAGTATTACATTTTTGGTTTGGTAAAAGAAAAAAGAAAACAAAAAATTGTGTGATGTGCAATTATTACTTTTTATAAACCTTATTGGTTATTCAAATGCATAATTTACAATTTAAACGTTGCAATTAATGCACACAATACTTAAAACAATAATTTCAATAGATTATAGAGCAAATAATTTTGATTAGGTAACAAAAGAGTTATACCCAAACACCATGAGGGTTCTTACTAGTAGGAGCTGCATTTTCAAGTTGTCTAGGCGATCCAATCATTTTACGAGTACTTCCAGGCCTCTGAGCTCCTAAACATATGAAAATTATTTAAAATATTTTTGTAACATGAAATTTTAATTATTGATAAAAATACTAAACTAATATTATTTAGTAAATGGATTTACCTTCAAGAATAAGTTTCAATTCATCTGGTGGTGAAATAGCTAAAGATTGCAAATTCGCTTCTTTCATGTCAGCTACCAGTTTATCAACTTGCCTTTTTTTTTCAGTTATAGTTGTTTCTAATACAGCAACCTTAAATGAAAATTATTTTGATTATTTCAGCATTCAATATGCACATTAAATGTTTATAATTACTTCTTTCCTTAGACTATCTCCAACTTGTGCTGCCATTTCTGTTTCTTGCTTGGCTCTTTCTACTTCACTTTGTAGCCGGTCAACTTCTTTCAAAATACCTCTTTCCGCTCTACGTTTCTCTTCTAGATCTCTTGATAACATTTTTTGTTCCAGTTCCACTTCTTCCATTAAAAGACGTATTTTGTTCTTGCACACAAGTAATTCAGTTTCACAGTTGGCCAATTTAGATCGTAGTAATGTCATTTCTGATTTTAATGTTTTTTCTTGCTGGCGTACAATATCATTTTCTTCTTCTACTTGGCCTAAAAGTCTCAACTAATATATAGAATAATAAATAAATGTTGATTAATGTTTTATTATAAATCAGTTTTAATTTAATTAAAACCATACCTGTTCTTCTGTATGTCTACCAGTGGCCTCAATTCTAGCTGCTTCTTGAGTCATAAAATCCATCTGATGTTGTTGCTCTCTAGTTTTACCTTCCCAATACATTATTTCTGCGTCATACTTTGTTAGTTCTGCTTGTTGAATGGATAACTTATCTCTCTGGTAGTTTATGAGCCTTACGAGATCTTTATACTGAGGATTATACATGACATTAGTGCTATTGCTATTATTTTCATTCTGATACTCCTACAAAGAAATATTAAAATATATTAAAATAAAAAATTTTTATAATGAAATAGTGAATTACTTTGAAAATTGTCTGTTTTAAACGATCACTACCCACAGTTGTGGGAGATATTCTTGCTGGGCTGACAGAAGGTGGAGGAGGTTCTCGATATGGTGGTAGTGCCCTAGTAACAGGAGGCCGATAATTAGGGTTATCAGGTTTTTTGTTTGGACTTGTAGAGTTCTGCAATGGCCCATTTGTCGATGTTAAATTCTGATCCTTAAGTAATAATTGATATTAGCCAATAGAATTTGAAAGTAAAATGATAAAATTACTTTGTTTAAATGACTAGAAGTATTTGTTGGTGAAGTTGATAAAGGAACACCAGACGGCATTGATGAAACTACTGTTAACGGTGCTGCACCACTTCCAGGTATGGTAGGAAGAACATTGGGTCTCTGTTGAGGAATTCCACGTACTACACCTACATTATCGGGTACGCGATTACCTTAAAAATATATTTACCATAGGTTCAGGAATCAATATTATTTACTATGAATTGGTAAAAGTGTAGAACAAATTTGATCAGAATTAACTGAGGAAAAATCAAATAACATTCAAAACTTTTAAAACGTTTAACTTTTAGACACCAATTTATGTTAACATTTATCTGTTGTTAAGACAATTTTGAATTGAAACTAATATTTACTAAAACAATAGTAGAAGATAAAATAAAAAATATTTAAAAAAATCTATTTTTTAATTTTATCATTGTTTTTAAATTGTTTAATGCATTATATAAACTTTACTTTGGAAATACGAGCGACTCCCCCACCCCCCACTAAAAAGGTAAGCAATATATTATTTTAGAAAGGTTTATTAAGTAGCTAAAAATTAAGTTTTCTAAAATATCAAAAATTCATCATGCTTTATATTGAATACATTTTAAATTAACAAATAAAAATAAAATCACAAAATGATACCTATCACACACACAGCCATTTATTATAGAAGAAAAATAAGAGGTTGGATCAAAGTTTAAAAAATAAAATCTTTCAGATTTCATAAATAACATTATTGTTCATTAATTAGTAAATAAAGTTTCATACTATTAAATATTAATGATTTCCGAGTATCTTTATTCCTTTCCTGAGCAAAGTAAGGAACACTATCAGCCTCATTATACTTTGGATTGCTGGATGTACTATTTGAAGAGACATTGCCTGAACGTTGTAATATAAACTGCACATCATTGGCATATTCTCCCCATTTCATAAGCACCTAATAATGAATGAAACACATTAGATATCAATTTGTAGAATATCATATTTTTATAAAAAAAAAGTTGAACACCTACAGTTACTGGATGGTCTTGAGGTGCAAGTAGACGTTCATTATTACGCCATCGTTCAATCAAAGTAAATCGGCCAGTCTTTCCAGTAGCATGAGCTAATGCATAAACAACATCCTGAGAAAAAAATGTGATAGCAAAAACATTCCATCAAAATTTCACGAGCAACTTACTTGACAAGTTGTCGATTCAGTAACACCACACACAACCCTTTGAATTCCTTCAACCCAAACTTTAAGTTCCATGATATCAGTTTTGGCAAATTACAAATATTGTTAAAATGTTGTCATGGTACATTAATTCTCCACTCATGATTGCTAAACACAATAATTAATGTAATTTGAGAAATGAAGACAAAAACAACACCAAGGCATCATTTATACAAAAATTAACCAACGTCCATATCAATAGGGCATGGGTAAACAAGATGAAACAAAATATACCTATTCAGAATCAAAACAACTTTCATGGCATTGACCTAGAGAATAATATTAATTGCGTAGACATTTAGAAATCAGGGTCAAACGTACCGTAATCATTTCGGGTGTAGTGGGCCGGGATATCGCCGTATTATATGGAAATTGAATTATCCATTACTTAACTTCTAAATTCCAATAATCAAATCGAATCTAATTTAATAGTATTGATGAGTTGAACTTTGATGAGAACAATGAACTCTGGTCTCTGATAAAGATAATATTATATTATTATCCCAAAATAATAAATATAAAGTTTTTTTTTACATGCTTACATTTTGATAAATGACAAAAAAAATATTGCCTTATCGCTCACACTGAATACCTAATATCAAGGAGATTGTATTCGTGCCATGGAGTTCAAAATCATAAAATAAAAAAAATGAATTAACAATTTAAAATCATAAACAAATATAAAACCACAGAATAATATATATGAAAACCGGTAAGTTTAAATGTTTAACCATGAAGGCTAGAATATTCTAGGCTTCAAGAATCTAACTACAAACTCGCTATAAACCGGTGTGAAAAATAATGCACCCGAATGTTTGGACCATATCGTTTACATGGTTAATTATCCCGGTGCAGGATAATGTGGGATAATTTTAAACCGGTTTAGTCTAGCGAATTTGTGGATAATGACTAAAGAATTCATATCCCAATATCCCATCCCGTTAATTCACCACTTATCGCTTACTGATGTCATTTTGGCATCCGTTACTGGGCCTGCGCTTGGACCATAGTAATGGTCTATGGTTAGGTTATGTTAAAATGAATGTTTGTCTGATGTGAGTGTATTCTTTATACATTCTTAAACCATTCATCTGATTGCGATGACATTTTGTGTAGAGATAGATCAGACCTTTGAGAAGATGATAGACTTCTTTAAAAGGGTTAATTAGAGGTCCAAATCGGGGTGGTTGATGAACGATGGAAGTTTATTGTTTATAAATGGTTGCTATTGGTTTTAAATTTTGATAATTGTGTACGTTTTTTGTACACTATGATTTATTGTTTAATTCAAATTAAAAATACATTCTTATACAAAACACCTACATTAGTTACTTAATCAATGTCGATACACCATACACGCTTGAGAACTTGACACTTACTGTACAGCAAAGTTGTTATCTACCACTTGAAATTTGAAAGTTTGTAGGTAATAAAAAGACAATTATAGGTACATCATTAATTTTTTTTTTATATTTCTAATATTTTCGTACAGTACACCATAACTTTATATCAATCTTTGGTCATGATTTTAAATTCGGCAGCTCGGGTTTTAGAAAAATTTAAATGATAAAATTCAGAAAATATGAAATATTTGAACTGTTTAATTGAGGACCAATGAATCTAAGGCGGGCGGTATTCCAAATTTTGAAATGCTCTAAACATTTAACCAACTTAATATTATATTATTATGTTAGTCCGAACCATTGGCGCCGAACTACTTTTTAGTAGATGGTGCAAACAATAATTTTAACCACCCACCCACCCACAAAAGTATTATTTTCAATTAGGTTCAAAGTCAAAATTCCAATAAAACGTTAATAAAATATTGTACATACATAAATTGATACATGTATCTATGTAATACATGTATATGTTTATTTTTAATTATTACATTTTAAGTTTCAACCAATAAGTTTTTTGCTTGTATTGAACTGCATTTTGCAAATACATCAGACACCATCACCCAGTACCCACAAGTCACTACCCATCCCCCAATTGTAGGTAGTGCAAATGCACCGCCTTAGTTCGTGTTCGGCACCACTGGCATGAACTCAAATTTAATATTTAAAGTATCAAAAGTTAATGACTTGTTTTTCAAATTCTAAAAATAAGGCAATAACGTTTCAAGAAATTTTGTGTTAAAAATTAAAATATAAATTAAGAGCCGAAAATATTAAATACAGTAGGTATAACATTCAATTTAACAAAGTATTGAGTGCAGAGAGCTATTGGTTTAATAATAAAGTTAATATTGATTTATTAAATGTAATATGTATTTTAGCATTGTCATAAAATAAAGTAAATCGAAACGATCACAAAACTTGTACAGCTCTTAAAATACTAAGACTACAGAGCTGAAGAGCAAAAACAACTAAAAACAAATAGAAATTGTCCTGACTTAATGTTTCAAAGAAAATAATAACAGCTTTGAAATAAGGTTAATAAATGAAGTATTTATATCTTATAATCACTAAGTACAGCAATTAAAAGAGTATAATAAACATTGTCTCTTATATTTATAATACATAGGTAGGTACAATAAACTAAATATTTATTTATTTTCCTTTTAATAACATAACTATTGTTGGAAGTTTAATGTATTTAATGAAAACATTTTAAATATAAAATAATTATTATTTAAAGGAATAGGTAGGTCCCTTATGTTTAAATCATAATAATTTTATTCTAGAAAAATGTTTTTGAATGTAACACAAACAAAATATATAATTCATATAAACAAAACAAAGATTGACTAGTTTGATTTTGGTAAAGTGGAAAAAAGATTACTTATTTTAAGCAAAAAAACCCCTCATTTAAATTACACAAAAAATAAATAAATTATATATATATATATAAAGAACATAAATTGTACATTTGGAAACAAAACTTGTATATTACATATGGAGAAACTTATTGATTGTAAAAAATAAATGGTAATTTAAATTTTTGTTTTAAATTTAACTATTAATGGAACATTAAACATGGAATGTTTTTGTTAATACTGGTCGAAGAGAACGTATGGAAGGAATCAAACGTTCGGCAACGTACGTCCTGCGTCCATGAGAAATTTGTGCTTTAGCATGCCGATACGTATGCGATTGCCCGACACAGACTTGGATCTCTCTGTCATGTCACTGCACCTAAAAATTAATAACATCATAGTGGTTTTTAATAATATGTGATAAATATGGAAAGAAATATTAATAAAACCATCAATAGGTTTTAAATAGTATTTTTTACATTATAATAACAACAGTTAAACATAATTATTGTTTACCTTGTTTGATACAAACAAAAATGATTTAAATTAAGTTGCATAATTATTATCATAGAGACTACAGTGACTATAAGCGTTTTTTATGTCTGTGATCATTGTTTTCATCTGGAGTGATCCTATCCCCTTATGTTGCTTCAAGTAGCAAACTGGAAGTAGATAAAACTTTAAAAAAGTCGTTTTAATAGTATAAAATATTTAATTTTTTGCTTTCAAAAAGTAGATTTCAATAGTTTTACACAGTAACAGGTTTTCTTCTACTATTATGATTATTTAAAATGTTAATTTTACAATTTATAAAAAAAATATTAGATATATATATACATAATATTATTATTGTTATTATCAAATTTAAATTCTTACGTATTCTTGTGTTAAAATGATTGACTCCTATATATGATTAAAAAATGGATAGTATAATATATTTTTTGTCTAGTCAATGATAGTATAATTATTTTTATTTAATTACTGGGAAAAATATATTTAAAAAATTTAATATACAGTATGAAGTTTTACACTTAGTTTATAATGAGTTGTCTTTACTTTTTACTGGTTCATTGGAATTTAATACATTAATTTGAATTTATTTATTTTTCTGAGATTTATATGATTTTAAGTTTAAACATTTATTGTATTATAATAATTAAAAACTTTTAATGTAAAAAGTAAAAAAGTTTACTAAATTTTTTAATTTTTTTGTCTTTCACAACCATTGTTATTTTATATTATGTTAATTTATACACGAATATTTTTAGGGCAATACCCTGCCATTATTATTTATAATAGAAAATAATTTTTATCGTATGTTATGACAATATAACCTAATATCTTAATTAATATCTTATTAGTAATTTGATTACCAAAAATTACATTAAAACTTGTTTTGTAAATGATTATATCAATTAAATAGTGCATACTAGTACAATTTACTATTATTTTAATTCAAAATGTATCTTGTTTTTAAAAAATGTGGAATAGATTACCATGCAATGCGGGAAATAAATAATGGTTAGGTAGTTTTAAAAAATTCTAACATGCATATTAAGTAATATTTATGTTAACTACATGTTAATGTTTATATGAAAAAAGGACCTACAATATTAATTAATGTATAAAGATTAATAAAGTAAATTAAGTATAAGTTAAAAAAATTAAACTAAAAAAAGTAGTAAATTATGGTACATTATGACATATAATAAAATATTTAATTCATTCATAATTTATTCCATTGACATTTTAAACAAACCCTTAATATATTAATATTATTAAAAATCTAAACTTGAACTACCTTCATGCTCATAGAAGAGTGGGTGCCAGATGGTCAAAGCATTATTATAGATAAGCAGAAATAATCAAACGCACACATTGCGAATAAACAAAACACCATGTCTAGTTTATCTACCTTTCCCAACGCGAAGCTATTGTTGATAGAAATCGCATCATTGTTTGCATAAACACAACATATATTCCACGTGTAAATAGTCATATTTTTAATACAAATATAATATATAGGTATATAAATTAATTATAAAGTTAGTTACCTTATTACAGGACGACCATTTGCCTGTCCTTCTCTATCGAATGTGCATAATGTTGGAGCCGTGGTCGACCGACACTTAAAATCAAATAAATCAATTAAATATATGTAACATACAGAGTGATTCTCCAAGTATGGACACTGTTCATTCTCATTTTTCCTTTAAAAGTGAATTTATTCTAATTATAATTTCTAGAGTTCTTAAATATACTTAAAGACCATAGTATTATTTATTATTTCATCCAAAACAATAACAATGAAATACATAAATAATAGCTGATATGTACACCAACTGAGCCGTAGGCTCATATCTGGTATAAGGAGTTCAACGATATTACTATTTGTTTTATAGTAAAATACTTATACAAATTAAAATATGATCTAATCAAAAAAACATAACATAATAAATAGAAACTTTAGACACATAAATTAACAATATCAAATCAAATATTTGATGTTTTGTACAACTTTAGGAGTATCTCGTGGCAATACGAACTTCTGTTTTTCGAATAAGAACTATTCTTTTTTACTGTTAATTATCTAGTGGATGATTTTGTTGAAAATGTTAATTTAGCAATACCTCATTCAAAAGTCAAACGAGTAGTTTCTCAGTTATAAGAATGTTTATATGTACCTATTAAGGATGTAATCAGTGGCGCAGTGAACATTTTTATATAAACCAAGGTGCACAACATATATTTTAGTTCCTATATACTCATCCACCCAGTAGCGCAAACATGTGGAAGGGTGGAAGGATTACCTCCCCCTCTAATAAATACTTCTTGGAGCACCTCAAAAAATTTCCACCATGACACTGGATGTAATAGTTCATAAAATGGTTTTACAAAATATAAAATAGATATAATAATATTATTGGATCTAGTAGTTATTAAACTGAGACTAATTTTAAAAATTAAAAATGTTGATGAATGAATATTAATTACTAAAATGTTCTGTCAACCATAACCCACATATTATGTTTCAAACCAAAAAATAATTAACTTATTATCCTATCCTTAACTACACAATGTAAAATAACTCACAAGCTACTTATTCAAATTTTGATCTTGATATGTCATAACGTTTTCAGAAAAATTATCCTCTAAAAAATGTACACTATTACACAATTTTGAAAAATAGATGTTTGTATACAGGATGGACATAACTTCTCTCAAAGTTGTACAACAAATATCAAGAATTTGAAAATATGGTCCTTAAATTAATTTAAACATTCTGAAAATCAGATTTTGAATAACTGCATTATTGAAAAAAAGGGTGAGCATGCATGGTAAATCACCCTGTGTAGGCTGTATAATCATTATTATAATTACATACTCTGTCTGTTTGAGTGGCAGCATTTCGGGTTTCTATTGATGTTATTGATGGCCGTGGCCGTTGGGCTATCTGTTCGTTGAGCATTTGAATAGTACGGTCCTTCTGTTCCATTTGTTGGGCCATATAAGCTATCTGAAACGGACGATCCGCAACTCAGCTCCTGATCAAGAGAAATGCATACTTGTCTCCGAAACGCATTGGGATATTTATAAATACATTTCCCTCATATTTTAATTGCTTAGCATTAAAATAATCATGCAAATCATGCTTCTATCTAAGTATTTTCTATTTAATGAGGTGTTTAAAAGAAAAACAAGACACATTTTGAATTTACTAATTAATTTTAAAACAGCGACTAGTTATTTTGAAAACAAATGGAGACATGTACTTATCTAAAATTATGTATAATATGAAATAATTTAACTAACCTGTTGTTTCAAATCCAAGATTTGATTCTCGTAACAGCAATGAACTTCCTGGTCTTCTGGGTAGGTTATATCTTGTTTGTCCTAGAATTACACACAAATCACCTTCTATAAGAATATGAGATAAAAAATAATATCGTGAATGTCGAATGATGATCCTTAAATAATTCAGTTAAAGGACATAAGATTAATGGTTTTTCAACCTTGACAAATAGTTATAAACAAAAATCTTAAAATAGGCCTTGGATTTTGGAATGATCAGTCATGTTTTTATTATTTCTTTTAAATAGATGTAATCTATTTTTAAAATCTATTTTTAAAATTGTTTTTATTTAAACAATGTATAAGGTACGATAGTTCTGTGGTAGGTATGTTTATTATTTACTAAAATTTGTTATTTTAAAATTATTTATTGGTTAATCGTTATTTTATATAATCAATAATCATTATTAAAATTACCTCTATTAAGGCACGGTTTAGTTCGAATAGCATGTTCTTGATACTCGCTATGTCGTCCGTTACCTCTCGAAATCGATCGAAGCTCATTAGCACATCCCCATTGCTGCCCTAATAACCACTTCAAAATTACTCAAAATTGTCAATACCGCCCAAGAATTGAAATTAAATCTCCTACTTACTTTGGAATCCGTTTCATCTTTGACTGGAACTACATCGTCTTTGAGTGAACTACTACTGTTTCTAAAGGGTTAAAGATAAAAAAAATATTATAAATTTGTGTTTGCAGGTAATAGGCATATTCAATTTAAATATTATTTTATCCTTTTTTCGTTGTACATTTAATTTTAATTTTACTAGTTTTAGACTAATTTTACCTTTTAAACACTCGTTTAGACCTGTTAAATGCTTTTATCATTTCGAAATTTTAACACGTTTAATGTAAATTATGCATAGAGTAATATTCTTTTATAGTCTTAATCCGATGTGTTCGTGAAATGGCTAAAAAGAAAACACGTAAGGAGAAAGGTTTGATCCTATCTGATTAAAAATTGAGGAAAAAATAAGTGACGGGAAAACGGACTTCACAGTGTATGGCTAACCGGTTTAATGACTCAGATGCAGGCAGTTGTGGAACACTCAACACGGCTATAGGTACGTTACACGTCCAAGGTCATTAACATTGCCTCTCTTTATTCATACACAACAATGAAATATTTTTTTCCCCCACCAAATATTATCAATTTTTTACTCATTTGTCCGAGTGTAATGTACTACGCTTAGGATCTTCTACTGTGTAACGTGTTTTGTGTATACTACATTACATTGCTACTCCTCTACACGGTGCACGGTTGTTATGTAATTACATAGTATTTCATACATGTAAGCCATGTAAATACGTAATTATTATTCAATACCCACCTCGGAGATGTCAAAGATTTCCATTCATTAAATGCATTTTGTTTGGTACTCTCCAGTGTTTTCAATAGATCTTCATCATCAGCATCGACCAATTTATCATCTGTTTGATCATAGTCAACATCAAGCATCAGGTCGTCAGAGTTGAGACTCTCACTTAAGGACCCATCAGCACTTAGTGATCTTCTCAAGGATTTGGCTATAATTAGGAAAAATACGTATTAACATTTTATTATTATAATTGAACTGATTATGATGTACTTTTTATTTAAATTTTAAATATTTAAAAATAAATAAATCTATAAACAATTACATTTTTTGTTACAACTGGAATGGTTTCCAAGTCGAAATATAGCATCATCAATATCTTCTGCATTGCAAGACTCTGATGGAGGCCCACTAAACATAAGTGCTGGTTGATCAGCTATCTCATCATCAAAAAAATCTCTAGTGTCTGATGAAAAAGAACCGGATTTAGAGATATTGCATCTCAAAATTGGTGACATACTGTCACGTTTATCATTATTTGTAGATTCTGTAAGTGTAAATAGAATTTTACTAAATGCATTACACAATACATAATACATGTAAAAATATATTTAAAAAACTGCATCTAAAACACAATTTGGTATAGAAGTAATAGTAATAGTATATATTGTATAACCGGGGTTTTTTTCTTACATAAAAGTTAAAGAATAATAAATATAGAAGGGATTTTATAATTTAAGGTACCTATATATTTTTAACAATACAATTCTAATTGTCTATTAAAACAGGCAGGAGAGATAAATTATTTTCTAACTAAAGTGTGAGGTTCAAACAAACCTCCCAGAATGATTTGAAATATTTTTTTTTAGACATGGCAATGTCCATGGAATTCATGGAATTAACCATGAAAGATAAATATGATTATATTTTAACTTTTTTACTTATGACTCCTCCTATTCACCTGTTTTTTTCTTGTGTCGCATGACAAAGGAACTATAGTATTAAGTTGAAAAAAAAAATAATATTCCCATTCCATTTTTTGTTAGATATCACATTTTCCATGACATCTAATTATTTTAATTATTGTTTGTAATGGAAAGGATAAAATTAACAGAAATTTTAAGAAATTAAAATAGGTAAAAATTTTTTCTACAATAATGTAATCAATAAATCAATTAAAACTTTAATTTCATAATGTTGGAATAAATATAAATATTATTTGAACAAAATATTAGAATTTAACCATTTTTAAAATAAATTTTGTTTCAAAATATTAGCTTTATTGTCAACATCTTGATATGATGTTAATGAGTGGTCTATTACAAAAATGTATGCTACATTTCAAATATTCTATTGAGTAGGTAACTTTTAAAATAATTCTTTGTTTATACTTATATTGTATACAATTTTCATATACTATTGGTCCTACCATTTTTTTTTTTTTTTTACCAGACTTCAATATACCTGTTTTACTATGTGGAAATTCAGCAGATTCAGATTCAGTAGGACTTAAGCATTCATCATCTGGTGATGTTTCATCTTCAATTCTTATTGTAGAAGACATAGCAGCTAATGTGGCAAAAGTTGTGTCTTCAATATTCAATAATACATCACGTAATGATACAGACATATCAACATTGGCTATAAAACAAACAAATCATTAAATGTCTATATTGAGACATTTTAATTTTATTATACATAATTTTCTGCAAATACCAAATTTATTATCAATGACATTTATTTTATCTTTCATTTCTGTGAACTCTTCTACTGCTAATGCTTCACCGGGTCCATATTCTTCGTCACTACATGTAGTATCTTTTCTATCAAATTGTTCAGTCTTTTCTTTTATAAACTCCTCTCTATTAAAAATGCAAAATAACTATTTTTACTAATTAGAAGCATAACTAGCATTTATAAATCAAGATGCACAACATATATATCCAACCCACTTTGCCCAAAATATTTATTAAAAGAAAACTATTTATGAAGAATTCAAATATAATAGTATGTCATCTATCTATAGGCCGGTATGATTGACAAATAACAAAATGCTATTGGATGCAGATTTTCAAAGTGAATTACACAGAAATTCTAAACACATTCAGATTATGTCGTTTATGACCCAGAACGGTTTTGATTGCAGACTACACTGGCCAGCTTATCTTATTATGGTTAGGGAAATAAAACACTAATAATTTACTTGAAATTCAGAAATATAACTTATTTAAAATATATTTTATTTTTTATATTTTACATTTTTATTTACTACAATTTATTTTTTATTTTTAATGACTAGTGAGGCAGTGAATTGAGATATATTATGACTTACAGGCAATGGGGTAAAATATTTGTGCCCCACCACCTTTAAACCCTATTAAACATCAATGGTTCCCCTCACTTCGACACTACCTATGAAATTAGTTTGAACACACAAATTGAAGAAAATTAAAACTCGATAGTGATAACAACTACACAATATATCCTACCATAATCTAGCCGCCAACCCAACCATAACCATGGCACTTAGATAATATTTATACTATAAATATTTCTGTAAATATTGTGATGATTTGTTAATTTTAAGTAAAACATGTAATTATTTTTTCAAAGTGAGATTTCTTTCATTACGCCACTGACTGTATTAGTACTTCCATTTAAGAGGATGTTAGTGCACTATTTGTTTCTCTCTTTGGTCCAAATTGGTTTTGCTATGTATGGGCCAAAGAGAAAAACAAATAGTTGGCCCACATCCTCTAAGAATGAATTTGTTAAAACATATTTACTTGTCATGTTTCTCTTCATAACTGCTTAAATCTGAATCATCATCAGACGATGTCAAATGTTTCGAAGATGAACTTGACACTTGTCTATTTAACAGAAAAATGTCCAATGAAGTATAAAAAATGTAAATATATTAACTACTAACCTTAAATATTTATTGGCCCGTTCCCTAATTAAAGAACCTTTAGCATTTGAATTTATTGTTAGCCTTGATGGTCTATTAAAAGCAATTACTTCAGTAAATTCAACAGAGTCAGTTAACTTCCGAATGGTCACTCCTTGTTGCATTTGTTTGATTGCTTCATTCTTTAGTCTCATGTTGGTAGCTGTCTTAGCATTTTTATCGGGACTTTTGGATACTTGATATCTGATTGGTATTTGAGGCCTAGGTAAATGACTAGAGGTAACTCTGGACACAGCAATTTTTGTTCCACTTGATAAAAGTTTAGGAATTTCCCTTTTTTGTGGTTCAGATTGACTTCTTCTTTCCACTTCTACTTTTTTTGTTGTTACTTGTGTCGTGGGTTGAACAAGTTTTGTGGCTGGTTTACAGAATCCAAATCTATATATATAAAAAAAAAAAATTGGTCACGAAGAAAAAGCAATTCAATAGCGAGGTAACAAACCTGTTGGGAGAAGGTGTATTACTTTTAGGTATACTTCTTGAACATTTATCCGTAGGTGTTGACATTGGTTTGGGTAACATTTTAGATTCAAAATTGTTTGGCTTTTCGACAAATTGAATAGGAGCTGATATTGGTCTGATCTTATTGGTTTGTGTTGTCTTTTTGAATCCAAAAGATGACGCTAATCCTTTGGTTGCTGGTATCTGCTTTTTTTGGTATTGACTAGCCTAAAATAAAATTCACTAAGCAATAATTCAACTGTACAACTTTGATGATAATATTATGTTATACAAGTGTGAGAAATATTATGCAATACACTAGAACACCATATGGTCATGGATGTGTATATTATAGGCATGAGTTATTGTAAACATGAGGCCATTCCCGTTCCCTATTCCATAAGAGAGAATTAGATTAGCAAGTCACTGTGACACTGTCAATGACCTCAATTATGTTTTAATAATTGAATAAGGGCATACTAAATATATTTGTCATTTATTAACTACAAACTAGGCTTAAAGAACTATACCCAGTAAATCGTATATATAAGGTAAGTGTAACTAGGTGAACTTGACTACATTATAACAATTTACCTAAACTGTACTTTATAAAAGCAATTTAAACTAGTATTAATTAAGATGTTCAAGGACATTAGCACAGCATTTATCACTGTTCAAATTTTTATATTGTGTTTTCATGGTTTAAAAAATAATTATTATAAGAATATTATCTATTTAGATATATACATATATTTTGGAACTTATATTTATTAACATTTGTACTTAAAACTGTCGGGACGTAAAAATGTATAATTAATAGCTATAAACTATTTTTAGTATATTTATAAATGACTAAATACTAATTTTTTTTTAGAAAATATTTTTCTCGGAACGGTAATTTTTTCTTTATTGGATACACACTACCTGAGTAGCTAATATACATATACCTTTATTGTATTTTTGAAAATTAGCAAAATTAATTAAAGTTAAAACACAGTTACTCAACAATTTGAAAATGTATGTATCATTTTGTCATTTTCCTTTTGGTAGATGATGTTAACCTATCTATAACATTTAAAAAACTTTGAAGTTCGAATATTTAAAAACTTTGCATTTGTTTAAGATGATTTGGTTATCAATCCATCCATATTTTATACATCTTATTAGTTATTGACTTAATACCTATACCGGCTAAACCAAATGTGTGAATACATATTTATTTATTATCATGAACCGATATGCACCTGTTAGCTGTTGAAATAATACCAACACTACATTCAACCTTATGTAACTTTCATATCACAAATAAGTTAATAATTATTAATATAATTATCAGTATACATTGTATACTACAAAGTTAAAGTTTTTTCAAAACTACAACATAATCTACTAAGGATATTTAACTATGAATATATTATGCTCGGTGAACTTCATCCTTTAAAAACCAAAAGAATAAAGTATATTTTAACCAAGATATGCAATTAAAATGACGGATATACAACCAATTTTCACATTTAAATCGATAATACACGGTGTAATACGTATTACATAGCGTATTACAGACTGTAAAAGTTGTTTTCTCAAAACAAAATTTCCGTATAAATTAATTACTGAGAACGAAACAAAATGAATACCTATAACCCATTATTGAATACCGGGAAGCACTGTTCCGACTGATTATTTTAATACTATATAGGTACCTAAGCACCTATACATCATCATGAACCGAATAAAAAAATCAATCTAGAAAGTAATTGTCACAACTCACAATAACAGGAGTAATATTATAATTCACAAATAGACAAAATCCTTTTTAATTTTTATGTTTTTTTTAAAAGTAAATTTATATCAAGTTACTTATCAAATAACAATACGTACTACACGTCTACGCTTCATATATATTATTAACTGTTACTCAAATTATCGTCCAATATTCCAATTATTGTATTTATAGCTGATATCGTTTAATATAAAATATATAGGAACATGATATATTGATATTACAAATCACAAGATAATAAATTGTGCAATGCAATAATGATTTAATATTTATATTGTAAAAACAAATTGATAATAGTGACATAATAATATGATACCTATTCAATACTGTATCAATATACGTAAATTATTTGTTGTAAATTATAATAATTATATTCAACTATGGTCCATTCCATTTGAAAATTTAAAAAAGGTCATTCGAATTTTGGATGAATTTTGAATTAAGATTTTTTTTTTAAAATTAAATAATTTAATTACCACGATATCCACGAATACATTAAGTGAATCGTGAATGTATACCGTATGTCCGCGAAAACTGGGTATACTCTATTATTCAATTACCTATATTAGTACATTACTCAGTGCCATATACATATTTTAGAATTCTGTCTGCGGGAGATTGATAATTTGATAGTCTAGTTTCATGCCCTACAAACAGAATTTAAAAATATATATAGGGTACTGAGTAATATAAATAATTTAATTATACAGTGTAACCCGTTTTCGAGGACATATGGTATTATAATTTATAACTATATAAGACGGACAAATCTTTGATTCATCGTATACTTTAAAAGTACCTAGTAACTTAAAAAAAGTATTGATAGCTACATGAACATTTTAAAAATGAGGATTATCATATAACTTAAAGGGTGCCTTACAGTCTACAGACACCAGTACATATCACCGATAACCACAATATATTATTTATTTTAATAACTTTTTTCTTATTAGTTATTACTTAATATTTTCAAAAAGGTTCACTGTATTACAGAAATAAATGCCAAGACGTATTATTATTAAAAAATATTATGTTAGATTTCGTACTATTTTAAAACCTGAGATAGCGTAAAATGTAGGCAAAAAATATTTTTAAATAAAATATCAAATACATGGACAATTTGTGTTCAGCAATTCCAATTTTGTATTCTTGTGTTATAACTTATAAGGTAATAATAATGTGAATTGACCTATGATCAAACTTAAAGGTAGAAAACTTATGTCAGCCTTCTCATTGGTTTTTTACAATATTTTAATTCATAAGCAAGTTATGATAATTTTTTTCAATGGCAATATTTGATGATATACCTACAAATAACTGGCTTAAACATAATAATTAAGTAAAAATATCACGAGAAAGCTAAAAACATAGATAATATTCTTACTTTAAAATTTGACTATAGGTCAATTCGATATATTATTAAAGTTTATAACACAAAATTGGAACTGCTGAACACAAATTTGATGCGTCAATACGTTAATTGTAAGACGGAGACACCACGTGCGGGCGTGGCATTTCCCTAAGATGATGTCACAGCGCAGCGCACCATTAGTTTTCTCTCTGACCCACGCGCAAATTTGGGTCCAATAGAACCAATATTATGTATTATGTTGTTTGCTTCAATATTAGAGTGAATTGACCAATTAGAAAACTTAAAGTCAAGGACATTATCTATATTTGTGAGTTGGCTTTTTTCTAGATATTTCAATTTATATAGAAGTTATAAGTATATAAAATATTACAATTTAAAAAAGTTCATACATTATACATATTATATGTATATTATAATACATCGTAAAAAAGACAACGTATAAACAAAGATAATGTTCTTAACTCAAAGTCTAATACTAGGTAAATTCTTCACTCAAATATTAAAACTAACAATACAAGATTAATTTAATGTAAATTCGCCATATTACGCATGGGTCATAGAAAGAAAACAAAAACAATGACTTTAGTTAATTTACTCATTGATGTAACTAAGGGTACTAATTTCCCCTAAATGTTTATAGTTTTAAAAGCTTGTTTGGTATTTCGTTTTATAAAATATACTATTTATTAATACATTACTAAATTACTATACAGTATTAATTTTTTGTTGGACTATAATATTCCCCCAGAATATGTTTGACTTAGTGTGCCGATCCTATATATAATAGGTAGAAAATAGAAATGTACAAAAACAAACACAAAATGATAGTTATTCTTGTATTAACTACTTATTAATAAATCATAAGCTATTGCACATTTTAAAAATAATAATTCCGTTAGATTTAATAATATTACCATTATTTTGCAGAGTTATTTTGTAATATTTTCTTGAAGTGTCTTGTTTAATGAAAATCTGATAAGTACATAATATTATGCAACATGGTTTAACAATATCACCTTAATTTGTATTTACTACTGCAGGCTGCAATGCTATTTGTAGGGAATTTTAACACAATAATATACGAAAAACTCAATGTCAAAGCTGTCAACAACTATTGATTTATTGCTCGATAAGTTATATTTTAAACTATCACGTATGATTCATTTGTCTTATTTTAACGTGTGATTTTACATTGTGCGCGTTTATAAAATACTGCAGCATGCTCTGTTTAATATTATCAACCAAAATATCGTATTAAAATACTGTTATATTTATTATTTTCAGAACGTTTTTTTGAATAAATGCAAACATTTGATAATTAAATGTAATGAGTCATTTAGCAACAAATAATGTATGCACATTAGAAATAAAAAGTATAGAAACAACGCGAAAATATACTTCCACTGCAATCGAATACCTATTATGAAAGCCCGGGGGGTTGGTAAGGTGGTATATGCATGCAACTACTGGACATGCTCAGTAGCTTGGATCAATACCGAGTACTAACCAAGTCGAGGAGGGTAGAAATGATCTCGGGAAAAGGATGATGTGTCATCAGTATTTATTTTTATTTTTCTGTTTCCTTCGACAACAAAAAATGAAAATACTTTAACTAGGTACCAATGGAAACAAAACTGATAATATAAATAACTTCTCGATTTTTTTTAATATTGTTAACTGTGGAATGTTAGTATTAATATGTATATATATATATACATGTTTATCTATATATATACATAGCTGATTAGCATATTAGATAATGCCATAACGGATTAGTTGCAATATTTATTTGGTTTGTTGATGTACCTGTAATTTAACTTATTTGGCTTTATTGCTTTAATAAACACTTGAAAATATGAAAGTCACCAAGGAAATTTTTTTATAGAAAATAATAAACTCTTCTATTATATTATTATGTTGTTTTCTTCACTTTCTATTGTTTATCAAGTTGACACATGTCTCCAGAACAAAAACCTTGAAATGTAATCTGTGAAATGTTAGTTAAAAAGATAAAACTGAATAGAATATTATACTAGAATTTCAATGATTCATTCACAAAGGATAATGAAACCCATACCAACTGATATTATATTAGTATGCTTAAATGGGTATATTGTTTTATATTCATATAAACATGCATTATAACAATGGTTAAAAATTATAATAACTCAAACGATTACAAAATATATAATGTTGTAACGTGTAATGATGATAAAATAAAATGAACAGGAAATTATTTTAAACAATAGGTAGAATAATATTTTAAATTGTAAGATTTAATAAAAATGGCAAAAATGTATCTATAAATGTATATTATGACATACCTAATGAAATCATTTTACATTTTGTATAACTTTGAAAAATATAAATTGTTTGTAATACCAAAATCATATATAATTTCAATAAACGAGTTACACAAGTTGGCAGTTATTATAAAATATAAGGTAGTAAGGTACCGTATAGTCCCTACACCTACCCAAATTATATTGTATTTTATTGTATTACACACACAACATATATTAGGTATAAGTTTTCGTGAAAAAAAATATGTAGGTAGTGCATTTTACAGCTTTCAACCACATTGTAAATTTGTGATTTATAGACTTATTGTTCGTATCTTTTTATGAATGCCCAAAGAGACAAGAAAACGAAAAATAATATTATTACTCTTACATTTTTTGACGGCAGGAAGCTCATGATGGGTAGTATTTTTTTTTTGTGTACAGCTTTAGACGTACTTTTGCTCGAATTACATCCCATAAATATCCAAAGAATCGTTCAAACTACAAAAACAAAAATAATTTTAAAAAAAGAAAACATTAATCGAGTTATATCAACAATAATGGGGAGCGATTCGCAATAATTATAAAAACAACTTTGGCGAATTTTATAATAATATAAATAGTATAGGTACTGAAATCAAATGATCAAATGAGCGAGTACTGAATAGATCGCACATGGTCACAGAATGCAGTCTCGCCCAAAACTGACGTGTACAAATGTACAATACTCTTGTTTAATTTATATTATTTTTTATTACTACGAAATATTATAATAAGTACCTATTATGTTATGTATGGCACGACCGAGTAAATATGTAGTTATTATTATTTGTGACGGGTTTAATCGAATTATTTGTGCGATGATAACAATAACAATACGCACAACCGTTCAAGGTCTAAACGCAGGTTAATTTCGATGTATCCGACACATTTCGGATCGTCCGCCACACCACATATTATAATAAATATTAAATAATAATCGATCGCGCACGTCTATTTTCGTCTATTTATCCCGACGGAGAGTGTTGGTAGACGACACACACGACCGACGAACCCAAATCGACTCGACGGCTACAACCGTACTAAACCACTACTACAGTACTACCGTAGGGTACGGTACCAAATAATAATTAATGAATATAGTAAATACAAATCGGCGCAGACAGGTCGACTGCAGACGATGACGACGTTCGACGCGGCGGTGGGAGGACGATTACGCAAAAGAGGGAGTGTGCCGCACTACAACACTGGTGCCGCCGCGTACGCCGTGATCGGAATTGTGTATTCGCGTCGCCCTGTCGATGTTTTCCGACACGACAAGTTGCGCGCGCGGAGTGTGTGGTGCACGGTCTTATCTCCTATCAGCGTTTATCAACATTTTCCCATAACGAAAAACAATTGTTTTTCTATTTTCTTGCCATAGAAATTTTAAATTATAATAACAACTCGTAAGTAAATAAAATAAAAACTCCAAATTAAAATATAAAACATACACTGTAACGTCGTCAACACTCTTGATTGTATAATATTATACGTTTAAACTACTACTGCTACAGGTTAAATATTATTGTTTTTATTCACGGTATGGTTGTGTAGGTTAAGTTTTTACTTTATTTAATCTTGTCCTATAAACCATTTTACACCGCACAGTATTTCTAAAATGTTTTTTCGTACGAAATTTGCTCCTACATTTCGAACAACTATTTACTAGTTTCTGATCTTTTAATGAGAGTATTATAAAAATTCTTTTGTTTTATAGACAAAATTTCAATATGGACATGTTACGGAAAGCATTGAGTGGCCAAGACCGAGACAATGATAGTTCCACTGGAATTTTGCCCGTAAGTAAATATTAAGCTTATTGTGATCAATTTTATTATGATGTCAAAATAATATTACCATGGTTAACATGTTGAACAATATCTTCACAATGTACAATTTACTTTTGATAGTGATTATAATATTTGCCATATTTTGGTTGGAAGAGGAATGTTGGACAAGAACGTTAGTTTATAAACCAGTTATAAACATCAGTTATCTCTGTGTATCATGGGTATTGAAGAAAGTTTTAAAAAATTGACTTATAGAATGTCAACTTTTAGAAGGACAACATTTATAAAATCAAGTTACAGAATGGTTACCTATATTGGCTATATTGTCCATAATATAATTGTATAATTTTGATACATAGAGCTTGTATAGTCACTTCACACATACATAGTTATTATTAAACTAAAGCTTGAAACATTTTGTGTAATACATTTTTTGAAAACTTACTGAATGATTGAGTTAATGCCAATGTTAAATTCTATCTTATCTATAATTCAAATTTTAATACAGTATGATTGTTTTTTTTTTAATGCTTTTATTACATAAAATGAAGTCATATCATTATAACCATTATCATTGTCTTAAGTATTTACTTTTTTGAATAAAACCCTACATTTTTTATTTTAAATTCCAACTAAGAATATTATTTGAAGTAATTTGATAGTTAAACATATTTTAAATGAGTAGTTAATTAGTTGAAGTATTTCAAGTTTAGACGAGTGGTGTTACGAACCAACATTCTTCAGATTTATCACTCCTAATGTTGATAGTTTTCAAAATAATAAGTTTCTTACGTTTAAAAATTTATCTTGTATATTAATATACATCTAACTCTAGAATTTAATTTATTATTTATTATTTATTTTAAGAAATATGTGGATTATAATTAATTATATTAATTATATTCTAACTCAATTAGGGATAGAAGTATCTACAATCTTAAAACTACATTGTTGAAACTATAAATTAATGTTACTCATTATTATTATTATCTATTAATATAATCAGTCACTATTAATTCAGATTAATATAATTATTTGATTAAGTACTATCATTTTTTTTAATTTGAATTTTTGTGTCCAGATAATTCAGATACTATTAGATTTCATTCCTATCCATACGTTCAATTTAATAATTTATGTTATGATTAAATATTAGTAATTAAAATATTTATTAGTATTTAAAAATGTATAGCGTTTTGAATAATTATTAATTTATAGTATTTTAATTTATCATTATTTTAATTTAACAACCTATAACCCTAATATATGACACACTTTTTAATAACTAACTTGATTGTTAATATTATATGTGCTTGCAGAATGTTAATCAAATGTCATCATTAGAATGGTCTACTCGTATAAAAGGATTTATTGCATGCTTTGTAATTGGAATTTTTTTTTCATTATTGGGTGCCACAGCATTAGTATTACCTCTACATAGAAGAATGGCCGTATTTGGTATTTTTTATACACTCGGAAATATTACATCGCTTCTTAGGTATAATACAATAAAATAAAATAAGTATAATAATTTTATACACATGTATTTATATTTTTCAGTACTTGTTTTTTGATGGGTCCGGTAAAACAAATAAAAAAAATGTTTTCGTCCTCTAGAGTTGTTGCAACCATTATTGCTCTTGCAATGATTGTCCTCACATTAGTTGCTGCAGTTGGCGTAAGTTACAAATCAGAATTTTTCATTGAATTAAAAGTTATAGTAATGTTGTATTTTATTAATTTCAGATGAAAAACGCTCCATTAACTTTTCTTTGCATTATTTTTCAATTTCTCGCATTGACATGGTACTCTCTATCTTACATACCTTACGCTAGAGACGCCATAAAAAGTTCGATGTCTACAATCATAGCATAATTCATTGTTTCAAAGTTAATATATTTATATTCAAATTAATGGTTAACTAAAATTGTTATCATAGATGATAGAATATGAAAATAGACACTATGATATTTATCACTTTGTTATACTGATTATATTCCAGTACTTCTATTTGTTGAAATTTATACTTAACTATTTAGTGTTTAAAGTGAACTCAGTTATCAGCCAAGTCATAATTTATATGTGTGTAGTTTATACACTGTCGTTATTAATACCATTATGGGTATTTTTTTAATACAAGCATTTATTAAAAACATAGTATTTACATAAACTTAATTAACTAAATATATTGAGAACTTTAGTTAAGAAACAATAACTAATGATGTAAACAATGTTATATGATACTGTTAATTATAATTAATGTCTTCCTATAGAATCTGATTTTGTTATTGTTTAAGAGAAATATTTCTATTTTTTTTATAGCTAAATGATTATAACCTGAATCTATATACATACAAATGTCCACCAACTAAACTATGTCAATTATTGTATTGTATTATGTTAATGAATTATGATACTATGTCAATTAATAGTGATACTATGTCAATTAATAGTGATACTATGTCAATTTCATTTGGTAATGTTATTAAGTTAAGATAAATTGTAAGCAATAATGTATCTTATGTTTTTTTATTATATTTATGATTATTTTTTAGTTAAATTATTAATAAACATAAAATAGAAAATTCCATTTTTACAATATTATCAATTATGTTAATTGTAATGATTAATCGGTAAATGAAAACTACATAATTATTAAATATAAATAAATCCAAAAGTTCATCACCAGAATTTTCATTTTATTTTTTGTTTATGTTTTTATAAATTCTTTACTTCTACCATATAAGAATTGAAAAATATTTGATCGATTGTTAGTCAACAATATTGTGTAAATAGTTTTGTTGTACAATTATAAACTATGAATTGAATTACACCAACTATTATGGGGGATGGATAAAACCCCCCATGGCCTTTTATTTTATTGATTTCTATACATGAAAATTGAAAATTTCTATTTCTATTGCCTAACAGAAATTTTCTTAATTTTTTGTTTTTTTCTAAAAAATTCAATACATATCAAGACACCTTTATTTTTTTCCTATTTGAACCAAGAAACGGGGACAGAACTGTTATCTAATTGCTTCGACCCACTTAAAAATACTGTACAGCAAACCAATACACACTTGGCCACATTTTTATATAAAATATTAGTGAGAGGGGCACTGGACAATTAATTTTGTAAAAAAATGACTGCATAAACATTCCAATTTTTCCTAAATTTTTTTTGTTTTTACTCCAGCCGATTTTGAATATCCTTGGGAATTTCCAATTTTGACCTCCCAAATGTACCAACTATAGATTCTCTTTCCTATCAGAAAAAATGTTGAAGTCGTACACCGGTGCACTTTATTATTGTAGAATAATACAATTTTTCTAATATTTAGTATTTACTAATTATCAAACTAAACATACAAACAGTGACATAACAAAACCTAACTTTTGTACATAATGATTATAAAACACAGTCCGCTGGAAGGTTAATAAAGTATTATGTCGAATAATGATCAAATTTGTTTGCAGCCACCAAAATGTTTTCACCGACCACATCCTGTTAGCGTCCTGAATTTCGGGTGTTGCCAGTGTTGTTAAAGAACAATTCCTGGAATCAATTCCTTTTTGGAGGAATGATTGAAGGAATTAATTCCATAATTTTATAAAGGAATAGAAAAGTGAATATTCATGTCACAGGCACTGTCGGGACACGGCTGCTTCCAGGCTTACCTGTTCAAGCGAGCCAAGGCCACCAGCCCCACGTGTCTGCAGTGCCAGAGCCAAGAGGACACCGCCGAACACACCTTAATGGAGTGCCCCTACTGGGGCATATAATAATTAATACCTTAGTTAAGTTATGTATTGTAGCCGAAGGCACCCAGGGAGAGCCTCCCACTCTTTGTAATAATATATTGTTGTAATAATATTCGGTAGGAGACTGTCCTACCGATATTAATGTTGTCTTGTATTGTATATTTCAATAAACGATGGCGGTCAGAGGAGAAGTAATGCTAACGCGGTCCCTCCTCTGGTCGTCGATATCACAAAAAAAAAAAAAAAGGAAAGTGAATATTATAATTCTTTTGTTCTTCTCGGAAATGTTTTAAAAAACATTTGGGGAGCAAAATTTTGTTATGTCGGGGAGTGCTCAGACACACCCGGTACCCCCTTGCGCACTCCTGTATTTACCAACCGCTGATATAAATATTATTTAAAAACTGGAACTTTGTTCGTCCAAACGAATGTGAAAAAAACGCTCCTGTATGTTTTCAATACATGCCGGTACGCTTTTTTTATACTTTCAAAACTTGTATGTATTTGTGTACATTATTTGGTTGTAACATTCATACTTTAAACAAACACCTTAACTTCTATTTATGTGGTGCTCAGACATAGAACAATTTTAAAATGGTAATTGGTATACCATTATAGAAATAGACGGAACATTAGGTATGATAACGCGTGGTTCTAGGACATGGCTGGAGTCATGAAGCTTTCGAACTTGGGCCTTAGGGTAGGGGCATTGAGCGCTGTTAAAGCTATATACTAGCTGTCCTTGCGGAACAGTACGATTTCTCTCACTCTTATGTTAAACTCTTACGAGCATGGTGAGAACGATTTAAGCACTAACTAAAATAAATCTTAGTCCGTGAATTTAAGATAATTTTATGTTGAATCGTGCATCAGATTTATGCTATATTCTCTCTTAATCCGTTTGGCACGACCACGCCTCCCAGTCTTCAGGACAATTAATGTTCCGTATATTACTATGGACTATAAGTGTATGGTTAAACTATTCTAAGATAACTCACGGTTAAAGATAGATAGATGGATATAAGATATATTAAACCGTGGCTAATAATAATATTAAATTAATTTATTATTTTACACATAATTATTATTTGATTTTATAGTTTTGAATTTACCGCCATAAAAATATGGGCCAATCAGAACCATCCTACTCACAAATCTTATTGGTTTAGAAATCATGCAAACAGCATACATATTTTGATAAGAAATTGTTTTGAGGTTAATTCTACTATCACAGAATATTACGTTTTTGGAAGTTTTACCGGCCGCCGTGATCTAACTCGATGCTAACTCGATTGCAGACCATTATAATATTTTAGTCCGTGGTTTATCATATTTCTACCAATCACAGTATAGGACGCGAAAATAGATAGATATTAGATACGCGTTGGACGCTGAAACAGACAACATCGTTAACAGACTACAGTCATATAAAAGTAAGTAGCCGCTATTTCTACATTATATATGTTATTATACGTTTAATTGTTAATTAATTGTTTCACTTTCGTAGTCTAACCGACAATCAACTAAAATATTGAATAATGTCTATCGGCGTTCCTATTAAAGTGTTGCACGAAGCCGAGGGGCATATCGTCACATGCGAAACGATTGATGGCGAAGTTTATCGTGGTAAGCTTATTGAGGCTGAAGACAACATGAACTGCCAGGTATTGCGTTAAAAAATATTGGAATATTGATCTTTTAAACATTTTTATTTTGCACTTGTGATGAATAAGTAAATTGTAATAAAACAGGTATCGCATGTGACAGTTACATACAGAGATGGACGCGTTGCTCAGATGGAGAATGTGTATGTGAGAGGATCAAAAGTGCGTTTCATTATACTACCAGACATGCTGCGGAATGCTCCTATGTTTAAAAGTAAAATGACTATGGGCGGAGCAGCAGGACGTGGGAAGAGTGGAATGATACGGTCATCGGGTATCTATTGATTATTTTATTTTTGTTGAGGAATTAACAATATAACTTGTATAGTTAGTATTAATTATTAATATTATATTTTAGTTGGACGAGGAAGGGGACGTGGCGGTCCTCCGATGGGTCGGGGAGGACCACCCATGGGACGTGGTGGTCCTCCAGCAGCTGGATCATGGAATCAAAGACGTTAATATTATAAATGACATAATTTGTAAACATAATACCTACTTCTCTTTTAAGGTTTTTAAAAGGTCTTAAATGATCATTTCAATTTAAATATATTATATTACATAAATGTGTTCAAATCATTTTGAAATAAAAAGATGTCACTCAAAAGTTGTGTATTATTTACACAATTCAACTATATAATAAATATAAAATACTTTTAAAACTTAGTTAAAGCCTAAATCTTAAATAAAAAATGTATTCACTTATAATAATATTGAAATAAATTATATAAGTACACAGATTTAATTGATAGTATTAAATTTATTTATAAATATTATATTTTATAAATAAATTATTAATAATAACTACTACAAACAGCAGATTCTACTAACATGATTGAAAATAAATGTGAATTAGTTTTAATACAAACTACAATCCTATAAAAATGTTTACTAGTTATATTATATGCTGTATAATGATATAATAATATAGATTCAATGTTTAACATAATACGGTAATATATGCTACAGTTCTCATCAGTGGCGGTGCGAACTTTTTTAGTCTTTGAAGCATATTGTATATTTGAAATATTTTGACCTTCCAATCGATCTTGATCCATTGGTTGAACGTAATCTAATCTTGATATTAGATTATATTATATTAATTATAATATTTGTCATGATATTAATGTTGAGATCTTACAATTATACACCCACCCATTTTAGACATGAAGCAATTGCTTCAAATAACCCTATATCCCACCGCCACTGGTTCTCATATTATATTCTGAAAAAAGCCTAGTTAATATGCTTTAACAGGTGGTCTTACTTTAACCTATTCTATCCATCTAACAAGTTTGTAACGTAGCAAATTTATATTCAGCGCCTCAGCTTCAATAAATTTAATATTGCAGTAAATTGACTTCAAATCAAACTAGGCACTAACTAATTGGAATGAAACTTGTTAACTTTATTTGTTGGTTTCAATTCATAATAATTGTCTAATTTAATAAAAAACTAATATTGTGTGTTAAAAACACTAAGGAACTAGTACTAGTTATTTTTGTAGTTTTATTTTACTGTAAAACTGCCGAGTACCAACTGGATAATTATTAATATTTAGTATTTTATGATGTAAATACTTGTCTTAAAATATTATTTCTAAAGGTAGGTCAAACTTTTCGAAATTAAAAAAATTGAACCAAACTAGGTTTAGTTCAAATTCCTAAGAAATGTACGAACCCCAAAAAAAATTTGAACACATCAAACATTGCAAACAAGAAATGTTTCCAGTGTTTATTTTTTAAATTCGTATTGTGTCGTTATTATTTTATCGACCAAAAATACAACCTTATTTGTGTGCATGTTTATAAAAAAAATATACTCGAATGTTCAATGTAATTGCATTATTGTAAGTAACATTTTAACTTGGTGTTAAATTGTTGATTAATACCCCCTATTGGAGTTTTGCAACCTAAAAGTTACACACCACTGATTTAAGACACCTCGTGGATTTTTTTTGAGACCTTTTTCAATTTGAAGCAATTTATAAGCATTTTAAAATTGTAACTTTCTCCGTATTAATTTGTATTACTGAGGATATAATAAGTATATATTTTTTATTCAGACAGTTCTTGTTTTTAACCTCTAGTTGGAGTCATATAATGTTAAAATAGTAAAATATGCAGTCAACCAGTTAGCGTAAGTCAACATTAGTGTTAACTTCACAAGCTTCGTCCACGATCGGATTCATGTACTCATTAAGCCCAGCAAGATATGTTCTCAGATCAGAGGCGGCTTCAGAGACTTAGTTGGGGGAGGGGGGGGGGCAAGTTATAATTTTCACAAAACTTAAGAACAAAAAAAAATTATAATATTTACAACACAAATTCAAGGCGTTTATTTGATATCAATATATCATAGATAGACGATAGTATATTTTATATTTTAGAATATTAAAAAAGAACATAGTTTATTTTATAGGTTCTTCATAATATAGATACCTACTAGATAGGAGATACATCATACATACCGTCATACCTCTATTTATATACTTGTGCGTTTCGTATGATTGTCGATGTATAATAACATATTTTTTTTTAAATATACAATATACATTATTTTATAAATACGGGCTTGGGAGGGGGGTGCTTCTACTGCTCCTAGCCCCCCCCCCTGGAGCCGCCACTGCCTGAGATTGATTTTCTCTTGAAGTCACTACTATTTTTATACGAGACCTATTTATTTTATAGAACCGTTTACATTTTAATATAGTTAGGGACTTGGGCATTTCTTATAGTTTATAAATAAAAACATCCCTCATCAAAACAAATATATAGGTATGTTTATTATTAATTAATTTAATTATCTACAATTTTGACAATTTTATTTGTTAATTAGTACATTACCAAGTATATTTAATAATATTAATGCGTTTATTTACCTTTTTACGTGGAACCTTGTTTTAAATTTTAAATCCTTAGCTATACAAGTTGAACATCTTATACATTTTTAACTACAAAATCATTTTTAAATTTGATAACTTTTGTTAAAATTCAAACTTTAAATACCTATAAAAAAAATGTGTGCCCATGAATTTTTGATATTTTTCAAATGCTATTGAAACAATATATAAGGAGCCTTGTATTAAATTTTCAATGTTTTTACCCAACGAATAAAATTGAAAAAAAATTGAAAACTTAAAGGTCTGTAACGTTTGATTGAAAAATTTTTATTATTCCATGTACATACCTGGAAAATTCTAATACTTTTCCCCCAAAATATTTCATACAAACTTTTTTAGCACTTCAGAGTTTAGACCACTGCAATCACGGTGAAGAGAAGCCAGAAGAATTAGCATTCAACCATAGGCGTGGCTAGACTTCATCCGCAGTGGCAGCCTAACTTATGACCGGCGCCACCTAAATGAACCGAAAAATGCCCCATTACCCCCTAATAAGGGGGGGGTTGTCCCTCCAATTTAACATTTATATAGTTTAAAAAAAGTCTATCTCTATAAATTCAAGTTACAATTAATAATATACAGTATTCTGTATTTTCAGTACCTACCTTTAAATTTAACTCCAGAAATATTAATATTATTCATCTATATACAAGCCTGGATTACACCATATAATAAAATTAGATAATAAACAACATGCATAATGTGTAAGCGTATACTGTATTCTGTATAGTGTATAGAAACAAAATTCTATAAATATTATGTAGGTATATAGAGGAATGTACCTATCTAATATGTTTAATAATAAGAACATTGAACAACTCATTATATTTATATTATAAAACAATATAACATTAGGTATAACAAACACAAATCAAAGAATGAGTCTTTTTTTTGTAGGGACATTTTTAAAATCATCAATCACACTCTCAACATTGACATTACACACATATTCTTGTTCTATAAATAAAAATAATAATGCATTGAGCCTTTCTTGTGCCATTGTGCTTCTTAATTTGGTTTTTACTATCGACATTTTTGAAAAACTTCTTTCGCATCCACAACTGGTCACAGGTATAACCACAAAATATGTTAGACAGTTATAAAATGTCTTGAAAGTATCGGATCTTCCTTCTATTGCTAACCAATCAAGCCACTTATAAACATAATCTGATGATGTTCCTTCGGGTGTGTCCTCCTACTGTAATTATTTGCCTTCAATAGTTATAAAAATAACTCATATTTCTCAAAAATTATACCAGTTGGCAGTTACCAACATAATATTATTATCGGGATTTGCGATAAGAATCATAAATCAATTCTTATATTATTAGAACAAAATAAACAACACATAATATTTTTTTTCTAAATAAAAGTTGTAAACCACTAATTTAAAACTTGGTTGACCGGCGCCTTTCGAGTATTGCAGGGGCAGCCCAGGCACCCTAGGCTGCCACCGTAGTCACGCCTATGCATTCAACAGTGTTGACGTGTTGTAATACATACTATAAATATTACTATTATAGTATTATAGTATAACTGCATGTGCAACCTGCTGGTTACGATTACATTTTAAATTACAATATTATTAAATTATTAATAATTTGTCAATAAATAGATTGGTTTGTCCGCCGTCACCGGCTGACTGGCTCAGATAAATATTTACCTACCTATGCCTAGCTACCTGTCGGCGTCGGCTGGCATGTGGTGAGTTGTCTATGGCATGTTTTTTTTTATTTTTCGTCTTCAATAACTAAATTTATCGGGAATTTTCGGTCGTTAGTAAAATAATAATCATATTATTATGTAATAATGTCCGATAGTGGCCGTCGACTCTCTGACTGCTAGTGAGTAGTGACTTCTCAGTTCTCTGCAGTATGATCTCATAAATTAATCATTCGACCAACAGGTAACAAGACTTAACTTTGTACAGTTAATTTAATTAAATCTCTAGTCTGTTCCCTATTAAAAAGTAGATTACTTAATTATTAAATTCCGCGGTTATTTAAAAAAAGATTAGTTTATTTTTCGTTTTAGGTAATTTCGAAGATCGTCACCTATTTTGTTTTTGTAGTTTTTCATTTTTGTACTAGTAATCGCGGTCCGTTCACTTATTCCTATAAATTACCACCAGAATACCAAAAAACTAACTATCGAGTAAGTATTTGTTCCAATTTTACAATACGTTTTGTTTTTGTGTGTTAAATTTAAAATATTTTTCCCCAGGTACTGCTAATAAATATATTTAATATAGAATAAATACGGGTTCGATGTACATTGTTGATGAGCGGGAGCGTATTTTCTATTTTAGTTATAGAAGTGATTTTGTAAAACATTAAAAAATAATACAATGTATCATGTTGGCTCTTGTTATTAGAATAATAGATCTATGCAGAAGTTTTAATAGGTATTCCCTACCGTACTATTTTTTTTGATAAGCATGGGAGCGTGGTATTCGCAATCACAATATTAAATAGTTATTGTAGTAAGTCAAAAATAAAATAATAACATTTTCAAATATCAAATTTATTTCTTGTGAATTCAATTTTTGGTTTTAGTTAGGTATCAGGAAAAAGTTTATATTTGAAATGTATTGTTTTACAAAATAAGCATAGTATAGATGTATTTATATAATTCATGATATTAAATAGATATGTTTTTTACCATATTATAATATGTATTTAGGGTGATCCATTTAGCTACTTAAGTATCTATGCACATTATTTCAAAAGGTTTCAACTTTTTTGAAAGATATCATACATTTTAAAGCTATATTATTTGCAGTATTTCAATCTTTATTTTTTTATAAATGTTTTGAAATGATCTGATTAGGTACCTATATTTTTTTTTTCATTTTTAAATGAAATTTACAATCTGTACTTGTAAGCACAAAAAGTAAATATGGAACAGAATAGCCATATTTGAGGTAAGCATATAAATTATTAACAACATAAATATTAATTTTAAAAAAACTGTCAACATATACATAGGACATGATACAAATCGAAGAAAGCAGCCACCCATTAGTAACACTTTCATTATGTAATATTTATATTTAAAAATAATATTTGCAAAAAAATAAAACTTTTCGAAATAATGAGTGTAAAACTGTTGACTCTTAAATGGATCACAGGGTATATTTTTATGTACATAATTCTACTGTACGTGTGTATGTCAATAACGACTGCACCGATTTTGATAAAAAAATTTGTGTGTGCTTGAGTGGGTCCGTGAATGGTTTAGATTTACAATTGAACCCGGTAGGTCCAACCCGGAGAGATGCTCAAACAGAGATTTTGAGATTTACGATAGAAATTTTTGTTTATAAATTGTTGCTATTGGTTATAGGAGAAATATTTATGTATTTTATTGCTTGCCAAATGTTAATTGGGCAGATCAGGTACAAGCATGCATCAAATTGGATATTTACACATATTATAGCCGCTTATTGGCGTTGTGCGCGATCCGACATAGTCAAATTCCCTACCAGGGTGGCTGAGTTGCACTTACTGCAGCGAATTACATACAAAAGGAGTTGAATGATCACAATTTTTTTAAGAGTTGTCATATATTTACGGTTAACGAAGTGCATGGGATCAGCTAGTTTTTATATGTATATTATAATATGTAATAATATTTTATATTATATTGATTTCACAATAATGTATCCAAAAACACTTTACATTGCAAAAAAAATGCTTACATTTTCAATTTTGAGAGTTGTTTCTGGTAGCGAATTGAATAGTTTGTACTTTATGGGGTCAAAAGTTAAAAATTTGCAGTAGGTATGTACTTTTAAAAATAATTCGGGAATTTAAAAAAAAAATCTTTATATTATTACAATAATCATTTTGTAACCTCTGTTACCTAAAAGTTAGACTCTTTGTTCAGAACTGTTTTTCATTTTAATCTAAGATTTATCATTGAAATCAAATTTAAATATTTAACACATCTATTATAGTGATGAGATACCTACATCGTATTATACAGTTAACTGGTTACCTACTTGATAGATTTTTATTTTTATTTAAAATTCTAGTATGTTAATTAATTTTAAGTGGGTAGTTTCATAAACTATGATGAATTTCTATTTTGGTAGTGACGTAGATAATAGAGTTTTATGTTAGGAAACAATTTTTAAAGTTTTTATTACATATTATATCACTTTTATTGAATATTGTCCTCAGCATGGGAACGTTTTAACTAAATTATTAAAATACATGGAAGTAAGGATAGACTTTAAGTTTGTAAAATACTACAACTATTGGGAAGATGGATTAGTTTGAATGATTTGTCTATACCAAATTAAGAAATTAAATGGTGGGAGATCTAAACATTTTATGAACTGCTATCAACATAATACAAAATCTTAAGTAGGATATATTAATATGGGACTAGAAATTGAAACTTGCAAAGCTAGAAAGGTTTCATGTAAAATACATAAAGACCTACTGAAAAATTACAATCATTTTAATACAAATAAGTAATTTAATTACAAACATATTTATTTTTTTCTCTGAAGAAACAACATATTACAAACTCTTTAGCTTGCATTTAATTATCCATTTAGAATTTAGCAAAATTTTAGTCTTCAGAAGATGTTATTTGTTTATTTTCAAGTTTGATATATGCATTAGGTATTATTATTGTGTTATTACTCATAGATTACAATTAATAATTTTTTAGACTTAAATAATATTAATCAATCAATTTTATTTATAAATTTAATGAATGTATTTTTTTGTAGATACTAAACCTGGAATCATCAAAATTAAAAATGCCTGTGAAAAAAACACTTCTTAATAGCCGTAGTTTTGATGTATACCAAGATAGAAATAAATATTATGAGGTAAAAATCTTATATATTATTTTTAGTCATTACTCATTACTTATTAATATTGTTATTGACTATTTACTATTAAAGTTAGTATAGCTTAACTAATTTGGAAAATCAAACTAAAAAATGTTAAATGTAATCAATTCATCTAGATTTGTTTATACTGTCATCAGTATTTTAGCAATCTCCAATAAAATATTTTTTTACGTTTCATTCAATTTGAAAAAAACTAATGTTGACAAAATATTTATGTCTTTTTTATAAATTTAACTAATTAAAGATGCACTGTAATTTCATTAATTATAGTTTATGTGGTTTCTAGGATTTACGTCGTAAACGTAATGATGTAACTATTGAGTTGCGAAAAACCTTACGTGATGAACAATTGAAAAAACATAGGAATATAGTTTTAGATACCCATGATGATGAATTGGAAATAAAACCTGAAGTTGAATTGACAATTGATGATATCAAAGAAGGTGAATTAAAATTTCTTTTTTTTAAATATCTTGTTAGGTATTTACTAATTATTTTTATTGCTAATAATTGTAATTTATTAAAAAAATAATGTGTCAAGGTTTAAAAAGTCAAACATCAGCAGTAAAGAAATTGAATTGCCTAAAATATGCTCGTAAGATGTTAAGTTCAAGGAAATGTGCTCCCATTGATGACTTCATTAAAGCTGGTATTTTACCAATGTTGATGGATTTCTTAACTCCAAAATATAACAATGAGTATGATAGTTGTTGGTTATTTTTTAAATCTTTGATGTTTTTAATAATATGAATTTTTTACAGTACTGATTTCCAATATGAATGTGCTTGGATATTGACTAACGTAGCATCAGGATCATCAGCAAACACCATTTGTATAGTTAATGAGGGTGCCGTTCCTTTACTTATAAATTTGCTCAGATCACCAGATATGCGTGTAATGGAACAAGCCGTTTGGGCATTGGGAAATATTGCGGGTGATGGACCCCAACTTAGGGATATTGTATTATCCAATGGTATTGTACCAATTTTAAACAGCTTATTAGAAACAACAGAGCAAGTAACTGCACAACAGAACATAGTATGGACACTATCAAATCTTTGTCGCAGCAAAACTCCTCCTCCAAATTTTAATTATTTACTTCCATCTATTCCTTTATTGGTTGGAATGTTGAGTCATAATGATTCTCAAGTTGTTTGTAAGTAAATACTGAAATACTAATAAATAGTATTTATCAAATATTATATTAATATTTATTTGTATGTGTCAGCTAATGCTTGCTGGGCTTTATCGTACTTGACTGATGGGAGCAATGAAAAAATTCAAGTAATTATTGAGGCTGGTACATTGAGGGCAATTTTAAAATATTTAGAAGTTGATGACACTACCATACTTATACCTGCGCTACGAGTAGTTGGCAATATTGTATCTGGTAATGATGTACAAGTAAGTTATTTATGTTATATTAAATGTAATTTTTTATTTTCATTATTTAATTGTATATGATATTTATGTAGACAAAGCATGCATTAGATCATGGTATACTTAAATACCTTCATAATCTATTAAATCACAGACGTATTCCTGTTGTGAAGGATGCTGCTTGGTTGTTATCAAATGTAATGGCTGGTAGTGTAGAACAAATTCAAGCAGCCATAGATCATAATCTATTGCCAGTTTTGATTAGAGCTTTACAACGTGTAAGTACAACATTATGAATTTTGATAAAATAGGTTTTGAAAAAAATAGTGTATGCCACTTGATAAAATAAAAAAAGTCATATTATCTGGATGTTAACCATAACTTGCAATACAATCTTTTCTTCTTACATTTCTGAGTGTGTTGAATCTGACTCTCAAGAAGAACTCATTATGGCCAACTTCGCAAAAGCTTTTTATTCTGTAGACCACAATTTGCTTTCTATTGAACTAATGAACTTAGGTATTGGTAACCGACTTCTAATTTTGATCACTTCACAGGCAAATCTCAGTTAATAAAAAATAATAATAACTGCTTGAATCCAGGTGAAGTTTTGTCCGAAGTTCCCCAAGGTCATTTAAGTCCACTTTTATTCTGTCTATTTATCAATTCATTCACTAACTATTTAAACTTAAATAAGGTAAAAAATCTTATTTGCTGATGACATCTACTCCCTTCGTGACTGCCAAATTCTTCAGACCGAACTTCACATTTGCATTCACTGGGTTACTTGAACCCAGAGTTGGCTTAACTCTTAATTTAGATGAATGTTAAATAATTTATTCCTCCAGATCTCGTTCTCCTGTAACTCACACCTGTACTTAAATAACTGCTACAATGTTCTTCCATTATTAAAGATCTTGGGATATTTTACTTCTTTCTTTCTTTCTCTTGAACACCATATCAACTTTACCGTTTATAGAGTATTGAAAGTACTTGGATTCATTTACGTGCACCAAATGTTTCAAATTTTCTCTTGGTTTCTGTTCATTATATTTTTCACTGGTTAGACCACCTTCTTGAATTCAGTGTGATTGTTTGGCACTTTTTCCTTGCAAATGCAAACTGCGCCTTGAAAGAGTACAGAATACATTTTTAGCATACCCTTGTTTTCATACTCAACATTCCGATCACACGCCACGATTACTCTATCACATCTGTGAAGTTTTCCATTACCAAACTCTTTATGTTGCCTCAAAGCTGACAAAGATTCGTTGCTTTGCTTTTAAATGGGTCCCTGAATACTCCAGATCTTGTAAGAGCCTGCTTCGAATTCCGATGTACTCTTCTCTCAACCCGGTACCTTTCGTTATCTCCATTTACACAACCTCGTATGGCCATGACCAGGTGGCCTTCACCACATGTTCAGAACATTTATCTCCTGCCTACCATTTTCTAGGTTTATTCTATATTCAATTTATTTACATATGTATATTTTAGATTCTGAGCGAAGCGATGAATGTATTGGTTTTACAATGATGTGTGTTTTTTTTTTTATTTTTTTTTTTGTTTTTTTTTATTTTTTTTTTTATTTTTGTGTCTGTCATCACGTTTTAGGACAGAAAAAATGCTTCGATTTTCTTCAATAGTACCTTTTCTGATAGGAAAGTGAATCTAGTTGGTACTTTGGGGGGTCAAAAGTCAAAATTTCCCAGTAGTTTTCATGAGCGCCTGGAAAAACAAATGAAAAATTATGGGAAAAACGGGAATTTTTACGGAAAACCAATTTTCGACAAAATCGATTTTGGTTTTTGGTATAACTCTAAAAGAAATGACCGTAGAGACATGAAATTTTGACCGAATGTTTATATAAGCATTTTCTACACACCATAGCATTTTCAAAATATTCTGACTTATTTTGAGCTGTTAACGGACATTTTCAGTTTCCAATTTTTTTAGTTTTTTTTTCTATAAATGTCAATAAAATTTTATTTGTTGGGTAAAAAATCTTGAAAATTTAATAGTAGGCTTCTAATATATAGTTTCAAAGGCAGATGAAAAATATTAAAAATCTGTAGTCACAATTTTTTTTTTTAAGTATTTAAAGTTGAAATTTTGACAAAATACGTAAAAATGACGAAAATGTGCAATTTATTTTGAGTTAGAAATTCATAAAAATTTTTCTTTTAAATCTAAGATTTGAAAATGTAATACAAGATTCCTCATAAGTTTGCCTAATTTTATCAATAAAAAAAGTTTAAAAGCAAGTCATAATAAATTTTTATGAGCATTTTAAGTTCAAATTTGTACAAGATTAGATATTCACTCGATTTCTCATGTAGCGATTTTCTTATTTTGTTGCAATTCAAAAACAAATAACTGTAGATGCATGAAAATTTCACTGAATGTTTATATAAGCTATTTCTATACACCATTCAATTTTGAAAATATTTTGATTTGTTTTGAGCTGTTTACAGACATTTTTAGTTTTCAATTTTTTTAGTTTTTTTTTTTATAATTGTCAATAAAATTTTATTTGGTGGGCCAAAAAGTCTGAAAATTTAATACAAGCTTTCTTATATATTGTTACAACATCAGTTGAAAAATTTTAAAAATACATAGGCACGATTTTTTTTTATAAGCATTTAAAGTTCGAATTTTGACAAAATTCATCAAAATCACGAAAATTATCAATCTTGTAATTAAACAATTATAAAATGTTCAGTTTTTATAACTAAGTGTTGAAAATTTAAAACAAAAATTCTCATAAATAAATCATACTGTAACCAAAAAATCTAAAAAATATATCAACATATTTATTTTTTACAGACATTTTAATTTCAAATTTAGACAACATTTCATATTTAAACCAAGAATAATGATTTTAGTTATTTTGATATAATTTAAAAATATTATTTGTTGGTATATGAAACTTTTAGAATATATTGTTATATTTTATATACACGCAATGGCATTTTAAAATATAATTTTTTTGAGAAAAATGAATTTAACCAACTATAGTAAATACTATAATACTAAAATGAATTACTTTATTCACAATAATATCATCAAATACATTTAGACTTAGTAAGATATTATAGACTGACTGACCGTCTTCGCTCAGAATCGTTTTTCTTATTCAATGATATTATATCATTGGATAAAAATCTAACACAATCCATTACAGTGACTCACTTGTAACCTACTGTACAGCAGAGCGACATACACTTACCCGCCCTTTTTTATTAAATAGATATAACATTGTTGTTTTGTTTGCACTAATTAACTAACTAATTTCATTTTCTACCCTTTTGTGACTGCCGTTTGTAATTTGTGTAATTAATATAACAGGGAGATGTCAAAGTTCAAAAAGAAGCCGCTTGGGCCATAAACAATCTATTTAGTGGTGGTTCAGATGCTCAGAAATCTCATCTGATTGATATTGGAATATTGGAACCTTATTGTAGCTTATTAATATCTTCAGATGATAGAATGGTAGAGATTATACTGGAAGGTCTCAATCAACTATTGGAAGTAATATACAAATTTTATGTTATATTTTGTCACATATTCTAACGACAGTGTTTTGTGCATTTAAGAAATCTGAATGCACTCGTGGCAAGCTGTGTATGTTAATTGAGGAAGCAAGTGGATTAGACCACCTGGAAGCATTACAAAATCATTCTTCTCAAAAGATTTATGAGATGTCATTCAATATAGTAGAGAAATATTTTCAAGGAGAGGTTTGTTTAATATTTATTATCGTAGCAGATTATTTCACCTGTTAACTAAACATTCATAATGTATTTTTATTTATAATTTAGGATGAAACTCAAGATTTTGACTTGGGAATAATTCCACACAATATGAGTTCGGGTAATTTGTTCAGCATTGATCATTGACAAGAGAAAATATATCTCATAAATTAAGTGTAACTGATTGATATAAAATTAACCGGTTCTTATTTTTCATTCAATTATTTTTGTATATTAAAATCATTAAATTTATTTTTATGTTATCAAATTACCTATATTTACATTTTTCAACTAGTTAATTTTTATACAAATTTATATATTATATACAAATCTACTAAGTATAATGTGTTTTCATTGTTTTTAATGTTATATACACACTTTATTGCTTTTATAATTTTAAAACAAATTATGTTATTTGAAAAAAAAATATTCTTTTTAGAATCAATTTTATTTGACATATTGTGGAATTCCATACATTTAAAGTTTTATTAAGTATTAATTTAAAAAAATTTAAAAGTGTAAAATATTAATTTATTTCCACTAATGCTACCATTCCTTTTACTTACCTATACTGTGTGTCTGTGTTAACAAAATCATACATGAAAATTATTCTTTTAATTACAAACTATTAATCAATTATTGTATCCATAAATTTATATTTGTCAAAAAATATTTTTTCTGCTTGTACTTTAAAGTAATTATAACACTTAATTTTTGAAAAATTTGGTATTTAATTTTATTCATATTAACCTTAAGTTGTGTTTTTCAAATCTCTTTCAAACTAAAAATTAAACAGTTATTTTACTTGTCCAGTCTATACGACCACTAATAAGATGGACCAAATACTTATTGTGAATTATCTGTAAAAATATCTTTTTTTATTTATATATATTTTACGCCAATCGGCAGTTAACCTAACCTACATATATGTAGACATGTAGTCAATAACAATTAAGTAACAGTAATGAAGTTTTAACAAAGCTATAACGATAACAAAAAGCGTAATGATTTAAGTAGCCAAAACAACTAGGCTACATTTTGATAAGTAACCTGAGCATTCTGTGAAGTAGATGATTGTAGGTTGTAAACATATACAGTAGAGTGGTGCTAGATATAGAAATGAACTAGGTTTTGTATTCCACAGGTAGGAACCTTGAATAGAATTTGAGCCAGTGAATTGGGAGCGGCTGAGGTACCATTTATGGAAAAGAAGATAAAAATTGTTTATTTATATCAGCACGGCGAGAAGAAAGATGTGATGTTAAATACATTACGTAATCGTGGGGGGACATCGGGGTTTTACTCACGAATGCTAAGTAAGTTAGAAAGCGATTTTGCACCTGACGAAGCTATGTCGGTGTTTTGTAAGGTATGGGTCATGGGTGGCACACCACAATCCATACTTAAGAATTTATTGTACTAATGTAAAGTAGAGAAACCGAAGACAATCTATTGATTTGATTTGTGTTGCGTTTGCGTTTAATAAAATAATTTTACTATATTAAGTACCTACCTATTATGCTATTTAAATATAAGATAGTAATTTATAGAGTGCTCTGATAGTGGCTCAATGAAGGCACTAGTAATTTATTATTATATTTAAATTCATATAGGTAATATTATATATAAACATTTTAACCGAATGCAGAATATACGACACGGACCCCATTAATATATTCAAGATCATGCAATTCCTCTTAGAAACAAATTGTAGATTGTAAATAATACTAAATACTTAACATCTCTGTACTTCACTACTAATTATTACTACTTTTGTTTTGTCTTAAATATTACGTTACTCTGCATACCATTATTTAAAAATTAATGTAATATACTAATATGTAAATATATTTATAGATAATGTACTGTTCGTCCAATGG